>JBAMJV010001361.1:0-22393 GCA_037951105.1 Echinarachnius parma | reverse complement strand
CGGCACGATGGTTGCGCACTATCGGCACGATGGTTGTGCAGTTTCCGCACGGTTGTGCAGTTGGTGAAAATTAATCAATGCCCACGTGATCGGAATTAGCCAATCACGTTACTGAATTTACCGGAGCTGTTTTATAAAATAACTCACTTCCTTTATACAGGAAGTAACTAAGGTCTACCTACTGGCCAAAAATAAAACTTCTTGAAAAAACCCACTCACTATATTTTGGGAAAGCAATAAACTTCTTCAATTCAAATGCGTCACAGAAAATGCTCAGTTGACACTTGTAAGGTTTGCAATTGATTCAAACTATGTCATCAAAGACCAAAACAAACTCCTTGAATCATTAGAAAATAGGTCTATGAGGTGTTAGTCCAGTTTTCATGTTTTGTTGTATAATACAGTAAACCTGGTCTAGTTTATAGCAACCACCTGTCTATAAAGGCAGCTTTTCTTGTTTCCCAAGAACATAGTTTACATGCAAATGAACCTGTGTATTTTATAGACCACATGCTCAAAAGACCATTCTTTGTGTATCACTTGGGTGGTCTTTATAACAGGTTTGACTCTATGTACATGTATGTAAAAAAGATTCTGAACAGCGAACAAAATACACGGGGGCGGCGGGCGAATTCGCCCCCGAAATGCCCAAATTCGCCCCCGGAAAAAAAAAAATTGTGATCAAATGCTTATAAAATGATCACTTACAGCATTATAGCTTATTAGTAGCCCCTGAAATTCGAAAAAGAGCCCGGAAATTTGTAGCCCCCGAAAGTTGGAAAAGTAGCCCCCGAAAATGGAGCCCCCGAAATAAAAATATTAATTTTTCCGCTGATTCTGAAACACTGAATGGAGATGCTACACCGTGTATCACTTGGGTGGTCTTTATAAACAGGTTTGACTCCATACGTGTACATGTATGTAAAGAAAGATTCTGAAACACTGAATGGAGATGCTACACACCGTGTATCACTTGGGTGGTCTTTATAAACAGGTTTGACTCCATGTACATGTATGTAAAGAAAGATTCTGAAACACTGAATGGAGATGCTACACCGTGTATCACTTGGGTGGTCTTTATAAACAGGTTTGACTCTATGTACATGTATGTAAAGAAAGATTCTGAAACACTGAATGGAGATGCTACACACCGTGTATCACTTGGGTGGTCTTTATAAACAGGTTTGACTCTATGTACATGTATGTAAAGAAAGATTCTGAAACACTGAATGGAGATGCTATACCGTGTATCACTTGGGTGGTCTTTATAAACAGGTTTGACTCTTGGTATGTAAAGAGATACGGAAAAACTTAATGGAGATGCTACACCGTGGGTTGCTAATTTGAACTACATGTACATGTAGGCTAGTTTGTGCACATTGAGCCAGTGTGTATAACGCACGGTGCGCAAGGCAATCGCAAGATGTTATAAAACAGCTCTGGTGAATTCTGTAACGTGATTGGTTAAATCCTGTCACGTGACTATTCATTAAATTTCCACAAACATGCACGACCGTGCAAAACAGGGTGCAACCCCATGCATTACTCGTTTTGGTTGCGCAACTTTTTGCACGGCTGTGACGTCACAATGCTTGTTTACATAGTTCGATCGAAGACGATCTTGCGAAAGTGATAAAAATATGATGGAAATTGCTTCATTTTGTAAATTATCTGTTCTGTAGTAAATAAATGTGTGCAATTTCGTAAATTATATGGTATGTGGTTTGATATTGGGAAGTCTTGGAATGGGAATGCATACAATTCTTTGATAATTCTCACTTATAACGAGAACATTTTCTGATTTTCGGCGACTGTGATTGATCTGCTGAGCTACAGAGTCAAATTCAGTGAAGCGAGTGCAGAAGTGATGATTAATTTGTTAAATTCCTTAACAAATTCACACTCTAGAGAGTAGATAGACTGGGTTACTAATTGTGGCGAGTCTGTTTTCAATAATCCAGCAAAATGAAACAATCCGTGGTTGAGCTTAGTTTTATAAAACTAATAATACAACAGTCTTATTATCGTACATTGTGTAAATGCATGGACTCTCGGCTATGTTAGCTGTGCGCATGCGCACTCGGCGTTGCCTCGTGCGCATCGCACAGATAACATAGCCTCGAGTGCAATGAATTTACACAATGCACTCTAGACAGTGTATTATTAGTATAGCACTATACGTCTGATTTACAAACATGAACTCCCTTTATAAACGCAACACATGTACACAAAATCTGATCACGATGTTTCCCCTTTTATCAAGAAAAGATATTCTACTTGTAAGGTTACTTTTAATTACTCTTACTATTTGGATAGTAAAAATAAACCTCTTGAAACAGCCTGATCTTAAGTCAAATTTGTACATCATGCTATATTAGGTCTTAATATCCACTAAAAAAAAATTGACAAATTTAAAACAAGTAACTGAAACCTTATTTCACACTGACTGTTATATTAGTCATAGGGCAATTCCAAGCAAACGCCGTGACGGTCAGAGGGTGTTTCTCACAATGAAAGTCCAAATAACTCATAAAATCTAAATATCTAGAACCAACTTTTGATATGCATCTGTAACCACTATCCTACCAATAATTTACAATAGGCAAGAAAACCAAAATTCCCAATAAATTATTAATTATGAATTTCAATATCTGCCGTAACGCCGTGACGGCAAAAAGACATGGGTTTCTTACATGCTAAGAAACTAAGTAAACTCTGTGAACTACAGGAACATTTTGCAATTTTGTCACATTGATTCTTTGTACTAGACATCAAGCTAGAACATCCAAATAAAAATGTAGAAAAAAACCAATGTTCATAGTAAATATGATATCATAAATGTATCTATGCACTGTAACGCCGTGACTGTAACGCCGTGACCTCTGAATTGTACATGTTATATATATGGGAGATATTAAAGAGATGAATAATATGATATAATTTTAATGTAGTGATCCAGAATCAATAAAGAACTAGATGAATGGGTGATATAACCAAGATGCTATTAAATGATCATCCGCATGACACAAATTTGCAGCACAGCGCCCTCTATTGATCAAAAAATCTTTTAGGACATAATTGAAATTCTTATCTATTTCATAAGTTAGTTAATGGAACCATCAAATATTAAAACCAAAATACATACTTAAATGTAACAATGAAATATGAGACCTTTGACATCTGACCTTTGACCTTGTTTCTCAAAATAACATACAAATGTTTAATTTTTGGTCTGCACAGTGCATATTTGCAAGTGATTTGTTTCATGTAACATGATTTCAGAGTTAGTAAATGTTTGTTTTTGAATTGGTAATTATCCGAGTGACCTTTGACCTGTGCCCCAAACAGTTTCAGAAAATTGTCTTTTACCTGCAGTACTCTTTCTAACATTGATTCTGGAACTTAATTGTGAGAACAAAAAACAACAACAATATTTTGACCTGTTGACCTATGACCTCCCATGACCCCATTCCCTAATCAGGTCATATACTTCACTGGACGCATACCAGTATTATTATCATGTTATCCTTCAAGGATTCTCAAACTATCTTGATAATAATATAATTTTTGCATATTTGTTAGCTATGTGACCTTTGACCTTTGACCTCATGGACCAAAATCATATCCAATAATCCGTACCTCTAAATACATGGATTGTACAAAGTTTGAACGAAATCCATCCAACGATTCTTGAGATATTGCAAAAAAAAGAACACTGATGTACAGATGCACATACAGACAGACGGACATACAACCCATACACATACATGACTCAGGTAACTTTGAGATGGAAACATTATCAACTGACCCTATTCATATAATTATAGCATGAGCAATGCCCAAGCATACCTACAAAAAATATCTTGCACTATTTGATTATGTCTACTGTGTTATGTCAATGGGAATCCAGTAGGTAGCGTCACGGCGTTACACAAAACGTAACGCCGTGACCAAATTGATATTGATTATATTAATAAGTGGTAAAAGATAATGCTGCTATTCAGCATGCATATTATAGCCCTATGGCTAATACAGAGAAAACAAAAAATTATTTCATTCCCATTCATATTTTTCCAGAAATATTAAAAATATATGTTTTTAGTGTAACGCCGTGACATATTAATGATTGTAAATGAGACAGTCACTGAAGCGGAACGAAGAGCGAAAATGACGAAATTGATATTTATCTGAAAAATTGAAGCAATGATCCTATCAACACTGAAATAAAATTTTATGAAAACTCCTTTTCGCAGTTCTTTTATGCTTAAAGCGGACCAAAACGCATAACACAAAGCAATCTGTGTAATAAGACCTATATTCACACATTTCGAATATCCCTGAATCACCCGAACATGAATTCGGTTGAGGAATGGGCATAGTTTATATTTTGCTATCACGGGCTCTTTATGGATGCTCTGAGCGGCGCCATGATTTTTGTTTTCCGCCCAAACGTGACGTTGTCATGGACTGACGCTTATTGGTCTAGCCAAAGGCGATTTAACTATTAGTTTGATAACTTATTTTTATGAAAAATCTATGAAAAATCGGAGCGAACAAAAAAAAACATTGCACTGCTGATAGCTTATTTTTTTTAAATCTAATTATTTAGTATATCTTTTATTTGTTTCTACTCTGATTATATGTGAAGTATGATAGTATATTATTTTCTAGTCAGAACGAGGGTGTTCATACGACATTCGAATTGTATGATATCAACGAGCGCGTACGCGTTCGCAATCCTCCAAAACTGTAATATGTTTGCTACTTTTAATTCAATAGTTGTACTTCGAAATATCATGATATATATCGATAATACTGTTACAAGAAGTCATGCATTTATTTCCACCCTAGCGAAGCATAATCTAGACTACGATCATTTATTATTCTGATATGAATCACTGTATAAGCAACTAAATTGGCCTTAGACCGAGAACAATGCAATCTTGATACTACAGCTCAATTGTTTAGGTGAAATAGTGGGGTAAATTCATTTCTTAAAGCGGTCACCTGGTAACCATAGAAATACGTGCCTACACATTTCATTCACTCTGCAAGCCTTTGTTTTGTACAGCAAAGAGGTATAACACCCCTTCCCAAATCAAAGAAAAGGAATGTTTGGTACGCATCGGTAGCTGGAGGCGTGTTAGAGAAAATCGAACGTGCTCGCCGCAAGTACTTATACAACAGTGTGCACGTCTCTGCTTACGCCAACACAATTGTTACCATGGCAGCCTCTGACAATTCCGTCAAAAAGCTATAGGTATACTGGCTAAGTAACCATATTTAGTCATATTTCCACACTGCCCCCTCTGAAATGGTCGTTGGTTAATATATTTTCTTTATACATATATACTTTTTTATTTGACCTGTGATTCTACAAAGACAAAATTGTCTCTTCTTTTAACATGATCATGAATGTAATTT
Source organism: Echinarachnius parma (assembly GCA_037951105.1). Lineage (NCBI taxonomy): Eukaryota > Metazoa > Echinodermata > Echinoidea > Clypeasteroida > Echinarachniidae > Echinarachnius > Echinarachnius parma. The sequence goes on along the minus strand of JBAMJV010001361.1, from coordinate 16,969 downwards.
TGGTGCTTAGGTCCAAGAAAACGTCATATCTTTGCTGGGGACTGCACAGAAAATGTAAACATGGCCACTTCCATGTTCGTACGGGGACGCCGCAAAAACAAAATTGTTCTGTCTCTTTGAGTGATTGGTGTGGGCTAATCGGTGGGCCATTTCTTATGATTTATATATCAAATTAAACTTCTCGGTGTTGCGAACGAAGTAGTACATATGAAATGCTATCATTTTGGTTTCCTTTAATATTTAATTGAATGTTTTGTGAAAATAACTGAAAATTAATTTATGCTATATATTAACAATAAAATAATAGTTTACAATTTTTTTTTTCAAAAACAAAATACATTTTTGGAAAGTTCAATCTTTTAGCTTTCATTTGATACCAAATTTGTTATGGTACAACGAATTTGAAAAATCAGTGGTTATGTCAATGTTTGCTTGGAATTGCCCCATACATGTAGGATTGTATTTCCAACTACACATTTGCAAATATTTGTTGTGTATCGTTGTACCGATTTCGTACATATATACTCCCTGTGGCTTGCTTAGACTTAAGAAATTGCCACTATGGGACTGGGGCCTTAGGAAAAATTAACATTGATTCTCCTTCTAAAGGCAACATTTTATCCCTTGGTTATCATACATGTTTGTGTGAAATGTATGAGGGCCAGGAAAGTAAACCTATTCTAGATACACTGTCATTTAAAAAACATTGACTACCTTTCTAAAAAAAAAAAAAAAAACAAGCAACAAAAAACAAAAATCCAATCGCCAGGAAACCTGATTGACTTCAGGCATGTTTTATAAAAAACAGACAAAATACATTATTTTTAAACTGATCCATTTTTGTCAAATTCAACATAATCACTTGGAGTTTCCACATTTCTTTTATACCTGGTTTGGCTAAATGTATATGGTATTTAAAGGACCATGAAACCTAAGCAAACTGTTGCTTGCATAATAGTCTTGAATAGATTAATTAGGAGGAATAATCTCTGAAAGTTAGAGCATAATTGGGCAAGAAACAAGAAAATTATGGCATTTTGAAGATGTCCATTTTTCTCTATGGGGGACTCAAATTGGCAACACACTCTGATAAGTTTGTGGACTACTCCCCATATATGTTTTGTACACAAATATTCCCAATTTTCCAGTTTTCTTCATAGTCACACTTTTCCATTCCCCAAACTCACGAAATGTTGTGTACCAATGTATTTCCCATGTTTAACTTTAAAAAATGAAAGCAACATGTGTATTTTGATAAAATTATAAAAAATGCAGTTTTGTATACAAAAATGTATAGATAGTAGTCCACAAGACAACTACTTGAGTGCTGAGTGCATTGCCAATTTGAGTCGCTCATAGAAATAAATGGCTATTTCCAAAGAGCCATAGTTTTTATTATTTCTTGACCGATTGTACTCATGATACTTTCAGACTATTCATCATATTTAGTGTGTTATAATGCATACAACGATATGTATGTAAAATATGTATGTATCAAGTATTTTCCAAAGTAGATGGTCAAGACTCAAGAAGGAATGTAAGTACATTCCATTATTTCATGCAAATTTAATTGCAATGGAAATCATTTGGAAATTGAAATTGTGACAAACACATTCCAAATACTATGTCTCACAAATGTACAACCAATGCTAGAAAGAATTAACCATTTTTTCTTATATGGCCCAGGCAGGCAAGCAAAATCAAGATTTCTGAAACTGTTGTGACCCGGAACCTGAACTAGGTGACCCAAGACACAGAAAGACAAAAATAGGAAAAGTTTGTTATGTATGGATTCACATGAAAAATGAAGAAAAAAATCTGGCATTAATGCCATTTTGATGACCCAAAGCTAATGATAACATAGCATTGAGCTAGCAGCTCAATGCTAATTTTGCTTCAAGATTACAACTTAATCATTTAACCTTTTGTATAACAGACTGCGATAAGTATTTACCAAAATGTCCTATTTTTATTAATTAGTATCCTTGGTACTTATTTGCAGAGACTAATTATAGCCTTTGTGAGACACAAGTTGTTCCAGTTGTTTGTTAAAGAGTTGAGACTGTGGCTAGGTAACACAACATGTTGGATACACATTGATGACATAGGTATTTTTAGAAGGAAATCAAGGTCAATTATAGCAATTAATCAATAATAATAATAATAATAATAATATGAACACTTATATAGTGCAGCTACTATAAACATATTCTCTACTGCGCATAAATAAGTATTTAATTATTATTACCCATGGTCATCAATCAATGTTTTGTATTACAAATGAAGTTGTACAATCACTTGGAATAGGTTAACTAAATAGCAAACGAAAGTGACTATTAACGGAAAGTCGGTCAAATAACTAATAAGCTCTCGGACATATTTTACTCTATTAATTTGAATCTAGTAAGTTCACCTGAAATTGCTTACAAGTTTATTATTGCAGCCAGTCAGCCTATAAATTGTAATAAATGCCTTGCTAAGGACATAGCATTTGAGGCATGAATTGGTTTTAAAACCAGGAACCCATGATTTGAAGCCTCCATCTGACTGGGCCACAAAACATCCTTCTGAAGAATATTTTATTCAAGGGGCAAGTCCAAGCTATTTTGTAGCTGCAACGCGTGGGAAATTACAGCAAATAAGGGAGCTTACTCTTGTGAGGAATATTGAAGCATCGGTTCTTTGGTATATTTGAGATGCCTTGGAGTACCCAGATCAATACAATAAAGATATATGTACTTGATTGCATATCATTTTGATATATCCAACCCATCTTAATTTGTAAATAAATCTTCCTACGCTCCTCTTTTTCTTTCTACATTATGTTATAATTCTCATGGCGCTATGTTATAAGTCAAATTTGACTTTTTATAGGCCAAACATTTTCACAATGTACATGTAACATTACTTCTTTGTTTGTAATGTATTTTATATTTGTTATCCTTTGTAAATAATGACATGTATATATGTTGACGATGTGGAAAATAAAGTTCAATTCAATTCAATTCAATTCAATGCCAACAATTTTTGGAGACTTACTCTTTAATTTTCCTCTGACTTTGTTTGCAGTCTTCTTGATGTCACTCATCAGTTCCTCCAGCTCATCTTTCACCTCTGGAATATAAAAGAAACAACAACAATAAAAGGACAATTATGTAAGAACTTCTCTTAGCATTACATTCAAATAAAAAAAGAAGTTACACCAATAAAGGGACAATCATGTATGCTGATATGTTGGCATCAATAATAGGACAATTGTTTAACTTTAAGATATTATGTTGGCATCAATACGATAATAATCAAAACCAAAACAAAGGTCAATTATGTAAGAATGAATATGTGGACATTCAATAATAATAGAAAAGAAACAACAAAAATAAAAGGAAAATTATAATGTAATAACATAATGTTGGCAGTATACAAACAATGAAAACAAAACAACAATAATGACAATTATATAAGAACTTATGTTGGCATTTAACATAATTTGTATTCTTGCTGTATTTTCAGTATAAATTCTTTCAGAAGGTCTATTTACAAACAACTTTTATTATTCGTGTTTGAACACTTCTAGCAATCACACTGTAATCAAATTATCTTAATTAGCTTTAAAAAATAACAATAGTAAGACAGATACATATTATTTTGGCATTGTGGGCTTTATCATGAATCTATATTACATATCATTATAGTTGAAACTTTAAAATTTGTAAACTTTAGATCAATTAAAAAGACTATTAAAGAAACAATTATTTGTTGATATTGATAACTGAATGTCAAATGATGTGCCATTATGTAAACATGTTTCCTCATTGATTTTTTGTTTGTTTGTTTGTTATCGTATACCAGGGCTGGCCCGCTGGCCCGGGGCCAGTGAAATTGCACTTCAGGCCAGCAAAAATGAATGAAAGTCATATTTTGGTGGCTCGATCGGGTAAGCAGATTTTCAACCGGACATTGTCAAAATTAGACAAATCTTGTTTTCTTCCATGTCATGCTTCATCTTTAATCACAGTTTAGATCAGGAAACAGTGATATTTTGAATAGTTAAAAGTTTATTCATGAAATAACATTTTGGGGCCAGTTACTTTTTCTTTCGGGCCACCAGAAAAAGGAAAGAAATAATTTCACTGGCCTGACCGGGCCACTGACAAAAAAGGTAAGTGTGGAGCCCTGCATATACACTTACACATTGTACATTTGTTAGTTATTATAAGTGAAAATACATTTGTTAAAATGTGTCTAAATATAATACTGACCCAACAGACAAAATAATTTACATGTAACACACACACACACACATATCTTGACGTTTCACACATCTACACGGTACATAACATCCCTATTGACATTCATTGGGCAGGACGACTACAAAATGCACAATATTAGGCAATAATAAAATATCGCCACTAATTCTACAAAGAGCAAGCTCTAATTGGAGCGGTCATCCAGCGTGGATTTAACAAGATTTGGGACTAATACGGCGTCAAAAGCTACACATATTGGCTGGGACCTCATGACATTTCCAGTGAGCTTCACGGCCGACTGCTATGGGTGATGAGGCGTTAAAATTTGGTACAATGACACTCATCCGATGAATCAGTCCAATATATGGCTAACATCCCAGTAGCCAGGTAGGCCATACACACAGTATACGCATCAATCAGAAAGTTATGTGGATGGGTTAAGGGAGGTCTGATTTGTAGGCATATTGGGAGAGAAATAGTATGGAGTCACTTTAGAAGCGATAAAAAAGTTTGATCAGTGCTTGCATGGATGAATAGCTGTCCATGGGTTATTTGCGTAGTCAAACCTGCTGTCAACACCCAAAATACTATTTTGAAAATTTTGAGGAAAAAAAAAACGCCCTCGTGAAAATGTTCACGAAGGCTATTTTGGGGCTCACAGGGGCTCTTATTTTATTTATTTTTACATCGTTCTCACTGCTCAGAGTCTAATAAATGATTATCGATATTTATCATGCTGTAACCTATCCGATTATGCCATGTTTCTGCAGATTACCGATCGCCCCCGTGTCGTGGCTCACGGTGGCGATTTCAAAGGTTTCAAAGGCGTAGTATTGCCCGTCGCCCTCGTGTAGTTTTGGGGCTGCCTACTGTGGTGACCACCTGATTATGTACAGACTTATTATCTTTCTAGAAAGACTACCATACATCTTGATTACCTTGAAAGCATTTTTACAGTATGTAAATCTGTCTCCCCGACTACAAAATATAATAGGTATCAATATTACATGTAGACTATTCAGTACAAATGTACCATGTGTATTTAAAATCATTAAACATTTGACTTAGAAAAGTTATATTTCAGTGAAATATTTCGGATTTTCTGGTTTAATTCCGCTGGACGACATTTATGTATTTCGGCATAAGACTTTAATTGGCAATACACGTTAGTCAAACTGAGCGATCCGTGCATGAGCAGCTTAAAGGTCATATTTATCAAGAACAAGGCTAGTTGTGAAATTATTGATTTTCCCATCTGAAAGCTGTGTTTACATGAATACACATGTACAAGCATTCATTCATGTGTGCATTCCAATGTAGGTTACTTCCATACATGCGCACAACAGAGTGTGAAATTGTACGCATAGACTAAATCAGGTCTCTAAAATAGCAAGCTGTGGGCCCAGGGTCACTAACAAATTGAGGTTCAGGCCACCAAAATTGTATTCATTCCGAAGTTTAATTCATTCCAGATTTTACTACAAACCTGACTGCACTGTAACTAGAGTGTGAAATTGTACACATAGACTAAATCAGGTCTCTAAAATAGCAAGCTGTGGGCCCAGGGTCACTAACAAATTGAGGTTCAGGCCACCAAAATTGTATTCATTCCGAAGTTTAATTCATTCCAGCTTTTACTACAAACCTGACTGCTCAACTAGAAATAAACAAATATTTGCTTTCTAAAGGCCACTAAAATTCTGTTTTGGGCTAACAAAGATTTATTTCACTTGCCCAACTGGGCAACCATTGCAAAACAATACATGTACATTTTAGCTGGCACTGGACTGAATAGGAGTAACCTCAGGGAAGTCTTTCTTTTGAAAGGGTCTGAAGAAATAAGACTAGCCATGCCCCATCTCTCCCGCAGATCTGACATGTCAACTCTCTCCCCATGTTAATGAATGAATCCCACATCCACCTCGCATCGAACCAGTCACACTGTATTACTGCCGCTGCTCTTGATTTTTTACACTTATTAAATTAGTGCGCACACATCTATACACCCCATACAGGTGGTATTCTTCTTTGAAATGGGCTGGAAAGCTAAGACTAGTTACATGTATGCCCCTCTCACCCATAGATCCCGATATGATCTCTCCCAACTCTCTCTCATGTTAATGAATGAATCCCTCATCAACCTCGCATCAATTCAGTCACATTACATCATATTTGCATCGCTTGATGTGTACACTTATCAAATTATTAGAATTACAGTGCGCACACATCTGTACAATTCAAACAGGTGACATTGAACTACAGTTTGAAATGGTCTGGAAAGCCAAGACTAGTCATGTCTTCTCTCCCATAGATCTGACATGATCTCCCCCGATTCTCTCCCATGTTAATGAATGAATCCCCATCCAAACCCAGTATCAAGCCAGTCACACGGTATTACTAGCGCAGCGCTTGGTTTTTTGTATACATAGTATGCATCCCTCGTACTTGAGCATTTCCCATTTTTCCATGACCTTTGTTCATTCCTCATCTAGTTTCCTTATCCGCACCCCGGATGATAGTCCGCAGAGCATACATGTACACATGTATGAGTGTGTGCGTTTATTTCTTCCTCATCCTCATCCCCAACATCCATCCATCCATCCATCCATCCATCCCTAGTTCATGACATCCGCATGCATCAATTGCATTCCTATACCTCGTCACAATAAAGTGGATTTGGGTATGATGGAGATGTATGCGTTCCTACATGAACATGTACATGTACATGAACACAATAAGCAGAAGCTTCATACACAGGGTATTATAAAATATAGCCTGTGTATGGTTGTGATTGTGCTTGCATGTTTTTTCCAGTTTGCTATCTTTTTAGGTATAACTGTGTGTGTTCCGTTTTCTTTCATTGATAATGATAGACAGAGACAGTTCTAACAAAACTACACAGGATATGTGCATGAAATACAAACCCCAATAAATGCAAATCACCATTGTCATTAATCATCATCATCATCTTCGTCAACGTCTTTATTATCATCATCATCATCATCATCATCATCACCATCATCATCACTATTATCATCATCATCATCATCATCATCATCATCATCATCATCATCATCATCACCATCATCATCATCATCACCATCATCACCATCATCATCATCATCATCATCAAAAGAGCAAAATAGGGAGAGAGGGATATAGAGAATTATATGTTTACAGTTTATTAAATGTATCATTTTAAAAATCCACTCTTGAGCAAATATGACTGGAGAGAGAATGAAAGTGATACTCGGTGTTTTTTATAAGCCACAAGTAGAGCAAAAGAGAAAGAGAAAGAGAAGAGGAGAGAGGGTGGATGAGTGTGTGTGTGTTTTATTAATATACGATTTAGCCCACAGGCAGGCTAGGCTCGTGTCTGTGTGGGCTGCTTTGCATGCATCCCCTGTTGACGCATTCTCCCAGTTAATTAGCTTTCAAGGCCCCTTTAAATACTCTACTGGTAACCCCTATAATATATATGATATCATTCACTATTCAGCAGAATTCACACCAAAGCCAGCAGCCTGGCATCCGTGTTGTTCATTCACGATGCCCCAACGGTCATTGTGAATGAAATCTGCATTATCATGCGCTCTACTCTCAAACGTAATTAGTATGTGATTGAAACTCTGTCAGGCATACTGGGTAGCTGCGTACAGTATAAAAGCCTAGCCTAGCTCACTGCTCAGTGCACAGCTACTGACTGGCTGATCAATATACTATACTCCATTCAGATCTACTGAAGATAACTTGTGTGACATGTCTTGATATGGAACAGAATTATCCCAATGCAGGAATTCATTTTTTATTCTAGGGGGCTACTTTTTCCAATCTGATGGATATCACTAAGTATTTAACATAATACCCTGGCCTATGGTAATTTTAGGGGTGCTACCAACTGAATTTAGGGGGCTTTTTTGAAAATTAGGGGGCAAAATCGCCCTCAGCCCCTGTATATTTCCTTAGATGTAAATGTGATCAGAATTTTAAAAATCAACTATCCTTGATTAAATAACCTACCATAACTAAAACACAGTCTTATTATAAAGGTGCTACAAAACAAAGTACATGAAATACAATCTATGAAAACACACTCACATTTATTAGCAATGTAGCACTAAATGTAGTCTAAATAGTTAAATTTCTCTCCTTCATAACACTCTCTCGTGCTAGACTTTCTACATTTAAGTCACTACCACATTAAGAATTTTCAATTGCACATGTACATGTAGTATAGTGTATTTTGAACCATTTTCCCTGGCACAAGCTTTGCATTTGCTACATGATTTGTTCAAGCAACATACTGGATCAATTTTATAAGATAAATTATTTGTTTTTATTATACTGTAAGAAGATGAACATTCTGATTTATTCAAAGTTAAATCTACACAAATTGTACACGTTCAAGGATTCAATTTAGGAATTTTGTTCTTTTGAATTCAATCAGATTCATGGCATATTATACATAAATTTTGTTTACAAATTACCATATTGCCTATTAATTTTTATAAACCATGTATATGGACTTGTATAGACATTTCACTCACCAGGGGAAAACAGGTTAAGGTTGAATGTAAAAATAAACATTGGCTTATTAACATTGTTTAAATACAAATACACATGTATGTGTGTTCATGAGTAAGACTTCTTCCAGTCGAGCAGTCGAGTCTAATCAGATCCAGAAAGACAAAAAGCTACTGAGCGTGAAGCGGAAGGAAGAACAAGCCGGGCTGACAACAACAAAGGACCTTGAACCATGTAAGGGGTAAGTGAATATCACACCGATCAGCGAGCCTGCAATTGAATTAGGGTCCAACCTCAGGTGCTGCCGCTCTTAGGCCAGGGCGACAACGAGGATCGGCGCCTCCACCAACAGTCCAACAGACCTTGTCGCCATTTCCGCATCGCTCGCACGCGTCCAGCTTTATTCTCCTCCTGCCAAGCAAGCCCCTGGCCTCCTCGTCTCTCTGCTACCCTTCATTTCCTCGCCTCTCTGTACCCCTCTCTCTCTTCTTCACTTTCTTTATCCTTTCCTCCATCTCTTTTTCATCCCCTTCCCTATCTGTTTTCCCCATTTCCTTGCTCTACTCTTTCTACTAACCACCCCCCCCCCCCTTGTCACGTACATTGACACGTATGTACTATCCATTTATCCATCTTCTACATGTACATACTGTCAGGGCTGTATCTCTACATTTTGTTTTTTGTTATCCGTCTCTTTTTAATACTTGTATCATCTTTTCATGCCCATATCTTCCTCTCTGGTTTATGTGTCAATCTTAACTGTATTTCTTTACCTCTCCATTTAAAATTCCTTTGTATACATGTCCATCTATACTATACATGTACATGTATCTCCTAGTCTTTATCAACCATTCATCTTCTTGTCAGCAGGTCTTTACTTTATTTATCTGGCCATCTTTTTTACAAGCATAGAAATTATCTGCTTCTTTGGTCAGTCTCTTAAATTTCTTTCACACCAGTACCTCACCATCTCTTTCACCACCATTTGATCTATACACATATTCTGGTTACTTGGAACACAAAATAATGTACATGTGTCATAATGTTTGTCCTTCACTTGACCGTTCTGTTAGTCATTCGTGCGCATGTGTATACCCATTGATCACAGACATTTACAGTCACGTTCATTAGTCACCATTTACAGTTTGGTCATTTCTTGTATCTAAATATATTATTAACTATTTTCCAGAATGTTTTCCTTTTATGTAATTTTTTCTATACTGTGTAAATTCTTATTAATTCTTGAAATCATTATTCAACCTCCGACATGTCCATGTTGACCTGCTGTTGTTGATTTTTTTTAATGTCAACAAATCCAATAAGTCGAATGGATGACAACAATTGACACAACTTAGTGAATTTACAGTATACATACATGTACATGGACAGTTATCATGCCAATTACATTGTGAAGATGACAACCTCACTGTCACTTGTAGTGAAATAATTAACTTTCCTACAAACTCCACTAACATATTACGCATTTTCGAACCACCCTATTTGAATTTTACATTTAACCAGTGTTACCTTAAACAAGTGCTGCGTGTATCACAAATTTACGCAACGCATATATCTTGTGACTTCTATCGCCGCACAGGTGGTTGCATTAGTAAAACAGTCATCACAGCCAATTCTACAAATAGCTGTGCTCACCAGAATCAATAATTTATTGATACAGGCTCCCAGCTCTGGGTACAGGATGACAGTGCAGCATCACCGGGTTGTGACGTTTCTCCACCTTCTGTTGGCAGTGTTGTGAGTGTCAACCTGCCTCTGTTTTCTTTCATACTCATGGACTTATTTTTCTCTGATCTCACTAATCATTTTTTACAAATTAAATATAGAACTAACAAGTTTCTTTCTGACCATACATGTACATGCATGTCAATGATGTCATGTAAATAGATGAACATGCACATGAACACAAACAGCCTGAACTGACATCTCACTTTAAAGGGGTACATGTGTAGTTCAGTTTTGGTAGAGAGGGCGCTGCACATCACAATTTTTTTGTGAGGTAATGAAAAACTGAGTATCGAATTTGAGAGAACATGCAATTTTAATGGCAGAATAAACTTTATTTGGCCAAAATCGGTCCAGAAACGGCTGAAATATCAATAAATATATCTGATCTTATAATTATTTGGGGCCCAAATAATTAGACGATTTTTTCAAAAAATTTAAAAAATGCTTACACTTTTTCAAAAATGTTAAAAAGTGTTTTTTAAATAATTGTTGATGATCTCTCTATTTAATCATTATTTAAATAAAACATCACATGCATAATTTAGTATAAAAAATGGTTGAAACCAACGCCTTTTCAGAGAGCGCCCTCTTGTGTCTTAATGGCTCTTTTTGAATGATAACAGGCTTTTTACTTACTCGTTTGTAATTTTGTATACCTTTCGAGCATGGTGGAGTTATACATGTAACTATTAGTTTATAATGTTACTGTCCAGGTTTGGTTACTAAAGTTCAGCCTTACCACAACTGTACTACCCCTTTAAGCAATTCATCACATCGTACGCGCCAAACATTTGCGAGTGCGTCAATTCTATTCACGCGTAAGTTTGGAGACAATATAATCCCGTAGTTAGTCTTCGTACATGTATGCAGACCCATGAATGCATGCTTTAGAATGGTGATGCGTTTTCCAATTATATATTTTTAAAATATATTTGGGGGGGCTAATTATAAAGCTCCCCTGCATTAAATTTCATGTAGCGCTCTTGAATTTGTTTGGCATGGAAATCTATGCAAATTTAAGGGGGCTCTTTATCTACAGCATTTGAAGGGCTAATTTGCCATAAACCCCCAATTTGTATTTTTGTCACTGTTGTAGTTACATGTACTTGTAGTTGGTACATACCATTCTATACATGTGTCAATGTTCATGAATGTAATCAGTCTGCCCATTATTACGTGTAAATGACCTTGCGTACATAACGGTGTAATAATCAGTCTGCCCATTATTACGTGTAAATGACCTTGCGTACATAACGGTGTAATGTGTCCGTTGTATGGTTTATTTACTGTGTGGGTGGAGACTGGGATAACTGTGCAAAAAATATCCTATCTTTATTATATTACATGTAGCTAAATATATACATAGATGTACATGTATGAGCAATACGTGTAATGTGTAACATACAGTGCAATATAAATGCATCAAAAGCTTTCATCGATTGGTTTGAGTTAGAAGGTCGTTTTGTCAATTTTTGGCTTTGAGTTAACTGCACCACACTATCCTGTAGGTCATAGCCTCCTCTAGATGTGATCAATGAAACATTTTCAGATAATTACTTATTTGTTATTTGCTATATAACACAAAAGATAATTTAATTCAGTTTCTACACAGCTACTTAACTTTTATAAACATGTTTATCTTTTGAAAGTACAAAAGTGGGTTATGATATGATTAAATAGTGTATCCATTACTAGTAAAACCGTAGTGATTCTTTTTCATCACATAAAACTGCTTTGTGGATTAAATCTTCATCCATTCAGATCTGTTGTTTCTTTCTAAGATTCTGTCTCATGGTTTGGTACTTTGGTATAAATCTATAAAGTTCCCCCCCCCCCTTTGTTCAATTGCATTCTCTTCTATTATTTCTTCTGAAATGTGCGTACTTTCTTCCCCATTTAAATCATTTTTAGAGGCATTAAAAACCATTGTTCAATTTCATGTTTGTATTACTAACAGTCAATTACATCAAATGGGAATGGCATATGTATTATGTGTTTAATTTGTAATGTGGGTATGGGGGGGGGGGGGGTGGGGGGAGGGAGGGTAACATTTTTATTTGTGAGGGTTTCTTAGCATTAACAAGCACTGTGTAAATCATTTTGCTTCAAGGCAGTTCAGGGGCATTGCCCCACAAGCCCCAAATCAAAGTTTTTGCTGAATTATGTACATGTGTATGTGTACAATGCTTGTAGCAGCTACTGCCAGTACTTCATCGGTTCATCCTACTGCATATTATTCTGCCTGGCCCTATATCAGCTGCAATAAATTGTACTCTACATGTAGATGCATACAGTATGAACTGTGCATGTATAGTGTCTCGCAATATCAGTGGGCCTCACCATAATACATGTATACTGTCTACAGATCTCAAGTGATTCTCACATGTACATGTATGCTATATCGATTATGAAGTCACTAGAACAATGTAATCAACAGAAAATCGAACAATTTAAAGGGATCTAGCAACTTTGTTGACATGTGCAAAAAGTGTTTGAATGGTTGATACAATGTATTTTGTCGTGATCTGATACGTCCACTGAGTAATGTGTGGAAATTTCATGTTAAATGGATGTTATATTGTCAAGAAATGAGCGAAAATGCAAAGTGATATTCACAAACTCATTGCACTGATTTTGCACAGTTATAACTATCCAGTCTGAACACTTTGATCGTTAATATCTTTCTAACAGAAGGTACATTTGAACAAGAGCCCCAGGGGGGCACGACGCCTCACCTGAGGTCAATCAATTCATATCTGGCGCATGTTCTCTCTGCCACCCTCAGAAGATATGAAAATCAGTTGAATCATGCCAAAATCTATAATGTGATGTACTATTTAATCAATAACTTTTGATCCCCTGTACCTAACATTATGATTTACCATAATGTTTGGGTGAATCATAAAAAAAGACAGACACACATATAAGACAAAGCTTAACACATTTCACCAGCCACTGACCACTTCAGCATATTAACCCCACTCACATAGGGACCCTATGGGGCCATTCTGCGATATGACAACTTGCATTGTCATTTACCGTAAATCTCCGTATGTACGGCGCACTTGTGTATAAGGCGCACCCCCCTACTTCCTAAAAAAAGAAATTTTGTTTTGGGGACACTTACTTACAAAGATCTCAATGAGAAAAATTTATAACAAAATTGTTAATTATTAGATAATTGCATATATAATGAGTACTGCCTGCTCATGAATGTATGAATATTCATTAGTAATTTGCTTAATAAACTTGAATTTTTTTACCTATTTTTTACCTATCTTATATATTTTTTTTTTTTAGGCGCACCCCCCAACTTTTTCTATTTGTTTCCGACGGAAAAAAGTGCGCCTTATACACGGAGATTTAGGGTATATAGATACCTACATGTTACAGAATGGTCCAGATTGTAATACTTGTTGATGTGGAGAAGAAAATATTTTGAAATTCATTCAAATTTCCTACGAGCCATTCTTGGGTCCCATGCAGCTAGGTAAGAATAAGACTAGTTATGTGAGGTGTACAGAAGAAAGAGCATAAATTCCTTTATTTTTAGAGCCCTATTTTGTTACTCTACCTGCTTTAGTTATGTTTTAAATGATTTTTATTATTGTGTAAATAACTATAATTTAGAAAAAAATCCTCAAATTTGGCAACACATTGTGATACATGTATTTGTGAAACAGATATATTTGTGTTCAAATTGGCATCTTTGCGGCAAAGTCACTATATTTGTCTTAAAATGGTTATTACTTAATATTTTCCACCTATTTTTATGCCATTGATCCGTCGATGAAATTAGGAGTTGCCAATTTGTAGAGGAAAACAATGATCAATTGTGCCTTAAAATAGCTCTTGTCCTTGATGGGATTACAGCTAGGTTCGGTATGATTTGATCATTTGATCATCTTTTGAAGGAACACCAAAATGCACAAACAACTTTCATTCTTCATCTACATTTTAGCAACTTTGGATCCCCTCCCTAAAGATAATTAAAGGAGTATATACCTCTGTGCAAAATTTAAGCTAGAATTGTTGAATAAGTAGTAAATGCATATAACAGAAGAAAATAAAACAAAAACAAAATGTGACCTAGAAAAACATCAATGATACAATAGGGGCATTCACACATGCTAGAAAAGTAACACTATTGCATGTTGCTTCAAATCATGATTATTTTTTGCATATTTATATTCATTTAATTCCAATGGGTTAATTTAATAGCATCATTTTATTCTCATGGTCTCTAACAGTCGAAAAAGCACAATGCAACTGAGTGTGCAAATGGAATGCTGTGAAACCACTAGACCACCGAAAAGGCTGGTTAATTTTAGAGTTTGATTCTAACTATCCAGTAAGTAAGGTTATTTAATTCATTTAATTGTGCTGGGTCATTAAAAAAAGTATGTTTCTTGCATGTTCACACAGGCAAAAAAAACACCTCACAACCTGCTGGATTGTACGATTTTTAAATCAAAATGCCACATGAGCAACTGGACCAAACTTTGACCGACATGTAAACTATTCCGCACCCATCCATTGACCGAGTGCTGAAGATACTGTAAGCATTGCATTTTGCATGTTGGATATGAAAACTGATACAATTTACACTGTTCACTACACACAAACACCAACTTGCAAAAAGATACACCAAAAGTGTATTGCACATGATGATTTGAATCATACTTATTTTTCATAAATAATCCGAACTACTATTTTCACAGCACAAAACCGCCCCTCCCCCCCCCCCCCCCCCCCCCCCGAAAAAAATAAAATAATAACAAAAAAAATAATGAATTGCAACCTAAATAATCATAACTATTTGGGCAGTGTGAATGGTACTAGCAATGAAAGCTGCTAACAAGGTCAAGCATGTAACAATCCACCCATCAAAACATGAAAACACATGCTATAAATAGAAAGATTTGGGTCAAAACATGGTCCTAGATGTAAACAAGTGTCTGGGTTTCCTATTAGCATATTTATTTGCATATTTGGGAGAATGGTGATTGGCTGAGAGCAAGAGGAAGGATAACCAGTGCTTGTTAGTTGGTCTGCAGGTGGTAGGGCCCCAAAAAAAACTGTTACGCCCACAGGGCCCTTGTGGGGCCACCCACAAAAATCTTGTGAACAACTTTCATTCTTCATCAATAGAGGCATCTACATATGAAATATCAGGTCTGTCATACTTCTGGATCTTGGGAAGAAGATGTTTAAAATTTACATATTTTTTACACTTGGTGCCCTCCTCCAGGGCCCCCCTGGGGCCACGCCCACCATTTTAGCAACTTTGGTTCCTCTACCCCTAAAGATGATTCCTGCCATGTTTGGTTGGAATCTAATCATTGATTCTGGAGAAGAAGTGAAAATGTATATTTCCTATGGTAGGGCCCCCAAAAAAACTGTTACGCCCACAGGGCCCTTATGGGACCACCCACAAAAAATCTTGTGAACAACTTTCATTCTTCATCAATAGAGGCATCTAAATATGAAATATTCAGGTCTGTCATACTTCTGGATCTTGAGAAGAAGATGTTTAAATTTACATATTTTTTACATTTGTGCCCTCCCCCCAGGGCCCCCCTGGGGGCCACGCCCACATTTTAGCAACTTTGGTTCCTCTACCCCTAAATATGATTCCTGCCAAGTTTGGTTTGGAATCCGATCATTGGTTCTGGAGAAGAAGATGAAAATGTAAAAAGTTTACGGACGACGGACGACGCACGACGCACGACGCACGACGCACGACGCAACGACGGACGACGGGACGACGGACGACGGACGACGGACAAAAAGCGATCACATAGCTCACTTGAGCCTTTGCTCAGGTGAGCTAAAAACCAAAACCTGTTCCATGCTTATATTAGGAATATGAATAAAACAAGGTATGAGAGAAACAGTAGATTCTAATGAAGTTTTGTGGATTTGGACAATGTTACTAGATCCCTTTAAAGGTAATATATGCCAGTTTTGGAAATGCCCCCTCTCAAAAAATGAGATGGAAGCTCTTATTACCAATCATGTGAAATAATATGTTTTTTACTAATACGGGATGATACAAATTTTGCCTGGAAACTGCCATACTAATTGATATATTTGGTAAATTATCAAATCGATCCGCTGTGGATAGATATCGCCAACGCTGAATCGCGCATACGCTACGTGCAATTTGACCACGTGCGTTCGCTATACGGCTTGTCCCCAGCTTGTCAATATCTCCATTCCAGCGCTAGCGGCGCAGACAGGTGCGAACGGGCGGTGGATTTATACATTTCATGGGGCGGGTATTGGATTTCTTCCGATATTTCTGCATTTAAACGCATCGTTACGTTCAGATTTTACCACACAAGCCCTTTTTAGATACTTACTCTACAATATTGATCAATTATAAATGTTTTCTGTAACTTTCCCCAAAACTGTTATTCATCTTTAATGATGCAAATAATACAAACTGT
>JBAMJV010001360.1:0-39437 GCA_037951105.1 Echinarachnius parma | reverse complement strand
GTATGAACGACCTCATTACGACGTCATTGTGACGTCTTTTAAAAACCATTTTTTCCAATTATTTTTTGTCGTATAGACGACGTTATTACAACGTGATTATGACGTCTGTCAAAGACATTTAAACAATTATTTTTGGCGTATGGACGACCTTTTTATGACGTCAATAAGACGTCTTTATGTCGTCTAAATGGCGTATTTTTATGGTACAAATTGACGTCTTCAAGACGTCTTCAAGACGCCTTTTCGGAAAAAGATACGTCATTATCACGTCAAAATATGACGTCTATATGACGGTAAATGCGGGTGCAAAATCTTCACTTTTTGACATGAATTTACGACGTCTTAAAGACGACGTACACAAGGTGGAAATGACGTCAAATCCAGACGTAAAAATTGCGTCTTCTATTGACCAATAAGACGTCTTTATGTCGTCTAAATGGCGTAATTAATGGTACAAATTGACGTCTTTAAGACGTCGTAAAGACGCCTTTTCGGAAAAAAATATGTCATTATCACGTCAAAATATGACGTCTATATCACGGTAAACGCGGGTGCAAAATCTTCACTTTTTGACGTGAATTTACGACGTCTTAAAGACGACGTACACAAGGTGGAAATGACATCAAATCCAGACGTAAAAAGCACGTCTTATATTGACCAATAAGACGTCTTTATGTCGTCTAAATGGCGTAATTTATGGTACAAATTGACGTCTTCAAGACGTCGTAAAGACGCCTTTTCGGAAAAAAAATACGTCATTATCACGTCAAAATATGACGTCTATATCACGGTAAACGCGGGTGCAAAATCTTCACTTTTTGACGTGAATTTACGACGTCTTAAAGACGAGGTACACAAGGTGGAAATGACGTCAAATCCAGACGTAAAAATCACGTCTTATATTGACCAATAAGACGTCTTTATGTCGTCTAAATGGCGTAATTTATGGTACAAATTGACGTCTTCAAGACGTCGTAAAGACGCCTTTTCGGAAAAAATACGTAATTTTCACGTCAAAATATGACGTCTATATAACGGTAAACGCGGGAGCAAAATCTTCACTT
Organism: Echinarachnius parma; assembly: GCA_037951105.1. Taxonomy (NCBI): domain Eukaryota; kingdom Metazoa; phylum Echinodermata; class Echinoidea; order Clypeasteroida; family Echinarachniidae; genus Echinarachnius; species Echinarachnius parma. The sequence goes on along the minus strand of JBAMJV010001360.1, from coordinate 38,373 downwards.
TTTGACGTGAATTTACGACGTCTTAAAGACGACGTACACAAGGTGGAAATGACGTCAAATCCAGACGTAAAAATCACGTCTTATATTGACCAATAAGACGTCTTTATGTCGTCTAAATGGCGTAATTTATGGTACAAATTGACGTCTTCAAGACGTCGTAAAGACGCCTTTTCGGGAAAAAATACGTCATTTTCACGTCAAAATATGACGTCTATATGACGGTAAACGCGGGTGCAAAGTCTTCAATTTTTGACGTGAATTTAAGACGTCTTTAAGACGACGTGCACGACGAAAAACGACGTAAATTTGACGTCATTTTTACCAGTGTTTGCTATCAGGGATTCATTATTGGCTGTAGGCCATGTTGTTGGATCATACATAAGCCATATATGGTTTATGTTGGAACTGTGTATGACACTAAATACAATATTTATGTGGGAGTGGTGCATATTTATTAGTGCGTCAATTATTTGCTTTCTTCGTGAAAAATATATCAAATCATAACACGCTTTCCCAGATGCAGTTAATCTTAAGCCCGAATTTCCTATCTAGGTATGCACCAGATTGCACAATTTCAAATTCATAAATGCAAAATTTTTCTTACCGTGGGAGGGGGATACCCCCTCCCAAACACTCCCCCTCCCTCCCTGCCCCAGCCCTCAGGCGCTTCGCTCCATCGGGACTCATTATTGGCAGTGTGTTGTTGGATCATACATAATGTTGCATAATTATGGTTTATGTTGTGTTGTGTGTGTGTGTTTTGGGGTACATATTTATTAGTGTGTCAATTATTTGTTTTCTACGTGAAAAATATATTAAAACTTTCTGGTCGATCAAATCATATCACGCTTTCCCAAATACAGCCGAATTTCCTATCTAGGTATGCATCAGATTGCACAATTTCAAGTCCAAAAATGCAAAAACTCCCTACCGTGGGAGGGGGGACACCCCCCTCCCACACCCTCCCCCCGCTCAGTCGCTTCGCTCCCTCGCAATGTCTCACTCTCACCACTGGCTCAAACTTGGCAACCCAGAGTGTGGTTGGGCATGAGCCCCTATACACACCAAAATTGTGAGCCCCCTTGGGGTTTTGCCCCCCCCAATCAAAAACTGCTTCCGGCGCGCCTGCCTCTGACCTAATAAAACAAATATGCAATTTAGCTGATTATCTGTATAATGCTAATACAACAAATTTTCAATGTTGCCAAGGTAACATTGCTAAATTATCTAAAGAAACCTTTAAGCACATGAGAAAAAACAAACAAATATTGGACTGTCTACAACCTATTATCGCCTACAGGAATAATTCATCATCGATTATAAACGATAGTATCAAAGTGGAAATAACCCAATGATGCCAGGGTGGTAATATTGCTAGATTTCCTAAAGAATCCCTTTAGAACATGAGTAAAAACAAACAAACAAATATTGGACTTATGAACGTCTACAACATAATAGGATCGCCTACAAGAATAATTCATGATCGATTATAAACGATCGTATCAAAGTGGAAATAACCCAATGATCCCAAGGTGGTAATATTGCTAAATTTTCTAAAGAAACCTTTTAGAACATGAATAACAAAAGAAAATACAGTAGGACTTATGATTAACTTCTTCAGGTCTAATGGATACAGGATTCATTCATGATCGATTATAAACAATCGCATTAGAGTGCAAAGTAAAATTCCAATTTTTATAACTATTTACATTGAAAACATTGTTATTATGATCTTGTTTTTGCAGATATTAAAACTAATACAAATACCAACCTGTTTTTAATATTTTCAACATGATTTGCAAATTAATTATTTAGGCATCAACTCTTTGAAATACTAAACAGTCAATACTAACCATTTAAATCTCACATACTAAGAAGCGGGATATATATACGGAACCTATACGACAACTGATCAGTAAGGTGTTAGACGTAGGTTATAGGATAGGTTTAGGATTTAGGAATAGGATAGGATAGGATTAGGATTTAGGAATAGGATAGGATAGGATTATGTGTTACATGTTATATGTTATAAAACTGTTGACTGTGGAATATACTATTAATTATGTAAATGTAAAAATCGCTTCAAAATATGACGTCAATATGTCGTGAAACGCGGGTGCAAAATCTTCACTTTTTGACGTGAATTTATGACGTCTTTAAGACGACGTACACGACGTGAAAATCACGTCAAATCAATACGTAAAAATCACGTCTTATATTGACCAATAAGACGTCTTTATGTCGTCTTAATAACGTAATTAATGGTACAAATTGACGACTTAAAGACGTCATAAAGACGCCTTTTCGGATAAAAATACGTCATTATCACGTCAAAATATGACGTCTATATCACGGTAAACGCGGGTGCAGAATCTTCACTTTTTGACGTGAATTTACGACGTCTTAAAGACGACGTACACAAGGTGAAAATCACGTCAAATCCAGACGTAAAAATCACGTCTTATTTTGACCAATACGACGTCTTTATGTCGTCTTAATAACGTAATTAATGGTACAAATTGACGTCTTAAAGACGTCATAAAGACGCCTTTTCGGAAAAAAATACGTCAATATCACGTCAAAATATGACGTCGATATCACGGTAAACGCGGGTGCAAAATCTTCACTTTTTGACGTTAATTTAAGACGTCGTTAAGACGACGTACACGACGTAAAATGACGTACATTTGACGTAATTGTTACCAGTGTCTGCTATCAGGGCAGTGGTACCAGGACCATTTACAATACTTTGTAGATGTGGTATATCCCATGTTTTTTGTATGCGCATTGCCCACCGCGTGCGCTTCAATCATCACGCAAGTCAATTAATCCACGGATTGCCGCGCTCTACCCAGGTGTACTTGGGAAACCAATAGGTTCGAGATGAGAGTCTTTATTTGAATAATCTTCGCAATGCCCATGAGTAGATTTGGAAGGAATATTCTCCAGGGAGTTGAAATGTTGCACACAATGTGTGTGGGCTGGCATCGATCGCACCCTAGCTTATGACCGGATCACGAATAAATAATGTAACGCGCTTAGAAATGATAATTGTATCAGTGGCGTAATTATAAAGGGGCTGGGGGAAGCTTGTCCCCAATTATTTGACCAAAACGATGCAAATAAAAAACAAAATAAGAGGAACATCTGTAAACAAAAAAGAAATGATAATAAATAATAAAATAAACAAAATAAATAAAACAAATACATAAGGCGTACCCCCAATATTGTGCGTCCTGTCCCTACCCATATAGTAATAGTCCTGTCCGACCTTGCTATGCCATTGTATTGTACATATTAGGCGCGATATACATGGAAACTATTGTTACGGTTTTTAAATAACTTAAAGTATACGTGTATATATATAGTGTCATAAATTTGACTAATTTCAAACTATATACTTACACACAATAGTGAATTTGACTTCACAAATTCTGTAGTTCGGGATTGTGTCGCCGGCTTGGTACGAAATAGTGTGGTCCCCTTCTGCAAATGATGATCCGGGTCCAGCACCGCGTCGCCTGAATAATTGACAAAATACATTATTTTGTAAACACCTTTCGAAACAAATCGTAGTTCTGTATCTATTGTATCAATATATGTTGTATAAATGAATACATAATCTGGTCTCTAAGTAATATACGCGATCATTCCAATAATTAAAGAAAACATATAGGTACATTCTTAGAACAAAACTGAAATACATAGATGGGACATATTGTGCCCCCACTCCCACAATAAAACAAATTTTGTCGGACATGCATGCTACCCCGCTACACAACTGAGTGCTTACCCAAACACAGCACGTATGGCAGGCAGGGATATTATTGTTTGTTTGTTTTTAATCTCAGTAAAACTTAATTATACCTAAAATGAAAGGAATTGGTATAGGTTATTTATTAGTCAAGAATAAATTATAGAATTACCACCAAATAACCACTTAAAGGGACAGGCCCTCTTTTACAGTTTCCAGTTGACGGATGGAGATGAATGTAACACACCGACTAACAAATCAGATCGAATAGCCCTGTAATTTGGATTCTACGAATGAAAAAACGAATGCGTCCCTTCATCAAACTATATATCGGTCAATAAAGAAGTTAAACGGATTTAGCATTATTACAACAATATTGCACTTATTCTTGTGAAGGTATTATGAATTTTGTAAAGGTCTGTCACGGAAAAAGATCTAAAAAATTGAAGAATATATAATTACATGTAGTCAGTTTAAGCGAGGTTTGGTTATTTTGATTAGTAATCGCTTACCCATTGTTCATGCGCGGGTCACGTAGCTATAGCGCGAGTCATATATAGTGGTCACGCATAGCGCTGCGGCGCTCCGTGGAATCCGTGAGCGAACTTTCTCGACGGGTGAATGCACGTATCATGCACAATTAACCGTTGGACGATGGTTTATTAGATGTACGTCTATAACTCCACGAAGAAGAGATTTCAAGCCCTAATTGTTCAGGCATGCTATTAAATGACATTTTCTTTAATATAAGACAATAACCTCGCAACTTTTGAAAGTTGGCTTGCAAAAGAGGGAATGTCCCTTTAAAACATGTTAAAGTTGATATCACGAATGAAAATGATAATGGTGTCTTCATTCCCTCCTTAGTATTATGCCAATTATAAAAGGTGGGGGGGGGGGGGGGGGGTTATACAGAATTCTACAATACTCGTACAAAATCACAATCAGGAGAGACATACTAAAGATACTCGTAAATTTCGCTGCGTTTATCAGATGTATGGTATAACAAACAAACAGAAAGCAAGGTATACAGTCATGTTTAGGAGCACGGGAAACAAACCAAAAAACCCTCCAACATAAATGTGTTTGGTTGACATATTATAATACAATAACCAAACAAAAATCGGGCATGGTGGCTTAGCGGTTAGAGTGTCCGCCTCATGCACGGGAGGTCCCGGGTTCGAACCCGCACCGGGTCATACCAAAGACTTTAAAAATTGTACCTTTTGCCTTCTAGCCAGACATTCGGCATTTATAGAATGGAGAAGGGAAAGTTAATCACACGAGTTACCAGAGGACTGGCTCTCTTCTGTAGCTATCGCTACATTTAGTAGACGTGTGGCCTAGGGCTAATGAATCGGAGATAGGCGCCGCCTTATGTATGTGCCAACATTGGCACGGGAAGGACTTTAACTTTTTTAACTAACATCGGTGTGTAACATAAACAACTCTGATTAGAATGTTTAAAACTGCAAAAGAGTCTATCTCCTGAATGCGAATTTGTAGATGTTGTGATTTTTTATTTGATTACTCTATGGTAACCGGTGGAGAGTGTGCATCCGTTGCCGTTGGGGCGGTCCAGGTGACTGTTTTGGGTAGGCTTTTGGTGCGGATGGTGCCGAGGTTGATCGGGCAACGGACGTTAAACACCGGAGGGATGCGCTCTGGGAAACAGATTACAACAAAATTCAGAAAAGAGTAAAGCATAATCCATGATGCATAGATTCAGATATACTGTATATTGAAATGATATATATAACATATACAAACAGTTAAGCATACGAATTTTATGTTTGCATACTGGCTAATTTATTGTAGTGGGAAAAAATGGCAACCTGATAAAAATTGAATACGAACGATTTGTCAAACGATAATATGTACAGTATTTCAGTGGCGTAGCTTGGTCGGACAGATTAGATTAGACACATTATTGGAGGCCACACCTTTTATTTTCTTCATTTTCCTCGTATGTTTTATACCAATGTTCTGATTGGGGGCACGTGCCCTAAGGGCTCTCCTCCCGCAGCTACGCCACTGATATGTTATGATGATATGACAAATTATAATATATAATTACCTACAGGTTTTGGCGGCCTAAACCCAAAACCACATTTTCGCCTTCTTCGCCACCACAAAGGGGAAGGAAAACAAAGACAATAAAGTATATTATTATTACCTACAGGGACAGGAGGTGGAGGGCACCTTCTTCTTCTTCGCCGCCACGCATCTACAAAGGGGAAGGAAAACAAAGACAATTATTATTATCATCATTGCAGTATATACACATACCATGCTATACTCGTGCTTTCACTAAATATTAATGGTTTCAAAGATAGGAAAACTATGGTGGCATTAAAGGTATGGTGAAATCCCGGCTTTGATTCAGGTTTATAGCTTTGAATATGTGCCTATATTGATATACCACACTTCATTTTTCCGAAAGAGCGTCAACAATAATGACCAAATACCGAAAATCAATTGAATATGTGAAGTATTGGCTGAGATATGCCCATCCAAATTAATTTTACTTCAATGGGCAATCAGTGTTACAGAGCTCTGGTTCATAAAGTTATTACCAGAGCACTAAAACACTGATTGCCTATTGACAAAACATTCATTTGGATGGGCATATCTCAGCCAATGATTTTCGGTATTTGGTCATTATTTTTGACGCTCTTTCGGAAAATGAAGTTCAAATATGATATTTCTAAAAACAAATGTTTATGACGTCATAGATGACGTCACATACTGCATGTGACGTAAATCAATTTTTTTTGGAGTATGGAACGCCGACACCAACAAGTTGCATGAAATTTAACTTTTTTTTGCCCAACTAAAGGATTTCTTTGAAAAAAAAAGTGTGGTATATCAATATAGGCACATATTCAAAGCTATAAACCTGAATCAAAGCCGGGATTTCACCATACCTTTAAAAGGGACATTTTGGCCAAAACTAGCAACGGTACGCCAAAACCACTATGCGCCAGTGATCCTGCTCTCCTAGAGAACAAATTTAACTTTACACCAGCAACATTTTACTTGTATTCGATAGCGAGGGTCCTTCTTGTAAAAGTTACCATAAATGTAAAGCGATTGAAAGTGAAATAAACAAATGACAGGGGATAGAATAAGGCTGAGTTACCTTAAACCCCTGTTTATATATTTGAATATCGTTAACGGACGCCCGACTAGATGCGATGTTCTCAAATATGTTTTCATGGTTTTATATAATACGTTGTTGTTTATTTTCATGATTGTAACCTTCAGTTTCCAACTTTGAAACTAACTAGCTATCACGAGAAATGTTGATGGTAATGTATGTTACACCTTTTTTTTATCAAAATGAAGCACACAATCACAGTAACATTACGTGTTAATTTATATATAAAAATATACTACCAACTATGTCCTTTAGGGATAGTTGAGTATTCGTCAAACTTAACTTTAGTAACCAAAACCTGCACCATTATGGTACAAAATAATAGTTATAACTTCACCATGCTCGAAAAGTATACACAATTACAAAAGATTAAGTGATACCCCCGTTATCATTAAAAAGGAGCCGTTACAACTCAAGAGGGCGCTCTCTAAAAAATCATTGGTTTTTAGCAATTTTTCATACAAAATTGTGCATTTAATGTTATAATGATTCAATAGAGATATCATGAACAACTTTTTAAAAACGTATTCAGTTTTTTTTAAGTAGTCTTTAAAGGGACTTATATTAACATTGTCCAAATCCTCAAAATAAAATTTTAATTGTAGCGGTTCCCTCATACCTTGTTGTATTCATATTAACAATAAAATCATGGGACAGGTTTCGGTTTTTCAAATTTCCCTTTCGTTACAAATATATGTACGATCGAAGTATTCAAATAAGAAAAACTCAAGTGGAGTTTTGAAACCGTGTACAAAGTGAGTGCAGTGAGTTAGTGAATATCACTTTGCATTTTCGCTCATAACTTGGCCATGCGATGTCCATTTGACTTGAAATGTTCACACAATACCCTGTGGACATATGATATAACAACAATATACATTGCATCAACCATTCATCACTTTGTTTTGCACATGTCAACAAAGATACTAGATCCATTTAAGCATTTTTTTTACATTTTTCTAAAAATTCAAAATATCCCCTGGCGAAGAATTTTTTGAATAAATTTATGTTAATGGATATTTCAGCCGTTTCTTAACCGATTTTGATCAAATAAAGTTTATTCTGTCGTTAAAATTGTATGCTCTTTCAAATTTAACAGTCAGTTTTTCATTATCTCACAAAAAATATCGGGGGGGGGGGGGGAAGGGGGGAGGGGGAGGGCACTTCGGGAAATACCAATACTCAACGGTACCTTTAAAATCCAACGTTTGGCAAGAATTTTATTTTTGAAATTTGTTGACTATTCAATTGTGCCGAGATAGTGGTTTTGGCCCGGTCCTGCATTGGCAAGACAAATTCGATCAAATTGTCTGTGTGTTAGAAGGGATACAAAAGGCTTATGCTAAGAGCGGTTAAAGGGGCTTGTCTTAGATCCATCTGTCAAGAGGGCAGGAACAGAATCAGTAGCAATTAGCAGTATAGCAGCAGCTATTGTTGATAATTCTGATGACAAAACTACAAAATAATAAATAATAAATTGACAATATTATATACAACTAACGAATGGGCTTCTTGTGATAGTCAAATCTATTACCGAGGTGGGCTCAAAATGATTATTATCCGAAGCGTAGCTGAGGGTAATAGTCATTTTGAGCCCACCGAGGTAATAGATTGCCTATCACAATCAAGCACATTCGTTAGTTGTTTTATATCACTCATCAATATCAGTGATTGTGTTCAGCTTATAGCAAAATAAGTGAAAATCTCTTGAATATTTCATAAAATCGCTTGTAAATTTTGATATAAAAATCAATCGACATTAATGAAGCCAGATGAGCCTCCAGAACCTGGGCGCATCTAATACGCTTAAAGTCATTGTTATTTTGCGCATACAATCATAAAGACGCAAAACCGAGTGCGCACCAACGCGCTGGCAGTTGCGCACATACCATAGAAGTATGAATAAACAAACCAACCCGTTTATAACTAGAAGGCTCACTTAACGCGCGCAAGTCACGTGTCCCATAGACTTTGTACATGGGCAACATGGCGGAGTGAACCGATTTTTGAAGCTCCCGTAGCCCACTTCTCTACGTCATCGCGTAGTGACCTATAAATACTGGACCAATCATCATGCCTATGCAGTGCGTAGACTATCGCGCCTATTTTCCTGCGCACTGTCCTAGATTTCATCACGCTTATGAGAACAATGGGAGCCATTGTGACGTATGCATATGAACTTGTTTTATTGACCTCGATCCCGTGACGACGCGTTTGAACTACTCTGTGATTGGTTAACTGTAGTTCCCAAGTAGCCCATAATGCAACCAGTTGTGGGCTCTTCCGGTGAGCAAAAATCGCTGCACTCTGGCAGCAGTGACACCCCCCTGGCACATACGCAATGAATGCGTGCTAACGCTCCCACGGATGTGCTTATTGGCTGTCTTGGCGTTCTTCTTCCTAGGGTGTTAGTTTTTACCAGCAATGGCAATCACGTGACTAGAACGTGTGCGCCATAGAGCACTGCACAAATTTGATCGCGTGTGCATTTTGCTTAAACACATGATCTATGGGACGAACGCGTAACGAACTTTTAGTGTTAATTTTTTGCTAACAGCCCGGTCAAGTGATTGCGCGGGGATTGCGCGTGTTGTCCAAAACTATCATTTGTCAAATACAATGGTAAAACGATCTTATGAGGGATATAATTACAATTATGATTGGCAGTGGTAGTGGTTTTATAGTAGTAGTAGTAGTAGTAGTAGTAGTATTAGTAGTAGCAGTAGTAGTAGTAGTAGTAGTAGTAGTAGTAGTAGTAGTAGTAGTAGTAGTCGTAGTCGTCGTCGTCGTAGTAGTCGTAGTCGTAGGCTAGTAGTTGTAGTAGTAGTAGTAGGATTAGTAGTAGTATTAGGAGTAGTAGGTAGTTTTTATAGTTGTAGTCTTCATCGTTGTCGTTGCCCTCATTGTCGTCGTCGTTGTCGTCTTGTTAGTCGTACTGTTTTACATGATTTGACATGGCTGATTATAAGAATTATATTTTTTTAATGAATGTTCTACAAACATTGACATTTCTCATATCATAATTTGTTTATTCATTAATATTTATCTCGACACGTTTCAACACACAAATACAGACACACAAACTCACACACACACATACATACACATACACACATACATACATTAACACACATACACCTTCAGCGATATCAGCATTGCATTATTAAACTTTGCTAAAGCCACAAACAGACAAAAAGAGAGAGATGTGAGATAATAATCGAACGTGTCACAGAAAAGTGTTCGCGCTGTTAGAACCCGTTCCCACACTTACTTATGTAAACAATAATCATGTTGCAATAGTTCATATTTCAAACAATGTCAGGTTGGGCGCACCGGGTGGCCTACGATGTCGCGTTCAGTTGAGTGTAAAGAGATAAAAAGAGATCTGAGTTAAAAGCCAGGCGCGTAGCCAGAGGGTTGCGTTGGGTGATGCACTCAGCGTGTACGTCTACTGCGATTGTCCTTATGTGACGTCACAAAGATGACGTCATTTTTCTTCGCTCGGACTCAATTTTTTTACGGGGGTTCCTAAAGTGAAGTTACAAGTTGATTTTTTATTTTACAGGGTTTTCCCACGAGGAAAATATGTTTTTATTAGTAATCTTCATGAAAATCTACCTTAGATACAGTAAAACACAATTTTGAGGTAGTTTTCTTGTCTGTGGAGCTTTGAGCCCCTGGACAATATTTACCCGTCTTTTATAGTCTCACATTAAAATTGATCAACTATCTGCCTTTTATATTTGTTTAAACTTTTTTTTTATGATTTATCCTAATCTATTGTAAATATAGTAATTGGTTTAGTAATGTTTGTTTCTTATCATGTTAATAACTTGTAAATATTGTGATTTGCCTTGATTGTTTCAATAAAACACACAAATATAAAATTAAAAAATATAGCAACTATATCAACTAAAAGCTAAACACTCTAGTGGATGTACATGTATCATTTATGCCATGGTAAATATCAGTCAAATCATACAAAAATAAATAGGGGAATTCATTGCAATGCCCATTTATTTTTATTTGAATAGCATTTATATTCCACCCCACCTGCTCGAGGTTCAAAATTAAATTGTTCTCTTTGTTACTATTCTATTTATATAATGTTTTGTAATGGTATCGTGTGAAAAGGCGCTCATAACAAGTCGGTTTGATCTTTAATGTTTGGGACGGCCCTTTGTCACCAGCCAAGACCATTCGTGAGGATGTATATTTAAGCGCAAACAATCAGTTCTGATGGGCGTTTGTATTTAAATTCAGTGTTCAGTATACCGGAAATACAAAGGATACATTAAAACATTACCTTGTAAATGAATATATCTTTTAAATATTAAAAGTAGAACAGTTAACTAGAAGCAAATTATGGGGAAATGCGAAAGGGCGTTTGAAAAGACGCTCATAAAAAACGGCCCTTTGTTACCACCCACCATCCGTGTGGGTGTAAGCGCAACCAATCAGTTCTGATGGGCGTTTGTATTAACATTCAGTATACAGGAAATACAAAGGATACATTACAAAATTACCTTGTAAATAAATATATATTTTAAATATTAAAAACAGAACAGTCAGCAAGGAAGCAAATTATGGGAAAATGCGAAAGGGAATGAAAAAAGAAGACAACGTTCGGTGTAAAGTTCCGCACCATGTAAAGTGCAAATAGAATGGATTTTTTCCCTTCTAACTTTTATCATTATGGCCCGGTCAGATATCAACGGATAGCGGAAACGAATGCCCAACGAATAGAAAATTTGCGAAATGAAATTATCCGATGATGAAAGTCGTCTACATTGCTTTATGTACAACACATAGAACAACGTACATCACCGGACAAGGAACGGACAAGAAATACGAACGGATGGACAATTTAGCTCTCCGATTGACGTCCCGTTTACGCAATCCGTTGATATGTGACCGGGCTATTAGATCGAGCAAAAAAGGGCCTTTGTACAAATGTATGAAAAGGAATCCGACAAAATCAATGAGGTCAGTATACTGGTCCTGGTCCTGGCCTTGTCTGTCATCGCCATGACAACCAGAAAAGCGCCGCAAGCAAGTCCATTGCGTCGACATCGACACGGAAAATTCAGGGAATTCCGCGTGTAAACTTGACACTCGGGCTTAAACATTTAGGCCCGAATTCTCATCAGTGGCACAAATTTAGTCTGGCTACAAAGGCAGAAACTATGCTTTATTAGAATTGATGAGAAGAAAACTAATGAGAATTCGGGCCAAATAGATCTAGTAATTTTGCTGACACGTGTAAAAAGCGATGAATGGTTGGCAAAATTTGCTTTTTTGTGATATGACACGTCCACTAGGATGCCAACTAATGGGTGAAAATCTCACATGGCCGAATAATGGACGAACATGCAAAGTGATATTTGCTTCCTCATTGCACTGAATTTGTATACAGTAAAGACTTTCCAGTTAATAATCAAAAAAGGAAGATTCAACCATACAACACCTACCACATGCTTCTATTTGTAATACAAATACAACAAGGTATAGTATGAGAAAACCACTTGAGTTCTAAGTCAATCTTACTCCGAATTTCCTATCTAGGTATGCACCAGATTGCACAATTTCAAGTCCAAAAATGCAAAAGCTTCCTACCGTGGGAGGGGGGACACCCCCCTCCCACACCCCTCCCCCAACTCATAACACGCTTTCCCAGATTTCCTATCTTGGTATGCACCAGATTGCACAATTTTAAGTCCAAAAATGCAAAAGCTCCCTACGGTGGGAGGGGTGACACCCCCTCCCACACTTAGTCACTTCGCTCCCTCGCATTATCTCACTCTCACCCGGCTCAAAGTTGGCAACCCTGTGAGCATGGTGAGTGTGGTTGGGCATGGGCCCCAGTGTGGCCAGTGAAAAAAATGCAATTATGCTAGGAGAGCAGCGAAAATTATGCTATATCGCCAAAAATTATGCCAAACCCTCTTTCGGAGCCGAGAGTCATTTTTTAGACCCAGACCAGGAATTTTGAGGCCAAGACCAGGACCCATTGGTTGAGAAAAATCCTGTAAGCGGGGGGGGGGGGGGGGGGGGGGGGTAGTCGTAGAAAATTTTCGAAGCCGGCCGAGACCTGGTCCCGTCCCAAATTTTCGAGGCCTAGACCAGGTCTCCAGTTCCAAATTATCAAGGTCTAGACCAGGACCCATTGGTTGGGAATCCTGTAAGCGGGGGGGGGGGGGGGGGGGGGGGGGGGGGGGTAGTCATAGAAATTTTTCGAAGCCTAGACTGAGAATTTTCGACGTTTTTGAGACCGAGACCAGGTCCAGTCCCAAATTTTCGAGGCAAGACCAGGATTTGTACACAAATTCCGAGGCTGAGGCCAGGATCTTCGAGCCAGAATTATGCTAAAAAGGGTAAAATTATGCCAGAATTCGTTAAATTTTTTGAAAAAATCGTTAAATTATGCTAGGCATAATGCTATATATGCCAAAAGGGTCAAAATTATGCCAGAAAGCATAATTATGCCAAAACTGGCCACGTTGATGGGCCCCTGCACAAACAAAAATCGTGAGCCCCCTTAGGTCTTTGCCCAATTTTGGTCCAATTTCCTCGGTCTCGAAACATTTTGGCAGGTGGTCTCGGCCGGGGAAAAATGTCACCCCCCCCCCCCCCCCCAGGTATAAGGACCTGTCTATGCCACTGATAATAATACAATATTTATAGCGCATATATACTTACTCTCTATGCGCTTTCCAAAAACTTAATTACTTAATTCTTACGAAATAACATTGATTACGAAAATTACACAAACCAAGTAAATTACAACATACATTTTACCAGGAAACCACATTATGATTAATAATAAGCATTAACATCAAGGGAGAAATTACATTAGAAGTCTAACAAGCGTAACAAATTATATGACTATTATTAAGTGCATCAGAATCGCAAAACAAACACAAACAATGCGTTGTATGTTATCAGATTGAAGGTGGGTTGGGGGGGGGGGGGTTAAGTTTGGAAACGCGATGTATAAATTGTTTGCGTGTCATCGGCGTATATCATTGACTGTAGGCCATGGGCAGCGATGGCATCAGCATTCGGGGCACTGTAAAGTATGACAGTCAGCTGCCCGATGACGGAGCCCTGGGCAATACCGCACTCATCTTGATTGTAGACATGAGACCTGCTAATAACTATAGCAGGTTTACTAGTTACTCCTTGGTTTGAGACAATTAGTTGCCCCTTGATCATGGGAATTGGGAATAACTCTCGAATAATAATATCATTAGCTCCCACCCTTATCGGCCTCCACCCCTCATCTCAATCAGTGAGGGCCTGGCTACATACCTCACAATTACCTCAATGACACTGTTATGTTTTACACCGCCGTTTAGAGCAACATTGAAATGTGTTTACTTCATGGAGCACACACTGAACATGTTGAAGCGTCATGCGACACAACACAACCATACGCAATCACTTGTTTCACGCATATAGCAAATATCATAAACACTTTCCCACTCCCCCCCCCCCCCCCCCCCCCCCACCGCGGCCCCTTGCACCCCTTCCCTGCGTCTTGCATTTTTGATTTGCTGTTTTTAAATTTTCTTATCATTATGCACACAAAACAACAGAAAGTAAGCCTAACTGCCTATACAACCCAACTCATTCAAGCTCCATTTATTTATTTATAAAGGGATAGTTGAGTATTGGTCAAACTTAACTTTAGTAACCAAAACCGGCACCATTACGGAACAAAGTAATAGTTATAACTTTACCATGCTCGAAAAGTATACACAATTACAAACGACTAATTAAAACCCCTGTTATCATTCAAAAAGAGCCGTTACAACTCAAGAGGGCGCTATTTAAAAAAATCATTTGTTTTAGCCTTTTTTCATACAGAATTGTGCATTTAATGTTTGTTTAAATAATGATTCAATAGAGATATCATCAACGACTTTTTAAAAACCTATTCTGATTTTTTTCAAAGTAGTCTTCGAGCATTTTTGAAATTTTTCTAAAAAGTCTAAATATCGCTCGGTGATTGCCGGTGAAGAACATTTTGAATACAAATATATGTATGGATATTTCAGCCGTTTCTGAACCGATTTTGATCAAATAAATTTTATTCTGTCATTAAAATTGTATTTTCTTTCGAATTTGACATTCAGTTTTTCATTATCTCACCAAAAAAATATCGGGGGGCACTTCGGGAAATACCAATACTAAACACTACCTTTCATTCTCTTTTCGCATACATGCAACGAACCAGGCAATAAACCCGTTCAAGCTCTAGTCTAGATAACATGTACTTTCCGGACCTATCCTGATGAATGGGTTAATTGTTATACTTCTCACGTGCTCGTGGCATTTTGATAGTTGAAAGGATCTAACTTCATTATAGTGACGGTTATGAAATGTGATAATATGGTTCCTAAACTGACCCAGGACGTACGTGCCCCACCGCATTGGGTACATTAATGTGAATATAATAAATGTATAATTGGTTTACCCCTTATAACCATCAATCCGACAAAAGAGATATCGACATCGTTAATGATGTTGATTACGAAATAACCTTGCCCCCTCCCGGTGCATTAAATCATTTATAACGAGTCAGGTGCCTACGGTGCATGGGCGTCGATCACGGGGGATGAGGGGAGGGGGGGGGGGGGGAGATATATCTCCCCTAATATTTGAGGAGGGGGGGATGGTCTGTATTATTACCCCCCACCCCCCAATATTTGGGATCCAAATATAAATTGAAAGATTCAAAGAAAGTGTCATTGCCCCCTACCTTTCATGTGAAAGTTGATACAATTTAAACCACATCTTGAGAGTGCTAATCTGCCCAAATTGAAGATCTTCAGGGGGCTGTGCACCCATGGACACCATCATAGCAATGTGGCCCGGTGTATTCAGGAACTCTTGCTATGCCTACTAAAATCTAGCTTACTATATATCGTGGGCTGCGCCCCCCCCCCCCCCCCCCGGGCCCCCATTCTATTTATTTGACCCGATCCCCTGTACACGTATAATCAGCAACTCTCACTTTGCCCACTCAAATTTATATAACTATTACGTCACTATTTAATAGCTAACTAAGTTTCCTTTTCTTAATCTGGACAGTCTTTAGTTCTGTATATCAACAATCCAAAAGCTTCCGGGGGCTACGCCCCCTGGTCCCCCGTTATAGGCCCCGTTGCAGAAAGAGATACAATCGATTGTAAGTTACGATTGATCGTAAGTCAGACAATTTACGCGTTTCAACCAATCAGATTTGCGCATCTAGAACACGTGATATGACTTACGCTTAATTGCAACTTACGATCGAATTTATCTCTTTCTGCAACGGGGCCATAGTCATTTGACCCAGTCCCCGTTACACGTATAATAGTAGAGGTTTTTCGCTGTGCTACGCGGCGGCTCTCACCGACGCAGGAACGATCTATTGGTACGTCGGCCGCGCTAAAACAACTCTGTTTTACAAGCCGTTTCGCTTATTTGATCAACGCGGCCGTATACTCGGATGGTTGAACAGCTAGGCAGCACACTACACATGCACACTACACACTACACTCCACACACGTTGCGAGCGACGTTCGACCTCGCTATGAGCAGCGAGCGCTGCTGATTGGCTGTTTGCCGGATCGAGCGGTCTCTCAGCGCGGCCGCACAATTGACCAAAGACGGTCGGTGATAACAGTTCAGGAACGGAAGGATCGCTGATACTACAGGAAATTGGTGATTTTTGCACACGACACGTAGTTTGTACGGCCGCGTTGCGCTTGCGAAAAGCCCATAGTGTTATTCTGGAACTCTCGCCGTTATGCCCACTTAAATTGAGCCAACAATAGGCCAATTTCCTTTTTTAATCTGGACAACATCTTCAGTTCTGTATAACAAAAATAAAAAACTTGTGCCCCATACCATGTATACCCACCCCCCCCCCCCCCGAAAAAAAACACCTCCGGTTATACAATTCCGCCGAAGATGACCGATACGTATGACGTATCATTTGATACGATTTGTTCTAATGATCAGTCTGACTCAATAAGTCATAATCAAATCTGCATGTAGTCTACTGGTATTACAATTTGGCTGGCTGAGCGATCAGCTAATCAGACATAAGTTATAAACGCTAACGTGGATACAAGTAAAAGTGAACACAGTGAAATAGTAAAAATATAAGTTCAAATGGTCATCATAATTAGGTTACCTGTTTCTTGTGGGACCAGCAAGATGACGATCAGGCCAAACACGCACACAGCGGATAATATCTTCATTGTTTATCTCGATCGTTTCACGTTGAGCTCTGCCAAACTCTGGAAGAAAGGGTTACTATACCAGCCAGCAGGGACTTGTCAGAAGTCCTAGCCCTATCCCTAGGTTTCGGATTCTTGCTCGAATCACATGAATCAGGGAGGTGGTTCCCTGCTCTAATTTCGAACTTTCTTCAATAAAGCGCTTAGATGATGCGTTGCGTCCTCTAAAGGAGACTCTGTATTTCCCCTGTCACGACGGCGGTATTTTGACGGAGTTTATGAAAGAAGGAACTATAAGTTTGATCAGCAGCCAAACGTTAGAAAGTGTCTACTTCACGTAGAATGCAGCGTGCATTATTTCGGAGTGACACTAATTAAAGACGTTTGAAGTAAACATAGATTGGTCTAAGCTAGACTTTCTCGGTAGTCGAGTTCAGCCGTCGGGCTTTTACTGTATAATCTATCGAACAACCAACGTGAACAGAACTTCCAGCATCCGGCATCTCTGAGCTAGTACTCTCTCCTGCTATTGGTCGAGAGGCGTGCCTGTCAACTTTTGCTAGCCAATCAGGCGCGCGATCTCAGAATCACTAATGCCACGCTCATTCCGCAGCGGCAGACAATTATAAGATTGGTATCCAATGGTTAATCAAACAATGATTCTATCAACTTTTATTTCTTCTTTCTTCTCTGAATGTCTAGTAGTACGACTAGCCCTGGCCTGGGTTTGCGTTGGAGTCAAACCAAGGATATATCAAATACCCCGGTTGCGCAATGGTGTTTTGAGGGAAAGGCGAATAAAGCAATATGATATAGATACGTTGACATTGTTACTGTAAGAACATAGATGTTCTAATATTATGCAGTGTATGTTGCGATATGTTGAGTATATTAACAATATACTTGGTATCTATTTGTTCTCATCATTAACGACCCGGATTGAGAAATCTAGTACGCTAAAATAATAAGCGACATTACCTATCGCCATCCAAGATTTGAAATTTGTTCCAAGTCAAGATAAAGGTAAGATCATATATCACTAAATCTATGGTAATACATACAAAATATTTGCAATTCTTTGATGCGAAAAACAATTTAGATAGTTCATTTACTATATTCGTCTAAAGATCGAAATTGTACATGCATTCACATAATATGCGTGTACATGTACGTGTATGTTTGTGTGTGTGTGCGTGTGTGTGTGCGTGTTAATTATTTTTTTTAATGTGAGCAGATTTCCGGGGCAGGGAGGAGAGGGTGAGTGTGCAAAGGGGTGGGGGAGGGGGCGGTGGGTGGGGGCGGTGGGGAAGGGAGAAGTAGCATGTCTTACTTCTTTTTATCTTTTGTTAAATCTCCATTATGTTTAATTTTTGCATTACACTTGATTTGTACACTGTAAACTGGTATAATTTAAAATGTTATTCAATTGTAAATGTCATGTTAATTTGGAGAAATAAAAATCATTTAAAAAAAAAAAAAAGTGTGTGTGTGTGTGTATGCGCGCGTGCGTGCATGCGTTTGTGTGTGCTTGTGTGTGTGCTTGTGTGTATGTATGTGTGTGTGTGTGTGTGTTTGTGTGGTTGTGCGCGTGTATGCGCGTTTGTTTGTCTATAGGGAGGGGGTGCCGAGATCAGGGACGGGAGGGCCCATAGTGATTATCAAGTTTACACACTCCGAGGAACCCCTTTAAAGCCAAATAACAGTATTGGGAAAGATACCGAAAGTATCTTTAATTGGCCAAAATAGTTGATCAGTATTATTGAAATAGTATAAAAAGATCTTGTGTGGAAAAATCCAAACCTCGGTATCGTTTAATGCAGAAATATCAGTTGAATACTTGACATGTATGCTGCTGACACGGCCTAAATTCACGCACGCGGGTGCATACTAAAATACAACTGTCGGCGATATCGATCAATGCATTGATCGTTTTCTAATTTTGCAAATAATTATGTCAATTAGTAAGAGGTTTCCTGGCCAAATTTATATAATCCCATATGAGTAAAACATATATTATATCCTATGGATGGTAGCAAGAGCATATATTTCATTTTTTGTGTGTGGCATTTCCCATTACGGTCATTCAGCTATAAAGAAAAGTTAACTCCAACTAAGCGCATACAAATTGAAATGTTTTGTTTTGATTTTGTCCTGATAATTGTAGTTGGTTACTGCTATACACATACACACTTTTCAAGCTTCAACAATATCAATGCATGATTCAATTACCCAAAAAATGTATCTTTGCTCTTTTGTTTTGTAAGTATCTTCTCTTCTATATAGTTATATCTTCACATTATTCAGTGTTCTGCGATCCCTTCATAATATAGGTTTTCCCGCTCAATTTTACACTTTTTTCAATCGAATTCATTAAGGGTCATTCAAATTCACGCATTGCCGCGTAATCGTTGGTATCGGTCTTTCAAATTCCGAATAAGTGCAAACGAATTCATGCATACGCATACAGTTTCGTGAATAGACACGATAGTTCATTTATGGGCACTCGAATTCGCGAATGTGCAGCCAACTGTCAACTGCACTTTCGCGAATTCGAATGACCATTGATGAAAAGGTATGCTCTTTGTGCAAATTCACTTGCTCCTACGTGATTTTGAACAACTATTTACGAATTCGAATGCTGCTTTGACACGGCGATCGCAAATTGCGCGAATTTGTTTGCTCCTATTATAAATTCGATTGACACAATCGCAAAATTGAGCGGGAAAACCTATAGCTTTTAAAGAGACTAGCTGCATTAATGCATTTGCGGTATTACCTTTCATTTGGTTTTATGATCTCTTGTATTAAAATCCGTGGGTGTGTATTGACACAAAGGAACATTGAACCAAAGATAAAACCATTTCAGTGTATATCGCGGTATTGTATAGAACACAATCAAAATATAATCTGCAACAGATAACTATCATTTGAATGGTAAATTTCAAAGGGCGTTGCAGTGGTATATATAGCGTAGTCTGATTTCTTGTTGTTTTTTTATTAGCGATATCATTAAATTGTGTTTTAAACGCGACATCATTTGTATCATTTATTCTTTATGACAATATAAAGAATATTTCGAATTTTCCCTATATTATAACAAAGAAAATAATCAAATTATTGTCAGCGTCAGTAAAAAGGGCATGTATGCATCCCGGGTGTGCATACTACCCCCCCCCCTCCCCCCCCCCCCCTCCCCCCCCCCCCCCCCGGCGGAAGTTAAGGGAGAGGGGTGTGACTAAGGTTTGCCCGAATCCAAATATTTATCTCATTCATTTCCATATTAAATTAATTAAAGAGGATCACACGCAAAGAACAACACAGGGCTATATGTTTTGGCCGACCGTTGTTTGATATTAAATAGATGCCCAACACTTTACAAAGGGTTGTGTTATTCATAAACAACGCAATTAATCACCTAAATTCACGGAACCAACAGGGCCGATGGTTCCGTAAGCGCCACACATTTGCGAGTGCGCCAATTAAATTCCCGCATATACGTTTGGAGACAATAGAAATGCGGTATATTCGTACGTCCTAGCCAATGGACACTGGTCCTCGTGTGCAGACCCATGAACAATAATATTATAGGTTTTCCCGATCAATTTCGCGATTGTGTCAATCGAATTGATAATAGGAGCAAACGAATTCGCGCGATTTGCGATCGCCGTACCAAAGCAGCATTCGAATTCGTAAATAGTCGTTCAAAATCACGTAGGAGCAAGTGAATTTGCACAAAGTGCATACCTTTTCATCAACGGTCATTCGAATTCGCGAAAGGCCGTTGACAGTTGGCTGCACATTCGCGAATTCGAATGCCCATAAATTAACTTCTGTGTCTATTCACGAAAGCGTGTGCGTATGCATGAATTCGCATGCACTTATTCGGAATTTGGAAGGCCGATACCAACGATTACGCGGCAACGCGCGAATTCGAATGACCCTAAATGAATTCGATTGAAAAAAGTGCAAAATTGAGCGGGAAAACCTATACTATAGTATCGTGATGGGTTTCAAATTATGTAATTTGTCAGGAAACCGATTTGTCTGAACTTGTCGGTGAAATGGACTACTAAAACTATTGATGGAGGAGGTACTGCCCCTTAACCTGCTCGATTCCCTAGCTAATATAGGTTTTCCCGCTCAATTTCGCGATTGTGTTAATCGAATTTATAATAGGAGCAAACGAATTCGCGCGATTTGCGATCGCCGTACCAAAGCAGCATTCGAATTCGTAAATAGTCGTTCAAAATCACGTAGGAGCAAGTGAATTTGCACAAAGTGCATACCTTTTCATCAATGGTCATTCGAATTCGCGAAAGGCCGTTGACAGTTGGCTGCACATTCGCGAATTCGAATGCCCATAAATGAACTTCTGTGTCTATTCACGAAAGCGTGTGCGTATGCATGAATTCGCATGCACTTATTCGGAATTTGGAAGACCGATACCAACGATTACGCGGCAACACGCGAATTCGAATGACCCTAAATGATTTCGATTGAAAAAAGTGCAAAATTGAGCGGGAAAACCTATACTATATTATCGTGATGGGTTTCAAATTATGTAATTTGTCAGGAAACCGATTTGTCTGAACTTGTCGGTGAAATGGACTACTAAAACTATTGATGGAGGAGGTACTGCCCCTTAACCTGCTCGATTCCCTAGCTAATATAGGTTTTCCCGCTCAATTTCGCGATTGTGTCAATCGAATTTATAATAGGAGCAAACGAATTCGCGCGATTTGCGATCGCCGTACCAAAGCAGCATTCGAATTCGTAAATAGTCGTTCAAAATCACGTAGGAGCAAGTGAATTTGCACAAAGTGCATACCTTTTCATCAATGGTCATTCGAATTCGCGAAAGGCCGTTGACAGTTGGCTGCACATTCGCGAATTCGAATGCCCATAAATGAACTTCTGTGTCTATTCACGAAAGCGTGTGCGTATGCATGAATTCGCATGCACTTATTCGGAATTTGGAAGACCGATACCAACGATTACGCGGCAACGCGCGAATTCGAATGACCCTAAATGAATTCGATTGAAAAAAGTGCAAAATTGAGCGGGAAAACCTATATTTAGTTTTGTAATTACGTGGAAGAAGGAGAACTTTGCTTCTCATCCCTATAATTACCCATGACTGTTTCCCCGTGATAAAGGAATATACCAATGTGAAGACCTTGCATAGAAATACAAATGTATATTGTCAAGAAATGATTCCAACTATAGGTAAGTAAACTAAGTAAACTAAGGGAAAAATAAGGACAAACTAATGACAGATTGGCAACGTGGTCCAAATGTTTTCACCAAAGTTTGTTTTCATAAAGATCAAGCAATGTGATTGAAACTCAAAGTCGCAAAATAAGAATCACAGGGAGAGAATGATGACAAATTAATAAATGGGCAGTACAAAGAAGAGCTGAGTTAACTATTGAATGTTAGCTTCATGAAATGTTATATTTCGGGCCTTTGTACAAATGTAAAAAAAGGAGATCACTAGGCAAAGAACAAAGCGTAAACTTGTATGTTGTGGTACCGTTGGGTGATATCAAATATATGCCCAAACGATCTGCAAATGGTTTTGAAATCTATAAGTATAAACAATGCAATTAATTACCATTACGGAACCACTATGACCGCATGGTTCCGTATGCACTAACACAGACATATTGTCTCGTTGCTATGGTCCCCAGAGATATTATAATGGTTCCCTTTCATTGTCCAGTCAATCCCTTGAGTTCTGATTATAGGCATCATGACAATGGCCCCTTTGAATTTCAGTCATAGTATAGTCTGTCATCAGCCAAATTGCGTCCCGGATCGGATCATCCTGGAAATTGTGTGGTTGGTGACCTGTTATACTATGACTGAATTTTAAAGGGCACATTGTCCTGATCATATAAACAGAACACAAGAAGGGATTGACTGGATAATGAAAGGAAACCATTAGAATATCTCCGGGGACCATAGCAACTACACAATAGGTCTGCTGGCGCATAGTGTTGTTACTGGTAGCTTTTGTTTGTTTAGGCCGGGCTCAAGTTGAGCCACTGAGGTGAGGAGTATGATAATGCAGAAAGAGATACAATCCAGGCCCGGTGGAGCACCCGGATTTGCATATCATTATCGGCCCGCGCTATTTGAATTTCCAACGGACTTTTAAGTGAATCCAAAAACGTGGTTTCAAAAATGCCAAATCTTGAAATCCGCGTTGTGCCCTTTTTACTGCAATCACATGGTCTGAAACTGTCCATACTAACTAAGTTTGTTATGAACTCATGCAGTGTGTGTGGAAAAATATGAACATCTATTGAATACTTTTTGAGATTTTAGTGTGTTTTGAATTTTACCCATTGATAAACAAGCCGTCTATTTTTTCTGACTCTGCCCTATCCAGCAATTCCTAAAGTAGAGACTTAGTATGTATAATCATGAGGATTAAATCTATTTCCACTTGGCCGATGTTGTACATTTAGAGCTATGAGTATTTTTTTAAGAGCATTAATTCAGAAAAATTTGTAGTCAGCGCTCTACTGCGCATGCGCCTGACCGATATCGGTCATCCACCGTTCTGGCAAATCAGCTGACCCGACAATGCAGCAGATCTCCCATTGTCTATATAACGAGCGCATGCAAGAGATTTAGAAATATATACACAACTTTGAACGTGAGGGACTGGTTATCACATTCGCACAGGCATTTTTTTCAACGAGACTTGGACATTGAGGTACGTTTTTTTCTCACTCTACCCTATATCCAGTAACGATGCCAATATATATTTCATGAGGATTGAGGTCATTAAATTTCCGTTCAATGGTAATTCATTGTTTTTTGGCCGGTCTCGGGAAAATAGTGAATTACAGGGTGATTAATAATAATAATAATAATAATGTTTCGATTTATATAGCGCCTAATATGATTGATAATCATCTCTAAGCGCTTTACAATGATATTATTACCCCTATCATATGATACAATGCAAACCAGTACACATTGTGTGCACCATCTCCACTCCCTGGGGAGCATTCCTTCCAAGCGGCTCATGGGCATTGAGAAGATCGTTCCTTTCTCATTTTTTCCTTAGAATTTCGCATTTTCGATGCATCAATCACTATTGTCATATATATACGAGTGTCATTTAAATCTATTAGGTTATCTATTTAGTAGCTTCGATTGCAGCTATTTATCATACTTAAGACGATTTTGCTTTCTTTATTTGTTTACGTTTTTCGCATTGGCCGGTAAACAATTGTTGATTTTATGCAAATGATGTTTACTTGGCGATATTCGAACGCTCGTTAATTACAGTGCTCCACCGCGCCTGAATCGATTGTAAGTTACAATTAAATGTTCAAGTTAGATCATGTGACTGATTGCGCAAATCTGATTCGTTGAAATGCGCAAATTGTCTGAATTGTAAATAACACACATTTTTAGGCGGGGGGGGGGGGGGGAATACCTATGATGGTATTTGTTCCTCTACCCCTCTCTTCGGTATTGCAGAGAGTAATAACGTTTACTGTTTGCGTATCCTTCGAAAACCTTCCAGACAACAATTCTCGGCCCTGTGTAAATAAACCTGAACTTCAATCAAAGAAACACACACACATGACTGATTTGGTAAATTACTTTGATCTTACTCAATAAAAAGTGCAGTGGAGTGGGAAGAGAATGCGTGATCATTTTTCCTTTCATTTATTCATGATTTGTTGACTGTCTAACCCGGGAAACTCCTATTTCAATTTTCATTTTGTCAATTTCAATTGATTTCATTCATCATAAAAACATAAATACAATGTACAGTATATATAAAATACATTTACATATAAGACCATAGAAAACAAGTAAACAATTACAAACACAAGGGGTACACATTATGAGAATGTGGGGTCAACAAAAAGTGCATGAAGCCTTATAAAACGTTGACCCCTAATAAGAATATCATGTAAAACTATTTAAAACCTAACATAACAATTAATCAGTAACATAACGAAGTGCTCAATAATTATATTAATCATAACAGTATCAATCATTGGATGAATACAAATTCAAAAGATAACATTTATAACATCGTTTAAAACTATTGAGAGAAGGTGAATTTTTTCAAATCGGGTAGTATTTGATTCCATAAAACATTTCCCTGGTCTAACCGAACGAAAGGAGCAAAGAAAGGAACAGAAAAGACAAATAGACCAAGACGAGAAAATAATACAAAACAGAACAAACAAGAGAAGAAAAGAAAGATATTAGGGAAATGTATTGCAACATCTTGTGAGATATTTTGAGGTTAAATCCAATTAAATGCAAACATAACATAACAGTTTGGTATATCGTAGGCGTAGCGTGTTACATACCGTTCATCTATTCATCTTTCTTACAATAGGTCGACTGGAGTCGGAGAAAGTTTCAGGGGTGCTGCCTATTAAAACGCATCGCGTTTAAGGATCCCTTCAAGTGGCCAAGATTTGGAACGAGTTTCATTATCCTAAGGCTAAACCCACTATATATTGTATAACTGAAACATTTAAGCGACGCATGAATAAGTAACCCCATCATAAATCAAACTTAACATATTCAACCTAATTTAAAAGAACCCCGTTTTCTCATCTTCCCCTTACCCCTTTTTTGTGTTTATCCTCGTACTAGTAGTTCTTTGTTTGTTTATTTGTGTTTGGACTTTCACCGCTTTATGTTGTTGTAAATAGTTATTGAGTCTATTTTACATTGTAATCATTTGGAAAACAGCTTGTAGCTAACAAGGGCAAACCATCAAGAAATTAATAATGACGTTTACTGTTTGCGTATCGCATTTCCATATTGTCTTTGTTTGTTCTACTATTTATCCCTTCAAAAACCTTCCAGACAACAATTCTCGGCCCTGTGTACATAAACGTGAACTCCAATCGAGGTAACACACATGAATGACTGATTTGGTATTCTTACACAATACAAAAAAGTGCAGTGCAGTCAGCAGTGGAGTAGGAAGACAATACGTGACCGTATTCTCGTCTCATTTATTTATGATTTGGTAACTGTCTGTCCACAACATACACAACAAAACAAACAAAAGAAGAGAAAAGAGAGGAACCAGATAATGGGGGAATTTTATTGCAGAATCTGTCCGTGATACTAACTTGGTGTTAGCTCAGTAGAGCCGTGATCTTCGATTTAATTTTTGAACATGTTCAAAAGAGCGGTGCTAACGTGATGCTAACGTACTATACCGAAGTCTAACGTAGTCTAACGTAGTACAACGTAGTATAATGTAGTTTAACGTACTTCTTAACGTACTCAAACGTACCCTAGCGTACTCTAACGTACTTTACCATGAACTAAACTAGCATCAGCACTCTTGGTCCAAGCATGTTTCAGCAAAAAAATAGACACATTTCACAGAACTTCTATGTTTGAAAAACAAGCGCACAATGGCCGTACCGCACCCGCGGCTGGCTGTTATACTCCGTGCCGAGTTGCTATTTACCGTAGTTTGACGATCTTTAGCGTAGTCCAGCGTAGTGGCTACCGCAGTCTCTCGTAGTCATACGTACCACTCCGTACCTGTCCGTGAGCAAGCTGTACCCACATTAGCGTAGTCTAGCGTAGTTGAATGTACTTAAACGTACTTATCCGTACCCTTCCGTAGCCACCACCGTACCTTAACGTAATTCAACGTAGTTCCACGTTGTTATACTTAGTTAAGCCTAGTTTAACGTACTTACACCACGTCTGACCCACATTAAAGGGGTAGTTTAGTTTTGGTAAGGCTGAACTTTAGTTGCCAAAACCTGCACAGTAACATTATAAACTAATAGTTATAACTCCACCATGCTCGAAAGGTATACAAAATTACAAACGACTAAGTAAAAAGCCTATTATCATTCAAAAGGAGCCATTAAAACACAAGAGGGCGCTTTTTAAAAAGGCATTGGTTTCAACCATTTTTCATACAAAATTAAGCATGTGATGTTTTTATTGATATAATGATTAAATAGCGAGATCATCAACAACTATTTAAAAAATACTTTTGAAAATTTTTGAAAAAGTGCAAGCATTTTTGTATTTTTTTCTAAAAATCATCTAATTATTTGGGCCCCAAATAATTATAAGATCAGATATATTTATTGATATTTCAGCCGTTTCTGGGTCGATTTTGACCAAATAAAGTTTATTCTGCCATTAAAATTGCATGTTCTCTCAAATTCGACACTCAGTTTTTCATTACCTCACAAAAAAATTGTGATGTGCAGCGCCCTCTCTACCAAAACTAAACTACCCCTTTAAATTACCCTACGGATCAATACGTCCCCTACCGCAAGTATGACCGGCCCTTAAAAGAGTTATTCGAGCGCGTTTCCATTCACTCGGCATATACCTCCACTCAAAGATGAATTTATCAAATGCGTGAGAGAATCCATTCTCAATGGAGACGAGTCCTTCAAAATACAAGATGGAATGGCATCAAGACCAGTAGCCTTATTGCGGGATGTTTCATCAAGACACCTAGCTGTTAACTTCTCTAACATACACTTGACCATTATGCACTTGACTAAAGCTAAATGTGGTATTTACTCTAGACACAAATTGTAAGGGATTATCTTAAAATTGTGGAGTTTGTCTACGATTTGAGGCTACGATATAAAGAATGCTCATTTAAAGCATTTGAAATACTTTTCTGTTAATTATATTCCACTCCTTATTTCTAAATACATTAACATATCTAGTGGTTGGAATCAATTCTCTTAAAACTGTCCATATCATTGTAGAATTCGAAGTATTTTCTTTTATACTATCAATAATATAATACGTTTAGGGGCAGTTTAGCTGTTCTTACATACGACGTAACTTGATTTCGTAATTTTCTTTAATTTTCCCAACCAGCGTCAGTATTTTGTTCGTTTAGCAGTCTATTTAGCTTTATCATTTTTTACGAATCAAATCCAAAATTTCACGTGGCATTCATGGTGACTTTCGATGTCGAATTCTTTTCTTTTTTACTGGTGCATGTTTATCCAAAACAAAACGAATTTTATTTACCCAAATTGCATATGACATTTCTATAGAATTTTTATCTAAACATCAGTTAAAGAAATTTGTCGAATCAATATAAATTTTCTTAATATTACGTGAAGTAATATAACAATGATTTCCCTCAAAACTCGGTTTACTTTTACGCCATGAAAAAATCACCATCACTTAAACGTAATGGAACAACATCGCATCGAGTAACATTGTCAACTATTGAAGTATATACATGGTCAATAAGCGTTTGAGAGTGTTTGCGACCATCGTCGCTGTCTTTACACAATGTGTCAAACCATATTCATCTGCCACTCTACACAGCCGTTTAGTATTGTTTGATGGAGGTTTGTGTAATGAATCACAGTTCATGTAAATCACCAACCAAAACAAAATCTCATAAATGGGTTTCAATGTATTGCAAAATATTGTCTAACTTATCAAACATATTTATACTCAAGTCCGGTGGCCTGCACCAAGACATTAAAGGGTACCACCACCCCAAAATAATATTCTTATAAATGAAAGGTAAAATCTTTAGTAGTCCATTTCATCAACAAATTCAGAAAAGTATAAAAACATATATAATTGGAAAGCGTATCACTATTCTAAAGTATGCGTTCATGGATCTGCATATAAGAAGACTGCCTTTGTCAAGAGCGAAGGCATCGTCCGGGTCCCCAAATGATTCCGTTAGTGGTGGTTGTTGGTGTTGTTATTAGATTATGGCAATCAGTCAAACTTTATTATTGTTGCCAATTTTAATTCTCTTTAATTTCTTTTTTGTCTACTCTTCTTTATTTGTTTCCCCCAAACTATGCTTCATATTTAATCAAATTAAAACTATATAACACCACTCAGAATATCACGATATATATATATAATAGGCCTATAATATTGCTTGTCTTAATAACATCAAAAGTAACCTACTATTATAACACACGACTGCCCATTTATTTTGTTTGACTACTTTTTGTATTGAAAAAAAGCAGTTGTAAAAAAAAGCCTTTTGGAGCTGTACTGAAGCTACCGAGTGAGCTATACTGCATCTAAAATGAAATTTGACCAACAAAAAAGAATGTTTGTAAAGAGAAGGAAATACGAAAGTCCGATATATGACAACATTTCAACCCATCCAGGTCAATGCTGTGCGAAAGTACATTAGTAACCAAATACTATACATTAAGCAAAGATTTAAACAAAAGTTCAAAATGGTAAAAAGTAGCTATCTTTACTTCCATATTGTTACATTGTACGGAAAATTAAGGGAAACGTAAATGCGATACTTTTTGGGAGGAACTTTTTTTTCTGATTCCAGTCGACCAATTGTAAAACAAAAAAAAAGATGAATAGAGGAATGGTATGACACGCCACGCCTACGATGTACAAACTGTTTTGTTGTATATATGTTTGAATTCTTTTACCTTTTATTTCCCCTGACATGCTTGATCTCAGAATAAAATTCCCCATTTTCTCCCTTTTCTTATCTTTTGTTTTGTTTGACAATAATTATCGGCGGTGGGTATACGTGGGTAAAAGTATACGTGACCATATTTTCGTCTCATTTATTTATGATTTGGTGACTGTCTATCGGAACGAAAAGGGCAAAGAAAAGAAAAGAAAAGAAAAAAAGACAATGCAAGAAAATAATACAAAACTGAACAAACAAAAGCGAAGAAAAGATAAGGGGAATTTTTATTGCGAAATCTTGTGAAATATAAGGTAAAATCCGATTAATAATGCAAAAATATATACATACAACAACAAAATTCATCTTTCTAACAATTGGTCGACTAATGAAGTCAGAAAAGGATCCTCCCTAAAATGGCGCACATTACGTCACGGTCGTCACCCTTAATTTGTCCGTACATTAACAATATGGATGGTAGTATAGATAGCTCCTTGCTACCATTTTGAACTTTTGTTTAGTAAACCAACACCTGCACAATTACATTACAAACGAACAGTTATAACTACAACATGCTCGAAAGGAATACAAACTTACACATGACTAAGTAAAAAGCCCGTTATTCTTCAAAAAGAGCCGTTAAAACTCAAGAGGGCACTCACCCAAAGCTCATTGGTTACAACCATTTTAGATAGAATATTGTGCATGTAATGTTTTGTTTGTGAACGGCTGGTTCAAAATTATTTAATACTTGTGGGGCCCCACAATTATTACAACTGGTTATGTTTATGGATATTTCAGCCATTCTGAACCAATTTTGAAAAATTTAAAGTTTATTATGTTATTAAAATTGTATGCTCTTCTTCTTTCATTATCTCACAAACAAATTATTTTGTTTAGCGCCCTCTATACCCAAACTCAGCTATTCATTTAATAAATGTATACAGTTTTCAGTAATTAACTAATGTTATTTCGCACAGCATTGACCTTGATGGGTTATCATATTATCATATTTCGAACTTTCGTATTTCTTTCTCTTCATAACATCCTCTTTCTTGTTCAAATTTCATTTGAACTGCAGTACTTCACTCGATATCTTCAGTACAGCTCTGATGGGCATTTGTTCACAATTTTGTTTTGTTATTAAATACAGGCAGTCGTGATAACTGTTTTTGTTTATAAGGGATAGTTGAGCATTGGTCAAACTTAACTTTAGTAACCAAATCCTCCACCATTACGGTACAAAATAATAGTTATAACTTTACCATGCTCGAAAAGTATACACAAGTACAAACGACTAAGTAAAACCCCTGTTATCATTCAAAAAGAGCCGTTACAACTCAAGAGGGCGCTTTCTAAAAAAACATTGGTTTTAGCCATTTTTCATACAACATTGTGGATTGAATGTTTTGTTAAAATAATGATTCAATAGAGATATCATCAACAACTTTTTAAAAACCTATTCAGATTTTTTTTAAAGAAGTCTTTAAGCATTTTCAAAAAAAAATTCTAAAAAGTCCAAATATCCCCTGGCGAAGAATTTTCTTTGAATAAAAATATGTTTATGGATATTTCAGCCGTTCTGAACCGATTTCTTGACAGTCAGTTTTTCATTATCCCACAAAAAAATATTTTGTGATGTGCCCTCCAATACCAATAATCAACTATCCCTTTAACTGCGTCCTAATGTTCACAATTATCATTGTATATTGGTTTCACACGGAGAACAGTATGCTGAGACTAGGCTCTTCAATGGACACTTACAAATTTAGTTATTTCCCCAAGACACTTAAGGACAAGGACGAGCTACTTCAGAATATCGTCGAACTGCCTTCTTTGGAGCAGTTCAGGGGCGTCGATCCTGGGGGGGGGGGGGGGGGGCGGGGGGAGCAAGGGGGGCGATCGCCCCCCCCCCCCCCCCAATTAAAATATTGGGGGCGAACATATCATTTCGCCCCCCCCCCCCCAATAATTCCGAAAATGAGGAAGAAAACAATTGAGTGATATAATGCCAAAGAGTGAAAAGACACATTTGTCAATAATTAATCTTCAAAGTCGCTGTTTTTTTTTTTAGGTTAAAGAGGACTATTAATCTCATTTTTTCTCATTTTTTTTCATACAGCTTCTCATATTGCAAGTTTAATTTTGGTTGCGGGAACTCACATTTCGAAAAAAAATGTTGGGTTAGATTTTTTCAAATGTCCCTTTGGTATGAAGATAATTATCATTGACAACAACAAACAGGTATTTTAATGTAGGGCTATGGTAGACTGACGATGGCAGAGCGGAATGGGCGATTGAAATTATTTAATTACTGTTCACACGGGGGTAGAAAAAATTGCTTACACACTAAAAAAAAAGGTGCAAAAAAGGTGCAAAGTATGCAACACTGGCGGCTCCTTTTAAAATATAACTTAGCACCATCAAAGGTGCAATCTTGTACCATTAGGATACATCTTTGCACCTTTAAAGGTGCAAAGTGACACTTTGCACTTTAAGGTACAACTTAGCACCTTTAAGGTACAACCTTGCACCTTTAAAGGTGCTAAGTTGTACCTTAAATTTAATTATCTTTAATTTCTTTTTTGTCTACTCTTCCTTATTTGTTTCCCCCAAAACTATGCTTCATAATTAATCAACTTAAAACCATATAACACCACTCAGAATATCACGATATGTATATAAATATATATTTTTTGTCTTACTAACATCAAAAGTAACCTACTATTATAACACACGACTGCCCGTTTATTTTGTTTGACTACTTTTTGTATTGAAAAAAAGCAGTTGTAAAAAAAAAGCCTTTTGGAGCAGCTGTACTGAAGCTATCGATTGAACTATGCTGCATCTCAAATGAAATTTGAACAAACAAAAAAAGAATTTGTATGAAGAGAAGGAAATACGAAAGTTCGAAATATGATCACATTTCAACCCATCCAGGTCAATGCTGTGCAAACGTACATTAGTTACCGAATACTATACATTAAGCAAAGATTTAAACAAAAGTTCAAAATGGTAACAAGGAGCTATCGTCACTACCATATTGTTACATATTACCGTATGTATACGGAAAATTAAAGGGGTAGTTCATTTTTGGTAGAGAGGGCGCTGCACAACACAATTTTTTCGTGAGGTAATGAAAAACTGAGTGTCGAATTTGAAAGAACATGCAATTTTAATAGCAGAATAAACTTTTTTGTTGGTCAGAATCGATTCAGAAATGGCTGAAATATCAATAATTATATCCGATCGTAAATATTTGGGCCCCAACTAAATATGATGATTTTTTGAAAAATTAAACAAATGCTTACACTTTTTCAAAAATTGTCAAAAGCGGTTTTTAAATATTTGTTGATGATCTCTCTATTTAATCATTATTTCAACAAAGCATCACATGCATAATTTTGTATGAAAAATGGTTGAAACCAATGCCTTATTAGAGAGCGCCCTCTTGTGTTTTAATGGTGCTTTTTTAATGCTAACAGGCTTTTTACTTAGTCGTTTGTAATTTTGTATACCTTTCGAGCACGGTGGAGTTATAAATATTAGTTTGTAATGTTACTGTGCAGGTGTTTGTTACTAAAGTTCAGCTTTACCAAAACTGTACTTCCCCTTTAAGGGTGACGTAAAGTGCGTTACTTTCGGGAAGAACTTTTTTCTGATTCCAGTCGTCCAATTTAAAAAAAAAGATGAATAGAGGAATGTTCTGACACGCCACGCCTACGATGTACAAACTGTTTTGTTGTATGTATATGTTTTTATTCTTTTTTTTCCTTTTATTTCCCTTGACTTGCTTGATTTTGCAATAAAATTCCCCGTTTTCTCCCTTTTCTTATATTTTGTTGGTTCTGACAATAATTCTCGGCCCTGTGTAAATAAACTTGAACACACATGACTGATTTTGTACATTTCTTTAATCGTACACAATAAAAAGTGAGATGGAGTGGGAAAAGTTATACGTGACCATATTTTCGTCTCATTTATTTATGATTTGGTGCGAAAAAGGCCGAAAAGGCCAAGAAAGGAACAGAAAAGAAAAAAGGACAAGGCAAGAAAATAATACAAAACAGAACAAACAAAAGCGAAGAAAGGAAAGGAAAAAATAATGGGGAATTTTATGCGAAATCTTGTGAAATAGAAGGTAAAATCTGATTAATAATGCAAACATATATATACATATAATACAACAACAAAATTCATCTTTCTAACAATTGGTCGACTAATGAAGTCAGAGGTAAGATCCTCCCTAAAATAGCGCAAATTACGTCACCATTAATTTGTCCGCACATCTACACTCAGTAATACTCTAACGCTACGAGGGGGGTCGCCCGTGCATTTCCAATGGCCGTTTCTAAAACCACATCTCCTCTTTTCCCGGCGCTCCTCGATCGCCGCGACCCGGACGGGTCGACGGGCCAGGTCTCGGAGATGCTCCCGTAGGCATTCCCGACTCCTGGCGTGGTCGAGATCGGCGTCCAGACGGCCCCGAAGTTCGTCTAATTTATTCATTATTCATGACGCTCATGACGCCGCGAGTCGCCATCGATTTGATAGAGTCGCGTGGATAAGTACTAGCCATCATTCCCGCGCGACCGAGCTTCTCTTTTCGTTGAGCGCCACCCTTTCGCCGGATTTGTAGATATCGGGCTTATGAATAATCATGAGGTAGGGTCTCGGACGCTCTCGCCAAGGCTGTATTGACACAGTTAATTGGTCTTGTGGTCAATTTATACACTGAATCGAGCTCATAAAATCGCATGGATAAGACCAACCTATGTCTCGGCGTGTCGTTAACGGCGAGCGCATTCCTTTCGAGCGATTAGTAACTGTGGCTCATTTAGAACGGGGAAACTGTATTTACACAGCTAATTGGTTTGCGGTGACTTGCAACACTGAATTGCGCTCATTGAATCGCGTGGATAAGGAAGACCTATGCCTTGGCGTGCAAAGGAGCTACATTTACAGCGAGCGGTTCCAATCGACGCATTGTTATATATGTGGCTTTACGATAATCTTCAGGACCGCAAGAGGTGCTCCGCAGAATGAGTTTATTTACATAGCGATTAGTGAGTCTCTGGCAGGCTTCGACACTGAATTGATAACGCGTGGATACTGATTACCCATTTAACCACGAAGCCGCTCGCTACACTCTTTACTTGATAAATGAGATAGCGTGGCAAATCCGAGGATATTTGTTTGGTCGATGGTGAAGCGAGTTTTACAAATGGAAGGGGAAACTAAAGACATTTTGTACAAGGAGCTGTGACTATTAATTTTTAGTAGGTTTTGAGGATTTTCATGCGAATTCGGTTTACTGGTATCACCCGTTTATGAACAGCAAACTCAATTATATCTTGCAAGAGTAGTCAATAATAATTGAGGTAATTAGATACTCCTTGCTTTCAAAGAAATGGGAACAGGCGGCTGGCTGAAATGCTCCCTTCAGAGTGGAAATTAGCACATTATGTGCAGAAACGATGTCAATGTGTATCCATTAACCGAGGTAATAATAATCGTGTATGAGCTATGAGCCTTGCTATGAGCTACGGGAATAGCGCTATATAAATCACAGTTATTATTATTATTATCATTTTAATTTGGTTATATAACTGATTATACTATGTTTGGTATTATTTTGTTGTAGAGAACGGGTGAGATGATTCAATATTGTAATTTGTATTATTTATTCTTAATTATTCTAACTTATATCCAATACCGCGTGCATTAGTGATTATTCACGGGGTGACTGCATTAAAACAAAAATAAATGATGGTTGACAGGATAAAAAATGCTTTTCTCTCGAAGCTTAATTGCTCCTGAGAAATGACGCAATTGATATCTTTATACTATTCAAGCACTTGAAAAAAAGAAAAGGATGGGGTCTTGAATTCACTTTGTATTCTAACGAATAATAATCAATGCATTTAGATACTCTCGGCTTGAAATGGGAACGGGTTTCATTAGCACTGTGTGAGCCTAACAGTACAGGCGACTTGCTGGAATACTCCCTTCGAAGGTGGAAAATGTGCATTCATTTTGATTTATAAACAAAACAAAATAAGGCTGACAGGATAAAGAGATGTTTAGAGTTTTCTCCGGGAGCCGGTGTTACTCAAGAAATGACGGAATTTATAATATTTGTACAATATTCACTAACTTAAAAAAGAGGAAAAAGATGGGGTTTTGAGTATCAAAGTATACATGTTTCATATTTAATTGAATTTAAACAAATCTGTTCTGATAACCGTCATTCTGCGATAAGATTTTTGAGACCGAGACCAAGACAATAATTGGTTAATTATGTACAACGGGGATGTTGGTGATAAGCAGGGGCGCCGGGGGATGTGGGGGGGGGGGGGGGTGTTGGGGCGGGGGATGTTACTGTTTTCCACCGTGGGCGGGGGGGGGGGGGGGAGAGATAACATAACGCACTTTTTATTTTGAAAGCAGGTAGTCATGAGGGGGAGGGCTACTTTACAAAATGCATCGTTGACCGAGAACACTTGATGGGGGGGGGGGGGGGGGGGGGTAACTGTTTTCCGAGGCTTTCTATTAGGCGGGGAACGGGGTATCACCAATAATAGAGGGTGCTTAATTATCGGCCAAAATTGGGTGGAGGGGTTCACCGTTTCGCGGGTGTATTGTGTAAGTGGGGAATGGGGGGGGGGGGGGGGAGGGGGGGGGGGGGTGTTCCATCCCATATAATTGTATCAAAATGGTTTAAACTACAGTTTGAGAGAATAAACATCAACAAATTAGCTATAAGTACGTGTATAAATCTAGGGATAGGTTCAGTATTAGTATCATTGTTATAATTTGGTTAAATAACTGATTATAATATGTTTGGTTTTATTTTGTTGTAAGGAACTGTTGATACAATACAACGCATGATTTTGATTATTCTTAATCTTCTGAATTATTTCCAATACCGTGTGCATAAGTGATGATTTTCACGGGGTGATTGCGGACCCATTTTGATATATAATACAGCAAAAAACTAAACAAAAGAGGTTTACAGGATAAAGAAATGATACAAATTTTCCCCGGGAGCTTGCTCTTCAAGAAATTACGCAATTTATATCTGTATGATATTCAAGCACTTGAAAAAAAGGTGAGGTCTCGAATTATCAAATTATACAAGTATCCAAACGGATATGTGTTATGATATAACTGTTTTGCGACACGATAATGGGGGAGAGTTTTAATTCTCCCTCCCCCGTCCCCTCCCCCCCCCCCCCCCCCCCCAAAAAATAATATAAAATAAATAAATAATAATAATAATAAATAAATAAATTTAAAAAGGGGGGAGATAACCGTTCGCAGGTTTTTATTATGTAACAGCTCAAAATATACCCTAATAGTAATACACAATGATCTCTTCATTGTACCAACACTTCATTTGGAGATCGTCGTGCAGTTTGTGATACAAGCGCAATATTTGACACAGAGACCAATTGCGTCACGATCCGTTCATTTTGCGATACAAGCAACGAAATGACCATAAATATAGCTTTAAAGGACAAGTAACACCTCGAAAAGACAAAATGGCTGCCGCAGCAAAGAGCGCCCGTTTAACGGGCGCCAACAGCTATCTATTATATTAATACGGTAAGCTTCAACCCCCCAAATGCCTCCCACTCGAGATATCCTCACCCCGAGAATTCGGCGACTCCCCGACCGTCGGGATCGAAGGATATACGTTTTGCGGAGGACAATAAGGCATTCCCGAGTCGCTCCCGCCCCGTGGTCGTCCTCCAGATCGAAGAAAAGGGAAAGTCAGCAATGCGGATTGCCCGTTTAAGACGCCGAGCATTGACTAACGATTTATCACCGTAAAAGTATTTGTAAGAATATAAATTGGAGTAGATAAAACAAATAATATATCGAGAAACCATTTTAGATATAACACGTTGCGAAACTATCAAGGTTTTGATAAATATCAATATTTATATTATGCGGATGGTATGGTACTGATCGCTATTGCCGATTGGCATCGTGTTTGTAAGTACATGGACGACAAAATTCGACGACAACTTCAATTTAGCTGCGGTTATACAACGCGCAATGGCTCTACAGCCCGTGTATACACGTCGCGCAGTCATCAAATTACCCCACCGAACCGTAGTTTATTTGCATAGCTCACTGACCTGCTGACCATCGTCTCTGGTCACTATCTATTCGCCTACCGTACACGATACTATAATTGCGCCAGCTTGTGGTAAGATGTATTAAGTCCGCGAGCCCACATGCTTTGTACACAGCTGAGCGGGCGTGCAAAGTGCATTGAAGTGAATAAAAGCGGGGTGGACAATGGTGGAGCAGGGGAGTTTTTATAGGTCTTCGACATCTTGCGGTAATATGATTGTATTATGGCCATCTGCGAAGAGAAGACGCCTGGGTGTGGAGGGGGGGGGGGGGGGGTATCTGCTCATTTATTATGCAATGCATGTATTGCCGGCTACTATTCCCTTCAACCATGGAACTCCCATATTCTTGCTTCAACGGAATATATCATCGGGTTTCACAAGAATATGACAAAATGTATACGCCGGAGAACTTAGATTGGATATGAAACGTTCATGGGGACACGACGGGTCGCGGGGGGGGGGGGGGGGGGGGGGGGGGGGGGGGGGGGGGGGGGTGGGGGGGGGGGGGTGGGGGGTGGGTGGGGTGGGGGGGGGTGGGGGGCCGGCGAAGCTACTGTATATTAGCAAGTACACGAACATAGTGTACTGTATCTAATTTAATACAAGCGGAACAAATTATGGACTCTAATAAAATATGGGGGGATAACTGAATAACTTTG
>JBAMJV010001359.1:0-131229 GCA_037951105.1 Echinarachnius parma | reverse complement strand
TCAAGGAAGGGAGTATAACAGGGGTGTCGATCCTGGGGGGGGGGGGGGGGCACGGGGGGCGGTCGCCCCCCCCCCCCCCCCCAATGAAAATATTGGGGCGGCGAACATATCATTTCGCCCCCCCCCCCCCAATAATTCCGAAAATGAGGAAGAAAAAAATCGAGTGATATAATGCCAAAGAGGGGAAAGACACATTTATCAATAATTAATCTTCAAAATAGCCGTTTTTTAGTTTGAAAAGGACTGTAAATCTTTTTTTTTTGCCGCGCGCTTCGCGCGCATACAGTTTCTCATATTGCAAGTTTCATTTGGGTTGCGGGAACTCACCTTTTGAAATGTGTTGAGCAGCGTAATTTCTCAAACGCACACCTCAAACGAAGTTTATTAAACCCTTATCTATAGATAGCACACCGTCACAGAAAATAAAATAATCTCGGTACATATGCGCTGAACGCAAATCAAATTGGAATATCATGTCCCCCCACATTTGAAAAAGGAGCAGATTGTCCCCCTCCCTTTGTCATTATGTATGTTTGGTTCCATACCTATATACTTCATATTACGTGAAATATCTGTCTCGGGTGTGCACCAAATCGCACAATTTCACGCCCCAAAATACAAAAGCTCCCTACTGTGGGAGGGGGACACCCCCTCCCACACCCTCCCCCGCTCGGTCGCTTCGCTTCCTCGCAATGTCTCCCCTACACTTTTGAGAAATTGTTGACGCACTTGTTTAGTTTCATGGGAGCCCAATGCCCTAGACTATATCGATGGCTCTATAGTATACATGATCACGTGGATCCATCTCATGCAAGGCTCAGTCTTTTCCTCGCTATGCCCTTTAAAAATACGTTATGAGTAGGTTCACTATTTTATACAATTTTAACACCCATGCTAGGAGCAAATGACTGAAATCTAAAAGCTTCCGGGGGCTCCGCCCCCTGGACCCCCATTATTGTCCCCAAATGTGGGTGCCCCCCAAAGTCAGGTCTTCGAGCCATCAAGACACTTTCAATGAGCGCATAATACAACTTCCGGGCATGCCAATGTGGGGCTTTTAGCTCTCTCAGTGGTCACTCTGGAAATTTTTTCAAATTTCGCCCCCCCAATCTCAAAAACGGATCGACACCCCCGGAGTATAAGCATAAAGCGTAAGTGCGTGAGAACAAAAATGAAAACGGACATCTTAAAGTTTTTGAGAAAGAGATATGATGGGTAAGGCATGAGAGAATGAGATACAGCAAGTGAAAGGTCTTTCTCCGGAATGTATCCTTCTGTGTTCTGTCAGATGACTGTTCGTTGAAAAGGACTTTGAACAAACTTTGCAAGCGAAAGGTTTTCTCCCCAATATATGTAAAGGTAAGGAATAAGGTGTGCAGTGTGCACCCAATAAACATTTAATGTAAGTGCGATTTTGCATGCCACCCCCCCCCCCCCCCCCCCCAATTAATACGATACACGTCACGTGCCACATCACATGACAATGCAATAATGTATATAAACTTAAACGGTGCAAAACCGTCTTCTCCCCGCCCCTGTAGTGCTCTAGTATATGGTTTCTCGTGACATTTTAGAATTAGAGCAAAATATCACAATCACCGTAACCTCGTTGTCAAGTCCATGATTGATATTACATTATGTTCTAATACACTACTTTCACATCTCCAGAAAGAAAGCACAAAGTTAAATTTTGCAGGATTTTCATTTTCATGCGAAGAATCGTGTTGAATCGCGAGCCCCTGTTCACGAGTGATAATTGTGTGCAGAACAACCCAGAGGAGAGTCATGAACGTTTAGCGTATCAAGTTCACAATTCGACAAAACGTAAAATACTATCTGTGCTTTTTCTTTGAAGTGTTAAAGTAGTCTATTCAACAGACGATGTAATATCAAACATGTACTTACCAACAATGCTTCGGCTATAGTAAAATATTACAAGTTAACGTGAGAAACCTAACTGGTGAAATAGTAGTGCGAGTGTGTTGGCAAAATATGGCGGGAACTGCATGGTTACGGTACGCGTACGGTACCTTCGTACATTACGTGCGCTAGCATATACATGTACAATGCAAATGCAGCACGCTTATCAATTGCAATACAACGTCAACCGGCCTGAGCCGGCTAGCCACGTGTGTTGTGAGAGATTTCGCGCCCTTTGCTAGCATGCCACATGCATTTACTAATCCGGCATCAACTAGTCTATTAATGATTTCCTTGGCTTTATAGATGGCGATCGAAATAATGTAGGTATTAATCTCGGGGATGTATTGCTTAAGCTTAGTATTGCTGGTGATAATCTACTTTATTATGATTGTTCAGTCCCAGAAAAGTCACACATTTATACTTACCTGACTTACCTCGGGTGTATAAGTGGGGCCAGCCTTCATGAAAAGTAGAGTTATACATGCGAGTATGCGACGTTCCCCATGTCGTGATTATGTGATCTCCTAATATCAATCTGCCTTATCATACCATAAAAGTCACCATGCTTGATGTCATTTCGTGATTTCGTCTCATCAATCACCATCATCAGCGTTTTTA
The DNA here is from genome assembly GCA_037951105.1 of Echinarachnius parma. NCBI lineage: Eukaryota > Metazoa > Echinodermata > Echinoidea > Clypeasteroida > Echinarachniidae > Echinarachnius > Echinarachnius parma. The sequence continues at coordinate 128,688 of JBAMJV010001359.1, read as the reverse complement.
TGCCAAAACTATCATCATCATCATCATCATCATCATCAAAATAATCATCGTATACTCACTCATTAGTCATTACCAATTCATTACTTAAACATGTTTATTATAATTATAACAATCTTTTGCCATTATCAACATCACGTTTTTCAACAGCATCACCACATAATTATCATGTTAAGATCTAGATCATCATAAATTCATAATCACAAAAATGATAAAATAATAATATTCACAATTATCACAAGTTCACAAGCCATCGTCATTTTGAATATTAAACTACTTAACTACAATTTTAAATTTATATAATATAATTATATAATCGCATAAGTTATTTAGGCTACAATTAAAATCATCGGTATCGCACATGAAACTAAAAAATTATAGTTATTATCTTCATCACCGTCGTCGTCATGATCAACAAACACATGAACTGGACCAACAAATCAAACAACAAAATTATTAAAATGCAAATAAGAAAGGGGCCAACAAATTGATTAAAAGATTATGACTTTTAAAAAGATCTAGTTGTACACTGACAGATAAAAACAATATATAAACTTTATAAAAGATGATTTTTCTAAAAGCCCAAATGTCGGTTGAAACTGTAGGTTTTCAGATGCTTTGAATGAGCCTGGTATCTAAATCTGTGGTACTCTTGCTGCCTGAGATCGTCTGGCATATTCCTAAAAAAGGACAGAAAAAGAAAAACATGTTAGAATGTTTGGTTACATTAAAAATAAAAAATATATCAATTTCATACCACCAAACCAACTTTCGCGATCGCCCGACTCTCCGAGCTTGCCGCTGGCGAGTGGCGACACTACCGCCCTGCCGCCCGCTCGACCGCTATTGGCATTACTGCATGCCGGCGTCGGCAGCAATCATCGCCTGGGCGCATTTTTCTACACGCATGTGGGAATTGATCGAGTTGCTCACTGTTTTTTGGCTCATAAAATTACACTTTGAGTGCCAAAGAGATGCCACAATTCCCTCCAGAAGATGGTCTAGGTTTGGGCTTCCTCCCGGCCCTCCCCCCCAGTGCGTTTTATGTTCCTTTTTTGGACGTACGATCGCCAAAATTTCCGGCGGCAAAAATATCGGGATACCGGTTCCCGACCGGTAAAAGTTTATCGGGACCCGGTTCCGACAATTACCGACATGACTCAGCCTTATAAATAACCTTTTTATGTCATTAATGATTATTTTCTTAATGTCACTGCGTTAATCCGACCTTCCCTCACCACGTATATTCATAATGTGTGTCATCATAATTGTGACTAGATCTTCCTGAATTGAATCCTAAAAGGAGTGGTTGCGTACCAGATTTTTTGTTAAAGAAGTATAAATGAAGATTATATTTCAAAAGGAAATATATGAAGATGCAGAATAGAAAATTCTTACTCATCATGTTCAAATGGTCATATTATTGTATTGTTGGTCAACTCAAGGTCTAGAGCTGGTCAAGCTAGGCTTTATATTAATAATTGTAAGCAAATCTCTATCTCTTGTCAGTTTTTGGGGTAACTTGCCACATCTGCACCCATTTGGGGTACTCCCACTTTATCTACTAGCAAACTCAGAATTGAGAGGCTTGCAATATGATTAGAAATTAGGATTAGGATTAGGTATGGGGATCAGGGTTAGCCTTTTTAGTTTAGGGGATATGTCAGGTTTAGTTTTGGGGAAATGGAAGTTTCAGGCATCGTGTTGAAGAATTAATTGACTGTAGACCAAATGGGTGAAGACCAAATGAACATAAACCTCCATTCCATGTACATAGCAACCAGTGTATACCTGCAATAATAGGAGCATCCAGTGAAAGTAAAGTTTGAGAAGAAATGAAGATCAAATGCGAGGGAAATTGGGGAAAGGAAATGAGATAATGTACTGATTATGAACATAATTTCCATCTACCTGCATGGGGCATGGTCACCAAGTGCTAAGCAAGACAGTATAAATGTAGAATGCCTTGTTCAGAGCTCGACTATTTGGCAAACAAAAGTATTCTTCACATGAAGCAATTAAATGTTTTCCTTTTGTTTCTCTTTTGCTTAAATACTGGATTATCTTCCTGGAATTAAGGTAGTAGGGGGTAATTATGGATTATGATTAGGGATATGGGTGTGGATTGGGGTTAGGGTTAAACCGTTAGGTTTTGGGTTAGGGGTCGTGTTTGGAGTTGGGGAAATTGAAGTTAAAGGCATCAGGTACTAGCTAGACCAAATGAGTTGTAGACCAACTGAATGTAGACCAAGTGAACATAAACCGTAGCCATACTGAAAGTAAGCTTTCAGGATGGAGAAATGAAGACCAAATGGGGTGGAAGCAATGAAGGTGTTGGAAGAAGAGAAATCATTAGTCACAAAGTTTCATGTGCATGAATTATCACCTGGTTATAATCTGGCACAGGGCTAGGGCAAACAATGAATACATTTGGAACTGAAACTAGATCTACATACTGCCGGAAAGTAAGATTTGAGGAGGGAGAAATGGAGAACAAATGGGGAGGAAGCAATGAAGGTGTTTGAATAAGAACAATTATTTGTCATAATTTTCTATTTGTGTAATTTGACATCTGTTTATAACCAAGTGCAGGGAACAAGGGATTAGTAAACTGTGACAAAAAACAAATGACTTTTCCTTTTTCTGTTTGTTGACACACCCAACATGGTGTTATTGAGAAGTAAATATGAGAATGAAGAAATTAAGACCAAATGGAAAGGAAACTATGAAGGTGTTGGACCAAGAGAAATCATTTGTCATATACTTTCATTTGATGTTACTCTTGTTTATAACTTGGCAAAGAGGGGCAAGCGATTAATAAACTCTACTGAAACAAAATGCTGCACTTATTTAGTTTGTTCAGATCCTCCCACCTCTCTGGTTCAAACACCTAACATCTTTGTGGAATCGATACTGGAGGCACAATTTCAGGATGAAGCAATATAGACCAAATGGGGAGGAAGCAATGAAGGTGTTGGACTGAATTAACACCTGGTTTTCACCTGGCAACAGGGGACAAGCAATATAGGAAATAAGGAATTCACTAGACTGCACATCAAATTGCTACCCTTGTTATGTTTGCTCAGTCATGCTACATATTTGTGGAATCCATACTTAAAGCAAGATTTCAGGATAAAAAAAATGAAGATTGAATGGGGATGAAGTGATGCTGGCGTGGAAAAGAGAAATTATTAGAAATTATTAGTTATTAATACAGATAATGGCCACAACCTCATTTGCATGAAATTACCAATTTATTAAAAACAAGGAATTAGACAAGGAATTATTGGTTACACACATTTTTTCTGTTTTTTAACAAACTACATATTCCTTGAATGGTGGAGTGACAATGCAGAGAGCAAGATCATTTGAGGATAAAGAAATGAAGAGCAAATGAGGAGGAAATATTTGAGGTGTGCAAATGAAATTTGAAGAAAAGAAACCTGTCCCATGCTTCTATTGTTAATACAAATACAACAAGGTATGAGGGAACGGCTAGAGTTCCAATTGGATTTTGAGAATTTGGACAATGTTACTAGATCCCTTTAAAGTAATTATTACTCATCAGTTTCACTGAATTGAAAGGAATAAATCAAGAATTATTGAAACATGATCATTATCTCTATCTGCTTGGTCACCTGGGTAAAAGCTGTCCAGTATTGGGTTGCAAAAAGTAAAAAAGGATGTGATATATAAAACAGGAACAAAATATGAATCAGATTTATGACGTAAGCGATCTATTGAATCACCATTTCCATTTATGAAAGCATGGGTGTTTCCCCTTCTTTTAATATTGACAATTCAAAAGATCCTTGAGTGATATTTGCTCCATGCAAGGGCCTAGCAGGGGTGGGGAGCATACCCTGGGTGAATTCTGTCCCCTGCCCTCTTCCCATGAGTAAAAATGAATAAGTAAGAATTAACCCACTCGGGACTGGTCCCAATACTTTTTGGGCTTGGGTGTGTAAATAAGAATGCATGTTTCACCCAAGTCAAATAGTGTGCAATAGTATAAAGACTATTACAATTAATTTTTTTTTTTTAAAACTCTTTTATTTATTTATTTATGTATGTAAGATATGTATATGTATTTTTTTTTTGGTTGGGGGGGGGGGGGGGGGGGGTGGGGAGGGGCACTGTCTGCTCCCCGTTTAGGAAACTTTTTACCTCCTCATGAAATCTCTTTATAACTAAAATCCAACTTTCTTCATGAGATATCAACCCTAACTTCTGAAGGAACAATGTAAGTATGACAAATGCAATTGTCTGAAATATATGCCAAGAGAAAATTGAAAACATGAATGATTGCTATTGTCCTTTATGGTCTTGGTTATCGAGGGACTTTTCCATGATCTTTTGTTGACAGGATTAGTTTGACAATTTATGCCAATCTGAAATGCATGCCAAGAAGACTGGAAAACATGAATGATTGCCAGGTGGTACAGGTTATTGAGGGAACTTTGCATGAACTCGTGTTGACTTTCAGTGATTTTAGTCTTTAAAAGTCTTTGACAGAGCTTGTATCTTCGTTCCCCATGTACAATTATTGGGTTTAAATCAAGGGATAATGAGATGATGAAAGAGATGAACATAATAAGAAGCCAATGATGTGAGAGATCTATTGATCAACAGTGCACATCCCCACCTAAATTGAAACAATTTTTCTTCAAAGCAACCCAACCACAGTTTCAGGAATAGTGTCTCCTGCAATGAAAACATGCTCACATTTTACTGGTCCAGACTACAAAGTTAAACACTTTATAGAACAAATCAAAAGCAATACATTTTTCAAAGAAGTCTTCATACATACTTAAATTATCTAAATAGGTGAGAGGGAAAGGGAAACATACTGCAATAAGACCAAAGTGGTAAACTGGGAATAGTATACCTAAAATGTATTTTAACCCCTTGACCACAGGAACCGAGTAGGTTGTGTACACTACAAACTCTATGGGGATTTCATAAACTGGTAGGGAACTGGTTAAAAGTAACAAATTACTAGAATTATCCCACCAGAAATGAACCAGCAAAAGAATGCTCTATAATTTCCCTGATGGCTCTAGTTACTGAGGAAGCTTTACATCTCAGGTTGACTATCACAGATTTTGAGCTCAAAGAGTTGACAGGTGGTTGTTCATCTTTCTCGGACAGGGATGGAGATTAAGCTGAAACAAAAGATGGATGAGAAATGACACTGAAATATGAATCATAATTATGACGTTAATGCCATTGGTGGATCTTTTGTATCTCAAATGTCATGGGAAAGCAGGGGAGTTTCCCCTTTGTAAAATTGTTTAATGTCAGAAATTTGTTGGAAAAAATTCCCACTCAGAATTATGATGAAGTCTTCAGAAATTTGGATCAAGTTGAACATTTACTAGTGCATGATGGGTAGAGGGGAAATTAAAGGAAAAGGTAAAACAAGAGCATGAACAATTAAACAAAATAGTTGAATTATGGAAGTATGAAGCACAGTTATGACGTGAGTGATCTATGAAATCCCTATCTGACCATTGTCACAAGGAAGCTGTGGGAGCCTCTCTGACTCCAAAATGCAACAAATATTTCTAAAAGGCCCACTCGATTGAGAACTTGATCTTAGACTTCATGGTGAATACAATTGAGGAAATCACAAACAAGAATGACTGGTAATCTAATGTCAAGAAACAAAATCAAATGACTCACTCAATATCATCCTGATTGCTTTGATTACTGAGGAAGCTTTGCATCTCGTGTTGACATTTCTTGGCAGTGGCAGGACAGCCCCAGAGACCATTGCTACTGCCCACCTTCCCTCTGTCCATTCTCTACATGTCACACCCTATCAGCATGATCGGTCCTATAAGTCGTGTTAAACTTTCTGATCGGAACATGACCATGCCGAGGGACCAGCCCCCACACCATTGTTGGCCCAATAAGTATCTTCTTGGTGCCATGTCTTCCATTTGTTGTATTGATCTTTGAAACAAGATATCTTGTCCCTTCTTTGGTCTTGTTGTTTTGTGAACATACTTGGGTTGTCGCATCACCATGATTGTCCCTTTGTCCATTCTCTACACGTCACAACATATCAGTGTGATCGATCCTAGGGTCCTGTTAAACTTTCTGATCAAAACCTGACTGTGCCAAGGGACCAACCACCATACCCATCTGCCCATTGTTGCCCGAACATAGTTTGTAATAATGTACTTTGTATAAATGGAATACGATAAATTTAATTTGTGTTAGGAATATAACATGAATTAAGACTTGTTTTATTACTCAATCTTTATACCCTGTATTGCTTCCCTTTTGATATTACATTTGATTGTTAGATCTACTCGTTATTGAGTATGATAAACTTGATTTATGTTAGGAATATGATATAAAATAGATAGTGGGATTTGATATCCTTTAATTAAATAATTTCCATGCTCTTATTTTTGCATTTTTGTGATGCTTATTATTGTAATTTTTCAAAAGATATACATGTAGCCTACTGTATTAATTTACACTTTGTTAGATTCAATATTAAGTTAGTATTACATATTTAAAAGTAAGTAACGAATTAGTAAATTGGTTCTTTGTTATTGTTATATTAAAATTAAAATTAAATGAGAATATGCATATTATAATAATCACATTTTTAATGCTAGTGCCTTTCTTGCCAAAGGCATTCATAAATATGTATCATTTTGTTGTATTTTGATGTTAAATTATATTTTTATTGTGTTGTAATTTATTTATTCATGTATGTTCATATGTTCATGTACGCAAGGCATTTTAGTCTTCGGACTAGTCTTGTTAATTTTGTTCAATAAATACCGATATATCGATCTATCATACTCTTGGAGCCATCTCTTCAGTTTCTTGAGTGTATCTTTGAAACCAGATATCTTGTCCCTTCTTTGATCTTGTGAACATATCTTTATGTCCAGCGCTAGGGGCCAGCCCATCCATACACAATGGTTGTCCATTGTCTTTTCTGTGAATGTCACAGTTTATCAGCATGATCGGTCCTAGGGTACTGATCGGAACGAGACCATGCCAAGGAACCGACCCCCACACCCTGAATGTGAACTTGTTGGAGCCATCTTGTCATTTTGTTGAATGTATATTTGAAACTAGATACTTTGTCCCTTCTTCAATCTTGTGATCATTTTGTGAACATACTTGGGGTCCCGCAGTACAGTAGGTGCCAGGCTGTCCCCACAACATGGTTGTCCTTTTGTCCATTCTCTACATGTCGGATCATATCAGTATGATCCTCACTAGCTTGATCAGAACTTGACCATGCCAAGAGAACAACACCCACACCTTTGTATCTTGTTTTGTTGAAGGTATAGAAACTAAATATTTTGTCCCTTCTTTGAACGTGTGATTTTCGTAATTTAGTTCCAGCGCTAGGGGCTTGCCTGTCCACACACCATGGTTGTCTGTTTGTCCATTCTGTGCATGTCACTCATTATTAGGGAGTTGGCTCCTAACTCTGATTGGAACGTTGGGCCAAGAGACCTGCCTATAAACCATGGTTGCGCCAATATGCATCATTTAATTTGATAGCTTGGTGCAAGTTGCTTTAATGAGAAAACCAAAGACTCAATAGACTACCCCACTTCATTGCGGAACCAATGTGCATCTTTCAAAAAATTTGATTTAAAACCTTGATGCAACTTGAATAGTTTCTTAGCAGTAATGTGGAAACTTAAGCATAACATGTTAGGGGTTATATATTGATAATGTAACAATGAAAACTCCTTGTACGGATGCAAGTCTTACCATTTATAATGTTTATCACTCTTTAATAGTATGAACACTTCAATGTCCCCTAACCTTAAGTCTATAATTCCCTTGCCAGTTTTGATAATGAGACGGTAATCCAGCTATTACACATTCATATTCCCATGGTACGAAGACAGTTAATCTCACCAAGAATAGACACTGACAATTCTACTGAATCCTACCAAATGCTTCAGGCTTTGGTCACATGTGTGCTATAAATTTAGAAGGTGGTATTCATTAGCACACACTTTGAACTAAACTTGCTCACACTTGACAAGCTCCTGACCAAAAATAATTGATCTAAAATATGGAATAGGGTCGACAACAACAGAAGTTTGTCCTGGTAATTCTTCACACATCGTGTGTCATTTCTCAGAGGTATTATTTGTGGACAATGGTGACAGGTCTGACACCATTACAATGATTGGCTTTGGGCAGTTTTTAATTTCTCACACATGAGGTCTTGGTCTCGGAGTGTGAAAAGGTCATACAGAGATTGTGGATAACTGATTTATTCAGTGGTGAGAAACAGATGATTAGTTGACCAATATTATTACTAAAGCAATATCATTTTGAGAAAGTTTGAAAGTTTGACCTCTTCTGCTCTTCGAGGAAACATTTACTCGTTTTGTTTGACGACTGTTTGATATATATATATACATTTTTTTAGTCCAGTCCTGCATTAATTTATGAGCCCATTGAAGATTACTTGATTTTGGTATAACATGCATTCACCATAGACCCTTGCTTGAGCTTAGTTTACTTTTAACCCTTTCCCTGTTGGAACCTGGTGGGATATGTATTTATATGGAGATTTTCTGAATCTCAAATGGGACAGATTAATTCAAAAGATAGTCTCTGTTGGCTTTAACAGTGACGTTTTTACTAGCTTAAATACATAGTTATTTTTTTAACAAGAGAAATGGAGGATTTTACATGACATGTACAGTTTCATATTTGAATACAATTTTGTTGTTATGACGTGTACAAGAATTCATACAAAAATGTAGATTAAAGTTTAGTATATATATGATTTCATTTGGTTTAACGAACTTTGCACTAATTGGATGTGATGCATTATCAGATGAATCTTACTACAGAAGGTCAATAATGCAATATATTATTATCAAATATTGACAGTGTTTTGGCACTAACACCCCTATCAAATATGAAGAGTTGGACAGGGTATGTCTCTGACATAGTCCAGAATCTCTCTAAAATTTGTGGTAAAAGAAGTAGCCTAAAATGTATATATGACCTGAAATTATTTCAGGTTATACTGAAGAGGTAGCTAGGCCTGTGTAATCTGTAATTCAAATTAATTGAGTAGTTAATATATATATCTATGGGGAGACTGGGGGGGGGGGGGGGGGGAGGGCATCCCCAAAGCAATAAACAAAATGAAGAAGTAATTTTCTTTGGAAGAATAAAAGGTATCATTTTGTATTCTATGTATAAACGTTAATAATTAACTGTTTTTGTGCTCCTAGTTCAATCTATGACAATACCAACATTATACCAAATGCAATGTACCAAAACATATAATTATTTGTAATATAATATTGATTTTCTTTTCAAGTGAATTCATTCTTTGTCCCAGTGAAATTGAACTTGCCAGCTTACACTTTCATTGGCTAATGTTTTCTTAACAGTCTGTCATATTGGCCTAGTTATATGTCCCCATTCCAGTGGCTCCAAACTGGACATTGTCATTGATATGGTCAAGAATCTGCTGACCACATGGCCTGTTTGATGGTGGCCGAAGTTGGTGGCCATAGTTGGTGGCCATAGTCAGTTGGTGGCATGGGAAATACTGCTTTGTATCAAAGTTTATTAAAGAGTTACTTGCTACTTGGTATACACCCATTTTATTTGGTAATCTCCAATTTCACTCTACAACCAAAATCTGATTTCAGAGGTTTAGGATTAGAGATTGGGAATTGGGATAGGAAAGGTTTAGGTTAAGGATTGTGAAATGGAAGTTACATGCATCATATAGTGGAGTACACAAAATACATGAGACATATACCTAGTGGGTGTAGACCGCGCGACCATAAACCATGTTAAAGTGGATCAAAATCCTGAAATAATGTTTGTTATAATGTGCAAAATGAAACTCATTTATCCAACAATTACAACAAATTATGTTTAGAGAGATGTTTGAATGTAATATACATGATGACAATTAGTATTGTGACAGGAACTACAACGTTAAGTGCGGAGTTACCCATTCCCTTTAACGGCAGATCTGCTAATATAATGCACATTTAAATAATATAATCGGAAATTGAAGGAAATTAGTTTCATATTCCCAAGAAAACATGCTGCTCATCAGCCAGAAATGGGTCCATTATGACAGAGATGAGATGTGAGAAAAGTATAAAGAAAAGCAAACTACATGAATTGTAGATGTCCATTAAAACAAATCCAAGATGGAGAGAGGTTTTTAGAGAGAAAGAGATAGGTTTGATACCCTGGTCATTGCACTTTGCCGTTTAATAAGCCACAATGGAGAACAAATTATCTTGCAAAACTGTACATTTTGGAGAAGAATTATCAGTAGTCACTCAGCTACACAAAGAGTGCTCATAGATAATCACAGTTATTTGCATTATTTTGTGTATAATCACAAAATTTCATGATAATAAATTATGTACCTCAGTGTAGCTACAGGTAAATTTTGAAACAGTTTGAGAGTGTCGGCAAATCATGTTAGTTGCATTGCTCCCAAGGGAGTAGAAAGTGCACATCACATGCAGATTGATGGTTTGCGTTTCAGATGAATGGGGTAGTAATATCCTTGTAAAGCAGTTGGAGTGGATGATAAATCAATTCAGGCGCTATACAAAATCAAGTATATATATTCTTATTAATTTGATAAAAATTGAAGATGATCTGTTATAGACAAAGCATGCACTCTCAAAAAAAGTGTACAATATATCTTTCACCCATTCAGGACTATCCGTTTTGGGTTATAAATGTATGCATCCTCCGTAGATCTAGTATGTTATGGGAAACCAGTCTTGAATGGGTTAAAACAGGAATAGTGCAAAGAGTGCATAGGAAATTGACAGCTATCTGTCACAGCTTATGCTGATATTGGGCTAAAAACAGGCTGCATTGATCCATATTTTTTTTAGAACAAACGTTTTAACCCTTTGCCTATGGCTACCTAATGGGCTCTGTATTAAATCTATGGGGTTTGCTTAATATAGTAGCCTAGTAGGGAAAATGTTAAAGGCCTCCCAAATAACATAATGCTGTCTTCCTGATCAATTGTGAGGAAAGTATTATGAATCCCCCTTCCTTACTATTTAATGTATTCTTTGGGGGTTTTATTACTATTATTAGTAGCTTTTCAATATAATTCTGGACAAAGTGGATGTGGTATGTTGCATGTACCCTGCGTAGGAAGTGCAGTTTTGTGGCTGATATTATTGTGTAGTGTCAAAGAGATTACCTAATATCACACAAAAAACCTCTGAAAGTACATGATGGAAATAGAAATTAAGAGATGCTAACCTCAATAGTACAGGGTTCTTGTACTTTGCTTTAATATTTCACTAAAAATCTCTGACTTTTGTTAAAAAAATGAATACATTATTTTAAAAATACAGTATTAGAAATGATCACAAGCCGTACAAAATTATCATATCAAACTTGAATCATATGTAATTTATATGATTGTTGACCAAAAAGTTTACTTGTATCATGACTTAAAGTAAGAAACTGCCCACCTGCCCAGGGCCATACAAAATTAGCTTTGGGCCACTACATTTAATTTATGTTACATCGTACGTGCTCAAATGGGCAAACAACAAACTTCCACATTTTTGTATTTCGTTTGTATTGGGGCTATTTGAGTTTGGAGTCAAAATTGTAACAATGTTGATGGAAAACAGGAAAAAAAAAATGTTTGCTCTAATACTAGCATTGGTTATAGTTGATAGGTAATGATAAAGTATAATGAAAAGTACAACAATGTGATTACAAAATACAGAAATTTATAGATACAAGTCTTCTTTCTTAACCTGTTCAGGACTGGTCCCCCGAACAAACTCAGGCTTGGGTCTATGGAGAATGCATGTTGTAGCAAAATCAGTCCGTCATGAACAGGTTAACCTGCTTGAAGAAGCATACATGTATTTGGCATCCTGTCTAGTCTAGTCTAGTAGTAGAGCAAACATTTATTTTGTTTGTCCTGTAATTCAATTTCTTCACGTGGCTCGGTGGCTCCACCAGATGGAAGTGTTGATATACTAGCATGGCAGTGAACCCACAGAAAGATAAATGTCTCTAGGACATCATAAACACGGGGGTTCAAGAGGGTTACTCAGTGGGCCATATCTACACCCCTAGTTCAAGTAGAGGCATTTAGGTTTTTGATACATAGACTTGGATAAATATTTGGTACAATATTTGGTGGACTTCTATTTTTGGTCTGTGGAGGCCTATAAAGCGTACAGTAGGGAATCATGAATGTCTTTTGCATCTGCAGCGTACCATGTTTCATATTTGTTTAGGATGGTAATGTTAATGAGAAAGATAAATGTCTTTAGGACATCATAAACATGAGGTTCAAGAGGGTCACAGAGTGGGCGCATATATCTAAACCCCTAGTTCAAATAAAATAGGCCTTTAAAAGGCTTTAAAGTTTCTGATACATAGACTTGGGTAAATATTTGGTACAGTTTTGGTAGACTTGTAATTTGGGTCTTCAGAGGCCTATAAAGCTAACGATGGATCGAATTAAAAAAAAATCTTTTGCATCTACAGTGCAACATATTTCTTTACTTGCATGTGGTGCAGGATTGTGATGAAATTAGGAGAAAGATAAATGTCTGCAGGTCATCATAAACATGGGGTTCAAGAGGGTCATCGAGTGGGTGCATATCTACCCCCTAGTTCAAGTTAAGTGGTCCTTTAAATCGTTGATACATAGAATTGGGTAAATATTTTGTGCAATATTTGGTAGCCTTTCATTTTTGAGCCTGTAGAGGCCTATAAGGCTTACGATAGGGAATCATGAATGTCTTTTGCATCTTACTTGTGCAGGGTGCGTGATGTTGATGAACTTATGAGAAAGATAAATGTCTTCAGGACATCATAAACATGGTGGTTTAGTCAGGTCAACTCTGGTTCAAGTAAAATAGAATACAGGCAAATCTGTACCCCCTTCAAAGGCCATTAAATATTTGCTTATATATTTAATGTTTGATCTAGACATTTAAGCTTTCATCATTCCTCTCCAGTAGTAATGTAAAGACCTATGTTTTTCTCTGTTCTTAAAATATGTATACATGTCCTTCTCGTTGTCTTCCTTTCCATTTCTTTGTCTTCCACTCTCCCTATCTCTCATCTCCCTCTCCACACACCTCCTTGAATACTGTAGTGATTATATGTATGCATCTCATCCTCTCCCTCTCTTCTCCTCTCATCCATGTTCTTATCAACCTATCTTTCTCTCTGCCTTCCCTTCTATCCTTCTCTTTTCCACTCTGTCTTTCATTCTCATATCTCTCCACTCATCTCCTGGTAGTGTAGTAGGACTAAATTTATCAATTTCACCCCTCACCCCCTCTCGCTCTCCTCCCTCCTCTCCCCTCTCCCCTCTCTCCGTTCTTCTCTACCTGTCTTTCCATATTCCATTCCATCACTCTTTCTTCCCCTTTGTCTCAATACCTCCCCACTCATCTCCTTGAGGTGTAATATAACTGAATTGATTAATTTCACTAGCTTCTGTTTATCTCCCCCTCTCCTTCCTCCTCTCTTCTCTTAACTCCCATCTCAGTTCTTCTCTTCTTGCCTCTCCACTGTCCCATCTATCTTTCTTCCCCTTTGTCATCTGTCACCTCCCTCTCCTCCTACATCCTTTATTAGTAATAAGACTAAATTAATTAATTTCACAAACTTCTGTTTATCGACCCCCAGCTCCTTCTTTCTCCTCTCTCCTGTCAGGTCTTATCTACATTTCTTTATATCTTTCTTCCTTTTCATGTCTATTTCTACCCCTATAGAGGTCTGTCATTATCATCTCATCTCCTTCCACCTCTGCTCCATCCTCATTCACCTATCTTTTGCTCCATCTTCCTTTCCAACTCTCTCTTTTCCTCTGTCGATCTCTCCATTATTCCCTCACCACTCCATTTGCTTGATTATTACTATCTGATGCGAGATGGAATTCTTGCATCTCACTCATGCACCTATTTCTTTCTGCATCTCTCAGTCACCCACACTTGGTCCCAGAGGTTCTCATGTTGTAAGATGAGTTTTGAGAGCCTGGGTTACAGAGAGGGTCACTCCCCAAGTGACCAACATGACCAAAATTTGTGCAAACAGAGTTTTGTCTTTCATTTTTTCCCCATGAAAATAAAGCAATATATATTTACAAATAAATAAAGTTGTTTTTTATTTGTATTAAATGTACAAATATTTCAAGAAAAAAATATATATTCATACACATGATTGAACTCCTGAAAGTAGTCAATAATTTGAGCTATATGAGGAATATATTAAAGGCAAAATGAAGTAGTTTTGAGTGGATTGTAACATTATTTTTAGAGATAGGTTATTACAAGGGCAACTCATAAGAAGTTGTACTGTTTTGATCTACCAGTTCACACAATCAGATGCACCTAATCAAGGAGAGATTAGTGGTTGTTCAGACCACAATCGCATCAGTTATTTGTCATCAAAGTTTTCTGAAGCAAATTATTGCAAAAACTTGGGATAGTTACTGTTATTGATTGAATCATCTAATTAGATGAACATTGGTAATCAATGGATATATGGTGATTGTTCAAGACACGTATATACATGTATCAGTTATTTGTCATAAAAGTTGTCTGAAACAAATTATTATGAAAACACAACAGGATGGTCTCTGTTTGTCACAGCAACAATGCATGACTTTATGGTCATCTTCATCATCATCCCATTTCCCCTCATTTCCCAAACAAATTATTTGTTTTCCCTCCTTGGGATTTGAGGCCACTCTACTTCATTGGCTGTAGACCAATCAGCAATTTCTACATAGTACCCCCTACCACTGACTGACTGAATTGATAGTGGAATGTACAATTTCATTCCCTCGTTCCCCTGATGTTTTATGATGAGAGTGAAATATAAAAGATAGAAATATACATTGAACCTGACAAGTACAGCCCCCTGTAGATTAAAAGTATTAATATTGTTTTGTAAGCTTTGTGTCATTCATTATTATAATGTTTCAAAAACATGTGGCAATGATTCCATTACCTGGTCATTTATACTTTAGAAGTATGGCGTGACAACCAGTGCTAATTGCACAATTAGCATTTATAGTGTATTGTCCATCTAATAATGACACTAATGATATTTAATGGTTATTTCATATAGCGCTATTCACGGAAGTATCATAGTGCTTTATATTATGATACACACTGCATTTATTTCTGCACACAAGTGCACATTTAGAACTGCCTAGTGAGTATTCCAGCCAGTCGTCTCATAGGCACTCACAGTTAGAAACCATGTTTCCTTCCTTCCTGGCCCTCATTTATTCACTTAACATGCAGTATATAAACTAAAAAGACAGTTGGATTTGATGGAACACTCATTCTCTGTACTAGATTCCAGTTGAAAATATTACGCTCCATACTCAACAGTTTTAGTTCACTTTCTGTGTTCACTTTCTTTCAAAAAGAATTTGTAAATTGAAACCTGTTTTGTTAGAAGTATAAAGGCCTAACTGGGTACAGCCCCTCCCTTAACCTCTGGATATGATTGGGTTGAAATGTTAATGATGATGATTTGTGAATGACATCTTCAAATTCCATTTTCTCCCTGAAGAATACCACTAGTTGACTTGTAGTTGGGGTAGTGAGTGAATATGTCTAGACCAATAAAATACATACCGTAAAACTTAACATTATTTATTGAAAAGTGGACTACCATACAAGCTGCAAAAGACACGCAATGATAGTTAACTGTACGATAACATTGTAGGAGGATAAATTGCAAGATGTAACTATAAACTATCTTTGACTTTAAAAAATGTTTTAGCCTACAAAAGACAGTAGTCTCTGTTTAATGTGGTAACCTTTAAAGGGGCATGATTTGACCGAACATTGGAAATTTCCACCGCTATATCAGTTATACCTGTTAAAGAGGTAAAATGACCCTTGCAAAAACCTACCCAATTAAGGGGAGAGTACTGTATCTTGGAGTTCTGTAAATATCAGGCCTAAAATGCTGCACTCTGACCACTCAATCAAGTGCAATGGAAGCGTCAAGGTCTGCAATTTCTTGTGAATTCCTTGGTGAATTCAGGGATGTAGGTCACTCTGTGAGGAACCTCTTTGTTCACTCAACAAGAAAATGTCACAAAATCAGCTACTGTTGGACCACTGTACCTTATGTCCTTGGGAGCAGAGGATAAAGAATGAACTTGACTTGAGCCATGGGGAGTTAAATTGGTCAAATATTTGTTGGCTGAACCACTAATGGCATACAAACTAAACCCTTTGCAGTTTATGCCGTCTCTTTTTTCTCCTCGATTCATACCCCCTCTTCCTAAATTTCTCCCACTTCTTCTAGACTCCCTCCCTTCTATCAAATTTCTCCCCCCTTCTCCTCAAAAGAAACTTAAAAGAGGGGTCTACGAGGGATAAATCCAGATTGTCATCGTAGTCCTACCTGGTGGGATTAATTAGGATTACCTCTTAATCAGTGTATCCAAATGGCCTCCGGGGATACGAGTCCGATGGTCTATGCCACGCGTGTTCCAAATCCAAGGACTTGACAGTTCTCTTCAGGAATGGTGGATGAAAAGATGAAAAGTGCCTTTTGAGGAGAAAATAACATGTTTCTCTTCTTTTGGGGGCTTCCAAATGCACTTTTACAAGGATCTGAGCATGTGTCATTTAGAAGACAGAAATGTGCACAGGGAAAATCATATTAAGAAAGAAAAAAGATAGTGTGTACATGTTTTTTTTTATGTGTGCGCTGGTTTTCAAATGCACTTTGACCAAAAGTGGAGAACTGACATGCTCTCCTGGCAAGAAGAGAATTGGACTTTGAGCTGTGGATTAGTTAATCCTTTAGGTGATTTATTGAACAATCAGTGAGTTTAGGCAAGTTTAATCTGAGAGAAGTTCAACAAAAGTGCTCACAAGTAATACTTGGTCTTTACAGACTGTTTTTCAGTAATATGAGTTCAGGTTATATGTATTGTTTTACCCAGCCTTCTTTGTGATGCAGATCTATGTACATGTATAACAATCTATGTGGATCTTGTTATTTTGATTAGATTAGATTGATATTTTGTTATCCTAAAATATAAACAAAAAATAATCCAGGTTATGAGAAATAAATGGAGAAGAAATAAAGAGTAAAAATTATTCTGGAGGGGCTAACACCAGGGGCATAAACCAGGGGTGTTAACCAGGGGCAGAGGCAGTCATAAAGATGCATTCTCAAATGAAAACCTTCATTTGTTTTTTCCTTTCCCATCTTTTACATGGGTTCAAGATGTTCTAGTCATCCTTGTCGATAGCCACACCATTAAGGGCACATACTGCACCCTTGGTCTTCGGAAGAGGGGCATGACAAGGGGCATGAACCAGGGGCAAAAACAGGCAGAGGAACATTGTACATTTTCCTAACTCCTTTCTATTTTTATTCAATTTTCCAAATGATGCAGGTCTCCAAGATATTTTAGTCATACCTGGCGAAAACCACATCATCAGTAAGGACACACACAGCACCCTTGGTATCAGGGAGAGGGGCGAGACAAGGGGCATGAACCAGGGGCAAAAACAGGCAGAGGAACATTGTATTGTATCCTAAACTCTTTTCTATTTTTCATTAACTTTTCCAAATGATGCAGGTCTCCAAGATATTCTAGTCATCCCTGCTGGGAGTCACACTATCAAGGTGTCCAGTAAGGACACCCATAGCACTCTTGGTATCAGGGAGAGGGGCGAGACGAGGGGCATAAACCAGGGGCAGAGGCAGGACGAAGAAAGATCTATGCATTTTTCATGTTTTAACACCTTCCTTATTATTTTTTCCAATTGATGCAGGTCTCCAAGATATTCTAGTCATCCCTGCTGGAAGCCACACCATCAAGGTATCGAGTAAGGACACACACAGCACCCTAGGTATCAGGGAGAGGGGTGAGACGAGGGGCATAAACCAGGGGCAGAGGCAGGAGGAAGAGGGGCGTTACTGGCTGGCAGGGGCGGTGATCCAGTACCGACGGTTCAGGAGCGGGCGGGAGCAGATTCTCATCGACGGATCGATCAAAAGCGATCTTGTTATCACGGTAAGTTGTTTTAATTCTTTTCTTCTGTTGCTTGGTTGCCCTATGTGGCTGTCTCATACATGGGACGTCCATTTATCATACTATCTGGGGGACAGAGTCAGGTTGTCCATAAATCCTTTCCTGCGTAGGGAGCACGAGGGGAGGGATGTTAGCACACAACGTGAGTTAATAGCTCAAAGTTCATGGATGCTAAAAGACTCAGTGTCCAATGGAAGGATTCAAACCACGGGTCTGGCGCGTCTGAGTCAGACGTGCTCCCAATTGAGCTAACTCGCTTGCCAATAAGTAGGGTAAGTAGGCATATGATTACAATCCTCTACATTGGCAATTTAAGTCTTCCTGGTTTCTTACTGTGTTATATTTGTAAAGCTAGCCAGTCTATAACATAAACCATAATTATATCTAATCCAGAGATTAAGGACTAATATGAAAGAGGGCGTATTGACACACCTCTCCATGATGCGCATGATCAAATCTGTGCCGATGATCAAATCTGTGCCCTTGTTGTTATCTCCTCATAGGATTAACCCATTCTGGACTGGTCCCCAAAACACTTGGGTAGTGATCTATGGACAGTGCATATATTACAGGAAAATTGATTAGACTTCAATGGGTTAATATCTGGGCTGTTTTGTGTACATGCACCATTATGAAATGAAAATGAAAACAAAATTAGAATCAATGTTTTATTTATCAGGGCCTGTTTCAAAATGGGTAACCATTTTGCTGAATTTTAAAACTTAGTTGTAAATGATGTTTATTTACATTTTGGGGATTATTCATACCTGCTCTTTCACAAAATATCTATTTCCATGCAAATATTTCATGATTTCGTAATTATTTTGTCATTTATGTAACATTATGCCAATTTGCAAGCATGTCGGACGGAATTTTTTCTATGAAAGGACAAGGTCCTATGTAGCAGTTTAATTTCTTTGTTGCAAATGTATCTGCACATAGATATTATATAACATCTTTATCAACCACTTTATTAATAAATTGGAGCCAGATATGATGAAATGTAGATTTCCTGCAATTTTTAAAATATGAACTCAAAATTTTCCGTCCGACATGCACAAATTTTCCGAGAAGTTTTTCCCATAAAAAAATATCAACAATTTTTGTTATTCTTCCCTGTCAAGTATCAATTACTTAAATGTAGTTCAAGCACAAATAATTAATTTGACAATATACCTTCATCAAGTAGGGAAAAATAAGGGTCGACATTTTTTCCGTCCGACATAAAACTGGCATGTCGGACGGAATTTGTTGTGAGACATCACATTCATACATAGGGAGCCATACACTGTAATTTGCAAATTGTCTCTAAACCTTATGATTAAGGAGAAAGAATGTATATGACTGGTTTTAGAACTCATATTCAAAGCACACTTTAATTTACAGCAATATTAGAGACAAAAAAGGACAAGATAATGCATGATAGATCACTTCATACATGTAATCAATTAATTTCACTTCAAATTGTCAAAAACATCTATATAATATACATGTAGTTCAACATAACTTTCATGTAATTGACACTACATGTACTTTTATCCTAGAAAGCTTAATTCCTGGTAACCTCACTAGTCATGAGAACCTATTCATGAAATGCAAAAGGGGTCACTCTAATTCATAAAGGCATAAGGACCACTATTCATAATGTGAGATGAGGATTGCTATTCATGAAACAAAATCAGGGTCGCTTAACTCGCTATTCACAAACATGAAAAAAGGGCACTATTCCTAATTCATGTATGTGGCCCTGAATATAATAGGATGCTACATAAAGATGCCTGAATATTTTCTTTAAATTTCTGGTACATTAAATACCTCCTGACAAAACCTTCTTCACACAGTAATTAAAAACAATTCCAGTGACAATACAAACTCAAACTTCGGTTAGTAACGTTACAAAAAAAGGACATGGACAAAATCATGAGTCCTTGTGAAAAATATTTCTTGTATTTAAACAGGAGTCATCTGAAACAAATTTGTATTATTACACCATTGACAGTGACTTTGCAAATGGTGTGATTTATCAAATATTGAAATATGTCTTTTTACTTTTAGTAGAAACAAAAACCTGGTTAGTAACGTTACGGTTAGTAACATTACAGTTTGTCCGTCTAAATTAAAATGATGTTTTTATGCATTTCAAATTTGTAGAGGAAACACTGGTTGGTGTAATATGAAGTGTTTTATAGTATTCAAAAGAAAGAAATGGAAAAGAAATTATATATTTCTTTAAAATCCCATCAAACTGTGTTTAAAGCATGTGTAGTCCCACATGTGCCATTTCATGTATAGTTATGTTTCTCTGTAACGAGGACACGACAGTGTGATTTAGAGGTCGGAAATTAAAGCTCTCTCAATTTAATTGTAATTCCTTCAGAAAAAGAAGCTTGAAAAAGAACCAGGATTTAGGAAAATTAAAAAGAATATTCCTCTAATCATGGAATTGCCCATAAGGTGGTTATAAATGCAGGGGCGGATTTAGCTTTTTGCTAAGGGGGGGGGGGGGGGCTTGACCTGAGCCGAGTAGCAGTGAGTGGGGGGTGAGTCCCGGCCCCTCTTGGCGATTGTTTTTGCTATTTTGAACCCCTGTAAGTGATTTTGTGTCACTTTTTTCACTGATACACACTTGGCAGCCCAAGGGGGGGGGGGGGGGGGGGGGGTTTAAACCCCCTTAACCCCCCCCCCCCATGGATCCGCCACTGAAATGGCATTCTTCCTGGAATCGCGCAAATGCGCAATTTACGGTAAACTAGGACGTACAGGAATCAATATTTGCAAATACGATATCTACCCCCCACCCCCCCCCCCCCCCCCCCACCTCTACCACTCACCCTGTTCGCAACTGTTGGCACAATGGCATTTATCGTGCCTGGATTGGCCTTGTTTGGGGGTCACGTAAATAATCCGGGCAAATTTTATGGATCTTTTAATAAGGATCATTGAAAAAGGAAATTTGAATCATATTTTATGAAGTGCTACCCATTTCACAAATTATGAATAGCGACCCTCTGCTTGTATTATGAATAGCGACTCTCATTCGATATTATGAATAGCAACCATCTTCTCTTATTATGAGTAGCAACTCTTCTTTGTATTATGAATAGCCATCCTCATTACGTATTATGAATATCAACCATCTTCTCTTATTATGAGTAGCAACCCTCTTCTTTGTATTATGAATAGCCACCCTCATTAGGTATTATGAATAGTGACCCCGATTTTGTAAATTATAAATAGCGACCCTGATTTTGTAAATTATGAAAATCGACCCTCTTCTCATATTAGGAATAGCAACCCTCTTTATCGATTATGAATAGCGGTCCTTATGATGACCCTTTTTCAAATATCGAATAGGGGTCCCTATGAATAACAGTCTTTATGAATAGCGGTCCTTACGTTTCCCTAAAAAATGAATTTATAAATCATTAATGAAAGGAAATCTGTACATACTCCTCTGAATTTCCTTTGATTATTATTTTAAAACTACCCAGAAATCAATTTACAAAATCAGAAGTATAATAAAAGGTCAGGTTTTGACATGTATTTCTGTTAGAATCTTAGATTTATCATTGACAACTGAACTTGCGTGAAAATTTGCACCACTGTTAATGAAAATGCAAAATGGAAATTTTGTAACTGTGATCGTGAGTCAGTTGAAAAGGTCACAAAAGGGTCACAATTTTCATGTAATTTCCTACATTTCTCATTTGATTTTATCCCCAAATTAACTGCAGTTTATAATGCCCAATTCATTCTTAATCTGGTACTTTGTAAGCTTTTCAAACCTACATAGTATTTTTTTGTGAAACAAGGCATAATTCACAACGCTGAAAACAGTTGCTTGATCATGTCGGACGGAACCGAACGTGTCGGACGGAATTTGTTCAATATTTCCATGATATCAAATTTATGAATAGAGGTGAACTCTTTTCAACTATCAACAACATTAGTACCTATCATAACCTTTCTACCAAAGGTAAAGAATTAATGATTTTGGCAAGTTGCCAAAATAGTAACATTTTAATTCCGTCCGACATGGATGTGTTCCGTCCGACATGACCTTCTTTTTAGAAGTTTCTGTTTCCATGACAACAAGGTTTTAACAAAGACTTTCTGATAATTAAATCTATGCTTGTTTGTCTGTTCATGTAACTGTGAATTTGAAACTAATCACTTAAACTTTTGATAGAATATCAACTTGAATACAAAAAGTGTGGGGTCATCATTTCTATCGATTCCGTCCGACATGGTCAATTTTTGCAGCCCTGACCAAATTTAGAAAATAAATTTGGAAAGATACTTTGATATCCTGAAAACCATGTATGCTCTCCATATCCATGTACAATAATGTAAGCCCACTACCTCTGGAACAAAAATGACAGCCACTTTTGCTATCGAATTCCGTCCGACATGATTACGATCTTTTTGAAACAGGCCCATCAAACCAAATATTGTTTACAAAGATAATACAAATCCCTGAATAATCACAATAGACAGACTGTATAGTTGGTCAAATGAACCAGCAATAGCAAAGACTGCTGGTTGAGGCCAACCCTTTCACAATTATCAAAATAAGATTTACATCGTGGCATGCAAGATTTTCTTATGATTCTGTTGTGAGTGGGATTAATGTCGAATTGTGTGTCACCATTCTTATTAACCCCTTTATTAACCGATGGAGAATTCATGATATACCAAAATGTCTTCAATGGGAACAAGTCTAAAGGTCTAACATGTGACCAGACTTTCCCCGTTCTTGGCCCTGAAAGCTGGTTTCTAATGTGGTTTTAACAATGGTAACACATGTTATTTTGTGTTTGGTAATGTATTCTTTGCTCCAATCATGAGCTTGTGTCAACCTTTTGTCGGTACCTGATTAACTCTTTGATGAGCAGCGGGGGTGAATAGAAGTGACAAATTGCCGCAGCTAGCCGCCAACGTACCCCCTCTATCTAGACGAGGGAGTGCCTTTGCTGTTTCCACCGCCGGTTAACCCAGTAACGTTCCTAGCTGGCCAAAAGGTTGACTCTGGGCTGGGTTTATGGAGAATGCACATTATATAGCAAAATTATATGTTACATTAAAAACTGTGCTCTTATTTGCAATTCAGTATTTCAGTTATTTTATTCTTATCCTCCACCTTTGGGTTTTATTTGGATTCATGCATTTGGTATGAACCCTCTGGGTGCCAAGTGAAATATAATATACTACTCAGTTAGTATTGTTATGCTAGTCTACACTGGCACTGAATTAGTTAACACGTTGTAGACGATTTGATGTTGTTATGTATACAACACACATATATTTGACCCAGCCCTAGTTATTTCATGCAAGGAATTAATGAGTTCATTTCTTGAGTGGAACACGTACATTATTTCACGTTTACATGTTTGTGCTTTGAATTCTTTGTTCTAATTTTTCGAGCTTGTGTCAAATTTGTTTCATGCGGCCGCGTTTAATTCTTTGATGAGCAGCGGGGGAGGGCAGAAGTGACAAATTGGCCCAGCTAGCCTCCCACACCGATTCTACGTCATTCACAATTTTTTTTTCACTTGGGAGTGAAAAGTGTAAACTAGTCTTTCCTGCATACCCGAATGCTCTGAGTTCGTGATACATAAACATAGCAACAAATTGTATTTATTTTATATTTCATTCTCAAGTTTAAGAGTAAATGATGTGAAGTTATTCTACCCTGAATACCAACTTTTGTGCATCTTTATATTTAACCCATTCAAGACTGGTTCTAAAATACCGATGTTGATTGAGAATGTATATTACTAAACTAAATTTGACCTTAGTGGGTTGATGTGGGATCTATTTACAGAGACATTTTACAAAACAAATTTGATTAAAACATACATTCAACAAAGTTTGTTGGACAAGAACATTTTGAAATGAAAAACAATAAAACCTTTGAAATGATCAGGAGGAACACTCCTTTTCTTGGGAGTGTTTGTACAAGAAGAAAAGGGGATCATTATTATGACATTCCTATTGGCTACTTCAGGGATTTCATCACAAATTAAGCAGACCAAAACACTAGACGAAATCTTCATGCTCTAGTTAGTATGTGATAAAAACACAGTGGGGGCAGTCTTCTGGGACTGTTCCAATAGATACAAGTTTTGTCTAACAAGACTTAAGAACAAAAAAACGTTGTTAGGGATAAACTGAGTTTGAACTTTTGACAGGGCAAATGTTTTTACCAACGCTTGATTCTGACTTTGCAACCTCCAATAATATGTGATTTGGGCATTTGAAATCGTTAGGTACTTGTGCTTCAGATCTTCCTTGTTAATTTCATGATACGATGCCAGTGATTCACATTCCGCATAATTCATATTTAATATGTTAATTTGTATCAATGTAATTGAAATTATTTGTATTTATTCTATAATATAAGACAATGTAATGTTGATGACAAATTCTTGAATGTTCTTCAAATTTAATATTAAAATGAGTTTAAATTAAATGAAACAGATGTAGGAGAAAGAATATATTGTTTGATGCGCCGCGAGCGTCGAAAGACGGAACGTGCGCTATATAAGTAGCCACCATTATTATTATTATTATTATTAAATCAATTTTTTAAAATACATCTTGTTTGTGGAGGTTCATGCCATCTTTAATAAGTTCAAACAGGCTGCGTATTAAGAGGGTATTAATGTAAAATCAAATTAGTAATGTAATTTGTATAGTTTGTCACTGGAACTTTGGGTGTTGATTGAAATAAATAAGCAATAAATTGCTAGAAACAAAACATAACATACATAATGAAAACATTCCACAAATTTCCATTGATCAAACAGTTTGTTTGTTTGTTTGTTTATTTTATTTCCACTTTTTCACATCAATACAAAGAAACATCATACAAATATATAAAATGAGTAACATGTAAGTTTAACAAAATATGTTTCTAATTAAAATACAAGCAAAAACAAATATATGAATTGGTGCCAATCCATCGTGAAAATAATCTGCATAATATAAAATAAGAAATAAGGGGGAGAATGGATATCTTATGTAATGCTTGGTAAGTTTCTTATAAAGGAAAAAGCAGGAGACCACATGTCGTAAGCGTAAAAGCTTGATGATGACTGTGGCCTCTGCCGAGTTAGCAAATAAAGAACAACCTATGCAAGGGACGCGATTAAAAATCCATTTATCAATTGTATTATAAATTTGTGTGTTATATTCAAAATAAAATAAAATATAGGTAAAATAATTCAAAGTGAGCATGGCTGAATTAATTTCGAGTGAAAATAACAAAATATATTTAGTGACATGTTTCGTATTGAGAAGTGCATTTGTGCATAGTGCAAAACTTTAGCTTGGTGCATAAAACAATAAGAGACTAATATCGTGAAATTAAGTGTGTGGTGGTTTCAATTACGTGTAATAATATTAAAATGTATTAAAATGTATGCAGGGCCCTTTCCTATTGACAAACAAAATAGAACAATTCCAAGATATAACAAATCAAATTATTTAACATTTCTATGTAAGATCTAGCAAACTATACTGAGTTAACAAATATGTTTTCATATTAGCTTTAAATGAATAAAGGGAGGTCCTAATTTTAATATGGTTAGGTAAGTTATTCCAAATATCTGGTCCATGGTGTCTAATTGATCGTAGGGCTAAACTAAGTTTGGGATTATTAAGATGGTAATCATGAGCATGTCGAGTTAAATATGAGTGTACGTTTACATTTAATAAATAAAAGTTTAGGAAAGATGCTGGAAGTGTTTTGGAAGTATACTTATACATAAAAATGGCAGTTTGGAGCGTATGTATGTTATAAACCTTTAACGTTTTTAATTGACTAAATAACGGGTTAGAATTTGCAAGATAATTAGAGTGTGTACAAATACGAATTGCTCTCTTCTGCAGAAGAAATATTGAGTTTATTTTCATTTTACTACAATTTGCCCATATAATATTACAATATGTTATATACGGTAAAATTAAAGTATTATAAAGAGTAAATAAAGATTTATCATTTATCAAATATTTCATTTTATACAAAATACCAATATTCCGGGATATCAAAATAGTTATATTATGAATATGTTCATTCCAAGACAAATTTGAGTCAATAGTAACTCCTAAAAATTTAGTTGACTGTTTTTCTACCAGGGATAAACCATCTATAAACAAATTACATTGAGGTTGGTCTTGGGAGTTAATAGTTCTAAAACGAATGAAATTAGTTTTACTTATATTTAAGGATAATTTATTACATTTAAACCATAATGAGATATTACACAAATCATGATTTACAGTATCAACAAGTGTATCAATATTTTTGTGGCGTGGATATGGGAGTAGATAAGGAGGTAATGGGAGAGGGGAAGGGGGAGAGCTGCGCCCCTCTCCTGTGTGGCTTCTGATCTACTTTTTTTTAACCTTGATACACTAAGCAACATATATATATTTTATAAATCCCATCAGGTTCACTTTTGGCATACATTGACACCCTTATTGGAATAATTGCCCCTCTTTGCACCCTCCTGTCCCCTGCCCCCTGCCTCCTGCCCCAAATATCATAATTTGTACTTTTGGTTTCTGCCACTCCCACCATGGGACAAATTGCACATCTTTGCCCCCCCCCCCCCCCCCCCCCCTCCTACTCTTTCTCCTACTCTCCCAATACCACAATGTGTGCTGAGTTTAGGCCCCTCTGCCCCCTCTTTGGCTCGCCCTCCCCCCTGCCCCCATTGTTATCGTTGTCATTATTGCTACTAATTTTGTTATCGCTATTGTCATTATCGTCGTCGTCGTTTTGTTTCATATTTATTAACCCTTGACTATGGGAACCGGGTGGGTTGTGTACAAAGTCGATGGGGATTTCAGAAACTTGAAGGGAATGGTTTATTATTATTATTGTTATTATTACTGCTAAATTATTATCATCATTCTTGTTATAATCCCCCTAATGTATGTGTTGGTTGAGCCTGCCTGTGCTTCAACTGAAGTGGGTGACCTGTGGAGGTGTGAAGGTATTTTAATGTTCCTGTTATCCACTTACATAGAACTATCATTCAATATATTTGGGGTTAAATTTAGAACGGATCATTACCAGCACCTTATGTACTTGTGGGAACATGTTATTTCTTCTTTTTATGTGCCTAAATTACATTTCTAAGTTAACCCTAAAGATGATGGTTTTTATTTTGGTTGAGAGTACAGCTGTACTGGGTCCAATCTTGTATCATTATTTCAACAACACATGATGAAGGTTTTTATTTTGGTTGAGAGTACATTTGTTTCATAGCAACAATGTGTTGTTGAAATAATGATACAAGATTGGACCCAAATAGTGATGCTTTGAAGAAAAGCTTTAATATTATTCAGAAGCATATTAAATATCTCTTAATGCAATTACACTTGTTTGGCATTTAAACAAGAATAATATACTGTTATGACATTATGAACTATGTAAGACTAGTTACACTATGTCACAAACTATTACACATTATGGTAAATCATTAAGAATTATAATACATTTTGGTGGGTGTAGGGGAGCTGTTTGGAGATGAAAGGATCAAACTCTCTTTGAGCTAAAATTATCCTTTTTTGTATTGGTTTATATGGCCAATATGAGGACCTTTAATGATGGTGTATTGAGCTATATCAATAGCTTATTTGTTGTTATTATTATTTATGCAAATAATATCTTATAATACATAATATAATATCTACATTATAATATAGTTTTGCTAGGTTTGGGAGGCGTTAGGAGACAAAGTACCAGACACTCTGTGTCAAATTAATTTCATTTTTAGAATTTAGATTGTGGTTGATTTGGGAAGGGGCCAATAATAGTAGGGATTGAAAGGAGAAGGTCAGTGGAAGCAGGGGGGAAGGAAGGTGTTGTCAGAGGGAACACGTTCGCACACGCAAAATGGGGAGGAGGGGGGGGGGGGGGGGGGGGGGGAGGGAGTTTAAATAATTCCTCTGAGAGGACACAATTATTCCTCTTAGGACACCTTTCCTCTAGTGCAAGGTGAGCCCTAAGTCTGCATGATCTGAAGATGCCCATTTCAAAAGTTTTAGTTGTCATGGTAACATGACAGGGGAAGAGGCAGTGAACAGAGGATTTGGGGTAGCCCTTAAGTTCAGAACTGGTCCTGTATGGGTTAAGGTAAACAAATGTGAAAAGGGTAGATGTAAAGATGTTAAGGAGAGAAATGATGTCAATGGGGGTTATCAAGGTGAAGTGAGATTAACTCAGGTTTGTCCAAATATCCGCCTTGGACCAACAGATAAACATACCTATGGGACCACAGTATTAGGATTGCATGAAACCAATCTCTTGACCATTTCAATTCTTGATGTGAAAGGGCTAAAACTACACAAAGTCTTAGAAAATGTCCATAGGGAAGTTACAAGGTGAAGGAGGATTAAACTTGGAGATGTGGAAGCGCCTTAGACCCACAGATAAACATACCTGTGGGACTATCAGGATTAATATCCAAATACTGAGGTATAAAGGCTACATGTAGACAAAGTCTGAGAAATGTCTGATAATAGGGAAATTACAAGGTGAAGGGGGATTAAACTTGTAGACGTGGAAGCGCCTTAGACCAACAGATAAACATACCTGTGGGACTATTGGATTGAAACTCTCCTCTTGACCAATGGATGACAACTTGTTAATGTCCAATTCACAGGTAATTGAGCTTGATCTATATTTTTCTTGATAATTATTTCAAGGATGGAGATGACTTAGGGCATTTTAAATGTCCTACGTTGGACAGAATTTATGTAGTTTCTCTGACTAGTTAATTGTCTGACATACGTACAACACAGCCAAAAGTTGTATCTGTTTTTTGTATTGTATGTGATTTTATTTGTATTTAAATGATTAATTCAACCTTATTGAAGGAGATGACCAAGTATTAAAAAAAAAACGAAACCTGTCCCCTTCAAGATTCTAAAATCACTTTAGGACTTTGAACAAAGTTTACCGGGTTCTCGTAAGCAACTGGTTAAAATCTTGACCTTTTACCATAATGTTTTTGTTCATGTTAGGTTCTCTATCATTATATTCACCAACATTTACATATATGTCGGGCCTCATTTTCAAGAAATTGTATGCACGCTGTGTACTTATTTTATGAAAAATGTATTAAATGCATTGTCATGGTCCACTTACCTTATTACAATAATGAATAAGTATAAATATATAGATAATATCTCAAAAATAGGAAGTAATAAAATGTAATCACTTGTCATTTTGTAATTGATCAATTAAATATTTGTCAACGCATTCTGTATGCATGTCCTCCAGACTGTCCTTATAATGATGAAAATAATCTGGTTTACCTCAATGATATTGATATTTTGCTAACTACAAGCTAAATACTGGATGACAGTGCATTTATGTGACATTGAAGTGTTAAAAAAAGAAGTATCACTTAAAATGTAATATTTAGCTATTAGATGTTCAGAAATAATAATAGGTGCCCAAATCGAGTTGAATATTTTTGCAATCAAATGGTGAAATCATATTAGTCGCATTAATTGAAATGGTATATTTTCGTAATAAACGTTTGAAATAGTATTAGTCACTGAAATTTGAAATATCTTAGCAATGAAATTATCAAAATGATATTAGTTGCCCTCCTTCCCACGAATCAAATTCTAATTCTCCGAGGTCTTATCATGTAAATACCATCTCGAAGTTGAAATTAACTCTAAGTTGGACCTAATTATTATGGAAAGCCATTAGTTTCTTTGTAAAATTGTTGGAACTGTTCTTTTAAAAGGCCTACATTAAAAATAAATCAGTAATATTTGTTATTATCAAAGAGCCTTGAAGTTATTGATATATATACATTTTTGTTGGAAGTTTCAAATACTTGGTATTCATTTGCTATTGAATATGTTTTATTCCAAGGCTACACATGGCTTTCCATAATTGTTGGGTCCAACTTAGAGTTGAGTTCAACTTAGAATCTTTGTGAAACACCCCCCTGAAGTCTGAAACCTTCTCAGACTAATCCTCTTCCCCACTTTTTCCTTTGTAATATTCCAAGCAGACTTATTTTAACCCATTGAAGACTCCTTGATCCTGGTATAACATGCATACATCACAACCATATTGTTTTCAGGAGCAGTCTTGAGTGAGATATCAAGAAAAAAACTCGTACAATATAAACATTCATGTTGTTATGTTGGAATCTAGAGTGAAATAGAATGAGAAATGTTTTTTTTTATTGAAGACTGCTTGATCCTTGTATAACATGCATAGATCACAACCCTATCATTTTCAGGAGCTGAATGAGGTGTCAAGAAATATGCTCTACAAGATATACATTCATGTTTTTGGTGATAACATCTAAAGTGAAATAGAATGAGAAATGTTTATCTCCAAATTGAGATATCCAATAGGAAAAGCGGAGAAATAGATATTTCCATAAGAGGAATGGGGATGTTTGTTTTTTTACTTTTCTCTACGGGAATGTTTCCTTTCTCTCCCCAACTTTGGAAATGTGAAACATGAAGATGGAATGTAGAGCCAGACAGCTAGAGTCTTACAGTCTGGATCAAGTTCTGGTCCTATTTCAAGTTCTTTGACCTGTTCCGCTAGGATTACTCAAAAGAAGACAAACAGTTACTAGTACAACCTTTCTTGTGTCGCCCACTAGTGTCTTTTCTTCTTCCCTTCTCTTTTTCATCTCTTCTTCATCTGATCGTTTTTCTGTCTTTTCCTTTTCTATCATTGTACTTGATGGATAACTTCTCTCTATTTTTCTTTGCCTGTATTCTTCTTTCTGATTTTCACCATTCTGGATCAACTGCTCTCATCTTATTTCAAGTTCTTTGACCTCTTTGGCTAGGATTACAATGTAAAGAAACAGTTCCAACCTTTCTTGTGTCACCCACTCTTCTCTTCTTGCCTTCTCCTTCTCATCTCTTCTTCACTCCAATATTCTTTCCTTCTATCTTTTCTTGACCTATTATTGTAATTTCCCTCATCTTCTCTCTATTTTTCTTTGCGCATATTCTCCTCTCTGTATCAATCTTTCATCTTATTTCAAGTTCTTCGGCCTCTGTCATGTAGAATTGCACTGTGAAGTAAAAGTTCTTTTTAATCTCTCCTCTCCCTTCTCCTTTCTCCCCCATGTACACGTTTCTTCGCTCCTCCTCACAGAGTTTCATTGGGGTATCTCAAAACATAGACCCACTCAAACTTGGTAAACATAACATCGATTAGGATAGTACAACCTTTCTTGCTGTCACTCACTCCTGTCGAGGAGTTGTATACTAACTCCTTGTTCCTGCTTTGCTATCTTCCTTCAGCTTATTACATTTGGTTGATGTCTCCTCCTTCCCCTTCTACTCGGCCTCCTCCTAGTTCTCTACATTTGTATTCTACTGATCTCTTCTGTTCTCCTTGTCTTTTCTTTTTCCAATGTCTCTCTTGCAACCTTTTCTGGGTCTGTCAAACCATGAACCTACCACTCAAACTTTGCCAAAATCACTTTCACTGTTTTGTGTTCTCTTGTTTCTGTTTTCCCCATCCTCCTAATCCCCTCTTCACACCTTCCTGCATGCATCACTCATCGTCTCCCCTTTTCTTCTTCTCCATCATCTTTATACACAAGATCTGTTACCCATTGTTCTCGTTTTTCAACTTCTTTTTTCTTCCTCTAACAACCTTTTCTGGGTTTCTAAACCATTGTCTAAATAACAGTTCTTTCCATCTCCCTATCCCCTACTCTTAATCCTCTCTTCACGCCTTCTTGCATCCATCAATTATCAAGCCCTCACTGCTTTGGTCTTTGATGCTGCGGTTACTCATACTTTGTAAAAATCACTCCATTTATCCTGTGTTTTACCCTCACCCATCTGTTCTCTTCTCTTTTTATTCACAATCCTCTACTACATTGCTCTTCTCCTTGCTCTCCTTCTATCTTCTTTGTTTGTGTCATCTACCATTGCTCCTCCTCCTTCACCTCTTCCTCCTCCTCCTTCACCTCTTCCTCCTCCTCCTTCTTCTCCTCCTCCTCCTCCTCCTCCTCCTCCGCTTCCTCCTGCCCCTTCCTCCTTCTCCCTTCCTCACCCTCGCATTCTCAAGATAAGTACCTCCTCTCCTTTTTTCCTTCTCGTTCTCCTTCATACTCCTCCGTTTTTTTAGATTTTTTTTAGAATTCGCAATCTTATTTATGCCTGCATTCTTCTTTTTCCTCTCAATGTAATTTCTTACAACCTTTTTTGGAGGGTTCCTAGAACTTTGTCAAGATCACCTTCACTTGGATATCTTGATTTCCCTAATCCTTGTTTCACTCCTCCTTACCTCTGTCACTCATCTTGTGATACTGGGAAGTTGGTTTGTATGACCAAGTGAATTGGTATGTGGAGATATAAGAAGTGTGAATTGGTGGTGTCATCCAGGCAATCTCATCTGACTAGCTGTTTCAGTAACATTATAAATTGCTGTCTTAACCCCTTGACTACGGGAGCCGGGTGGGTTGTGTACAAAGTCTATGGAGATTTCAGAATCTCGAAGGGAACGGGTTAACAAACAAATAGTCCTGATTTTGAAATTAAAAATTTGTATATGTTCCTATAGATGTTATCTACATGTAGTTCATTGTCGGTCAAAGATAATACTTCATAAGTCTGTATGGGGTAATTGTATTTATTTTGAACAATCAATGGTAAAAATAACTTTAAAAACACAAGTAAAATAAAAAAAAAATTAGGGCTCTAGTGGGCTTTGAACTTCGGACCTCGTTATCTAACCAGCTGAGCTACAAAAATCCCTATAGTTGGTGGCTCGTCCCATTAAACACTACAATGCACAGAATACAAAAATAGGATTACAAAATAGGGGGAAACTGATGAAAAATATCAAATATATGTACCTTAATGATAAGTTAGCAACTTAGAATGTTTTAAAGAAACTAAGCGAGCGAAGGGTTTTTGCCTCATTGCCAATTTATGCTATCAGTTTCAACAATCTGACACAAAAGAGAAGCAATATGAAGCTTTCTCAAATGTTGACAAGAGTCTTCATCCATGTTTGGAATTAATTGCATGTTGATGAAACATGGAGTGAATTAGATATCTTTCCTGTATGAGCCAGGGACCTGTCTGTCACAACTCAAGAACAGATTCAGTAGGACATGTTCCATTTGTATTCTGACGTCCGACGACGATGACTCATTTTGAGTTTTTAGAGTGTATTGAACTGAATGAAATCTCATATTACTTGTAGATGAAACTAATACATGATAGGTATGATATTTATTCTTATCTGATTAATGTTTTATCTGAATGATGTTTTGATGATTGAATGGATATTTGTGATGATCAAGAGAATATTATTGTTATTCATAATCTGTTCTTGTATGATGTGATGGATTCTGACATTGCAAGAGTTCCAGAGGAAAAGCAATTGTATTAGACATTAATTTATTTATATATTTTGTTAAATGCTTGTATTCATGTACATGTTTTCACTATACGGTTGGATTGGAGTAAAGGGCAACCAAAAATTAGGGTAGGTAGGTAGGGTTTTTTCTGTCTTTTTTTCAGGATTCGCACAAATACACAAAAACACACATATAACACATATCTCAATTGGAAAAAAAAATAGTAAAAAAAAAAAAAATCAGATAAAACCTTTAGGGGCGGCGGTATTTTTAGGGTTGGGCGGGTTACGCCAATCCAACAATTTATTTTTCATGGCCTAATTAAGTATTATCATTATTATTTTAGGAGTAAGCTACTTTTAAAAAAACACAGTAATATATTAAAAAAGGAATCTGAAATTTGTGTACATTGGACTTTATAAATTACTAGGCTTAAATACTAGTAAGGGGGCTCTTTTGGTACAATAGGGGCCATATAAAGTCAACCCGGTTCACCATACATATATCATTATTTTGTTCACTGAAGAGTTCAATAGAGTCCCTCTGTCAGCTCTGCTGGCACATTAACAAACATTCAGAGAGTATCCTGACCTCATTTATCCCCTGTTTCAGGGAAACACCCCCTACCTCCCACCTAACCTGCCATGGCCACTTGCATCACTTTTGTCATCATTTCAAATGTAATCTGCTTTTTGTTATATTATTTAATTTGCTTCAGTAATATTAAGAAAGGTTTTCGTTTGGTTGTGTTATCTTGTATGATCTCTTTTTAAAGTAGATTACTTGTGATTTCCCCCTGTTGCTATCTATTTTGTTATGTTATCTTGTTTGAGTAATGTGTATTTTTTCCATTGATTTTTTTCATACCAAAAGAAAGAGACAATTTTGAAGAGAAAGCTTACATTAACTGGGCTTCAAAAGAAACTTTTCACTTTTTCAGAGCAACGCTCACTAAAATCCATAGCATCAAATTGATTCATATTTAGACACAGATAAGCTATCATTCTCCTTTTGAAGCATATCTGAAAATTATAAAGTTTGCTTTTGCCAAAAAAGAGAAAAATGCCATGGAATCACTACAGGTCACTTTTCAAAAATCACAGAAACTGCTCGCTGCGAACCTCCACGAAAGGCGGTCTATTCAGAACTTTCAATAGCTATTCATTCAACTTCAAAGCGGGTTATGTAACCACTAGACTGGCTTTTGTCCGTACCGAGCTTTGTGCCCGGAAAGCGAGCAGTTTCTGTTATTTTTGAAAAATGACCTCTTGCGATTTCACCTTATTTTATTTTTGGTTGACTAAAGCAAACATAATTTTTTTAGATGGGTATTATAGCTAATCTATGCCTAATTATGATTACTTTTTATGCTTTGGATTTTAATGTGTGTCGCTCTGAAAAAATGATCAGTTTCTTTCGGAGCCCAGTTTAGTAATATCTAGGGTAGATGAGAAGTGTAATGTTTGCAATTTTAACCAGAAAATAAAGATATATAAACATATTCCCCAAAATTTCCAGGACCTAATAGTAAATGTATGTTGAAGTGTTTTTTTGTAAGTTCTCATAAGTACAACAAATTTAGATGAAATATGACAGTTGCAATTTGTTCACGTACTGAAGTGTTCGCCTCACTCAACCAATAACAGGTCCTCAGTAAAAATTTAAAAGCTAATGTAAATACAAAGAGAAAAAAAACATGCAATTTCCACCAGAAAACAAGGATATTTCTCCAAAATTGCAAGTAACTAAACACTCATATTTTGAGGTGAATTTGAAGTTCTTCCAAACTTTAATTTGTAAGTGGGGTAAAATACAACAAATATTGATGAAATATAACAGAATTTGCAATTCCTTCACGTACTGCAGTGCGCGCCTCACTCAACCGACAACAGGTTGTCAGTAATACCCCTAGTAATACCCCTAGTTACCGGAGCTCTGCCACAGAGTCAACAACTTCCTGTTCCCATCTTACTTTCACTGCTTCAAAGGAAGAGATCCAGGGGGGGAAGAGATCGGGGCATTTGACGTAAAGACGAAGGGGAAAAGTTATGTTTTCTTGCAGAGAAATAGAAGGGGGAAATGAAACGAGAGGAGAGAGAGAGAGGGAAGGGGAGATTAGGATTGGGGCATGTGGTGTAAAGGGAAAGGGAAACCGGTAAAGGTGGAAAGGAGACAGGAGGGGGAAGGGGGAGATGGGAAGAGGAAGGAGAGGAGGAGAGGGAGGGAAGGGGATATTTGGATTGGGGCATGTGATGTAAAGGTGAATGGGTGAAGGTAGATAGAATGTAAACATGAAAGAGTGGGAGAGAGAGAGGATATATAGGGAATGTAGGGAGAGAAGTGGAGAAGGGACGCGAGTGGGGAGAAAGTGGAAGAGGACGGTTGACGGAGGGGGAGGGGGAGATGGGGAGAGAGATGGGGGAGACATGATAGATAATGGTAATGCACGGAGTTGGAGTATCAATATAAGATTAACCCCTTGACTACGGGAACCGGGTGGGTTGTGTGTAAAGTCTATGGGGATCAGAAACTGGAAGGGAACAGGTTAAATAAGGAGCAGTATAAAATAACTGTAGTTACATTGATTAAGAAATCAAAAACTAAATTAAATGTGAGAAACAAGAACAATTTTCTACCAAGTTGAAAATCTACATCATTATTTTCTCTCCATCTAGGTCTTCCATTCCAACAAAAGTTTACAATTTTCAATGCAATCTTCATAGTTACACTTGTGTATAATATAGATAATGTATTGAGGGATGTGGGGCACAATGTGAACTCTCCATAAAAAATATGTCATACTTTCATTTTTATTTATCATAATTTATATTTTGTATTATGTTTACAATTTTCAATGTCTTCTTCATAGTTACCCTTGTTTATGATATAGATAATGTATTTAAGGATGTGGGGCATCATGTGAACCCTCCATAAACAATACATCATACTTTCATTTTTAAAAATTATTTATCATAATTTCTATTTTATGAGGTTGTAATTTTCTGTCCCTTGTGAGTCGTGAACTCCACAAACATTATGCCACCCATGATGACATGGCACAAATAATGACTGAAAAAAAGAAGATTTTTTTGGTAACCAAAATTTATCGGACATCATTAAAAATGTTGATACATGAGTGCAGTTACGGGTCTATAGAGAATGTGTTTTATAATCAGGTCTAATTACCCTCAGTGGGTTTTTAAAAAGAGAAAACAACTTTGTCACGGAAAGAGGATAATTTTCTTCTGATAGGGTTATGGTTAGTTGTACTCTGAAACTACTCCGCCACCCATGGTGACACTGAAGAAGACGAGGAATAAACATCAAACTTTTTGAAAATGGCCCAAATCATAATTGGAGGTTGAAATTCAACCCTGCATGTAGGTTTTTTGTTAAAATGGATTAGATTTGACAAACTTTTGGTAAAATTCCTAATTTTGTTCTTTAATTTGATTTAAATGTTGTTCATGGACTCCTAGAAAGGCCAACATTTCACCCAGTGTTGAATCTAACCCATGGTTGAGAATTTGGGCCAATGAATTAATAAAAGAAGGACAACTTTATACGAAATGGGATGATTTATTTGAGAAGAAAGAGATGCAGCGTCCAGGAGAGATTTTTTGAGAGAGACATCAATACATCACGAGCAAACATAGTCGTCTCTGGTAGCAGTCCACAGGGATATAAAAGTAATACTCCCTCTGTAGTCTATTATAGTACATGATGAATGTTTGTGACACATGTAAAGAATGCACGCTGTCATTTTGTTTGAACAGTATCATCAGACCACATTCGCCTCTCGTTCACACTTGCCTTTAGAGTTGAGCTGGAAACATAGCTGTTAATAATTCAGATTTGAACAACATACTGTACATGTATGTGAAACTCCCTCTGTAGGCTTTATCCTTTATGATGTTCTTGACACATGAAAAGAATGCACGCTGTCATTTTGCTGAAATCTGACTTCGCGTTCACACATGCATTTAGAGTTGAGTGCCAAACGTGAGTTTTAATAATTCAGATGTGAACAATATCTCCCTCTGTAGTGTGTATCTCTTATGATGAACGTTCCTGACACATGTAAAGAATGCACGCTGTCATTTTGTTGGAACAATATCATATGACTTAATTCGCCTCTCGTTCACACTTGCCTTTAGAGTTGAGTTCAAAAAGTGCATTTTAATAATTCAAATGTAAACAATCTCTCCCTGTAGTCTGTCTCTCTTATGATGAACGTTCCTGACACATATGTAAAGAATGCACGCTGTCACTTTGTTGGAAAAACGTCATCTGACTTCATTCGCCTCATGATCACACTTGCCTTTTTATTAGCTTCAAGTTCGAAACATGTGTTTTGAAAAATGCAGTTGTGAACAATACATATGTAATTATGTCTGTTGTCAGTACATCCATTATGCTGAACGTTCTGGGGGGTGTTTCTCAAAGATTCAAAGTTGAACTTAACTCTACGTTAGACCTAACTATTATGGAAAGCCATTCGTAGCCTTCAAATAAAACATATTCAAAAGCTAAAAAAGGCAAATATTTGAAACGTCCAACAAAAATGTATATCAATTATTTCAAGGCTCCTTGATTTCAACATAATTAACTGATTTTATCAAACTTAATGGACCGGATTCACAAAGCAGGTTTGTAGGAGGTTTGTACAAACCATGGTTTATCCATGGTCTACATCTATGGAGTGCTGCTCATATACAAGTAAAACAATTGATAATTTCTAATGATATGACGGTTAGTGCTTGCTAACCAGCAAATTTCACCATGTGAGAAGACAAACATTTATTTGGTGCATTTTGTAAATGTGTACCATCAACATTGTTAACAAGTAAGGAGTTTACATTCTTTCTCCATCAGTTTACAAATGGCAAACCATGGTTTGTACAAACCTCCTACAAACCTGCTTTGTGAATCCGGGCCAATGCCTTTTCAAAAGAACTGATTCAACAATTGTTTTTATAAAGAAACTAATGGCTTTCCCTAATGTTTTAGTCCAACTTAGTGTTAAGATTGACTTAGGATCTTTGTGAAACACCCCCCTGGACACAGGTGAACAGTGAATTTGTTGGAACAATGTCATAGGTCTTGACTTGCATTGTGTTAACACTTGCATTGAGAGACTTGGAAACATGGTTTTAGATACTGTAGATGTGAAGTATACATAACACAAGTACCTCCTTCCTTGGTCTGTATTTGAATGTTCTGGACAAATATAAAAGAAAAAGAAAAAGGAACATTTAAAAATAGAAATTAAATGATAAATAGTTTCTGACAAATCAAATAGACATCGTAAATACAGATTTAAAACAGGTGTAGATGTGTGTGTTCCCACAAACATCTCCAGAATGACAACATTCTTGAACTCTAAAATGATCCCAATTTGTAAATGAAGAGCTGGACATCAGAAACGTACATTGTGAACAGGTGGAGTAACAGAATTCTATTAAGTTCCCTTTGAGATTCTGAAATCCCTGTTGAGTTTGTACATAGACCACCAGGTTCTCATAGTCAATGGGTTAACATTTGTTAAATGACAACATTCTTGAACCTCAATATCAATGAAACATGGTCCTAATTTGGAAATAGAACTTTGAGGAAAAGACTAATGGTTTCTGACAAATCAATAGACATGATAAGTACAGATCCAGAATAGGTGTAGATGTGTGTGTTCCCACAAACATCTCCCTATTGACAATATTCTTGAACTCAAATGTGATCCCAATTTATAAATAGAAGAATAGATGGACATCAGAATCGTAGATCTTCTTCAGCAGTTCCCAAATGACATCCATGAAATATAATTCTAATTTGTAAATATAACTTTTATGTAATGACGAATAGTTTCTGACAAATCGATAGACATCATAAGTACAGATCCAAAACAGGTGTAGATGTGTGTGTTCCCACAAACGTCTCCCTATTGACAATATTCTTGAACTCAAATGTGATCCCAATTTGTAAATCGATGACAATATACCAACATCAGAAATGTCAATTTTCTTCAACATTTCCCAAATGACATCCATGAAACATTTTTCTAATTCGTAAATTTAACTTTGAAGTAATGATGAATAGCTTCTGACAAATCGATATACATCATAAGTACAGATGTTCCCACAAATGTCCCCCAAATGACAACATTCTTGATGCGGGAGATCATCAAATGATTGTTGAACATGATCCTAACTTGTAAATAGGAGGGAAAAGATGCAAACCTTCTGACAAATTGATGGACATCAAAAATAAAGATTGGGAACAGGTGGGGGAGTAGAATTTCTCCAACATTTCCCCAAAGACAACACTCTTCAACCCCAATCTCATTAAATGATTGTTGAACATGATCAGTTTGTAAGAACAAGGGAAAATAGAAAAAAAAGCAACAAATTGATACAACATTCTTGAACTCATAGATCATCAAATGCTGTTGAACAGGATCCTAATTTTGAAATAGGAGGGAAAGATGGAGCATTTCTGCCAAACTTTGACATCATAAATACATATTGCGAACAGGTGGAGGAGTTACATTTCTCCAACTTTTCCCCAAAGACAACACTATTGAACCCCAATATCATGAAATGATTGTTGAACATGACCACAACTTGTAAGTAGAAGGCAAAAATAGAAAGCTCTTGACAAATTGATACAACATTCTTTAACCCAGAGATCATCAGATGATTGTCAAACATGATCCTTATTTGTAAATAAAGAGTATATAACTTTAGCATCTTTATAACGAGGTGCTTGGGACCATAGTAATTACCTGGTTATAGCTGATATCTTTTTATATCAGGGTGAGAAAGAATATAAAGAATATAAAGAGCTGGGACCAGCAAAATTATCTTGTTATAAAGAGCATGGGCGTCGATACTTACGTAATACCTATTCAGCAGGGGGGATGAATGAATAGATCATCCCTCCCTGATGAATGGGTATCAATGACAGATCGACGCCCATGATAAAGAGAGTTTTTGTTTCATCTGAGCTCTTTATAATGAGGTTCAATTTGATGAGATTGAAGAAGATAATAAAGAAAACAAGATTACAGGACATCGATTTCTGTGTATCCCATTTTTGGAACTCATATTTGTTTGTTTTATTGGAACCCGCATTGAAATAAAATGGAATGGTGCCAATACTGTCACAAGGGGGCAGCATTACACTGTGCTCATCACAAGAGAACATACCAAGTACCATAACTCATTGTCAAGCAGTTAATTGTGCTATATATCACTCTGATAATTTGTTTTCCAACAAATTACATAAGAAATAATGTTACAGATTCTAAAGATATTTAAGAGCATGGTAAGAGTGAAACTTGAACATCACAAATAAGGGTTGGGGGGGGGGGTGTAATCTTAAAAGGTTCGATCATGATATTTTAACCAATTTCTTATACATTTCTAAGTCATACTTGCAGTGTCTTAGAACTAAAAGCCAACAATATACAACAAAATGTCTTAAACCCTTCAGGACTGGTCCACAAACATACTAAACCAAATTTAATCAGTATGAATGGGTTACACAGAATTTGCACAATATTTGAAGAAGAAGGCAAAAATAAAGGGCATGTATGGTTCACTACCTTTTATGTTGGACATACATAATTATGGCAATTTTTTACAAAAACATGCAGTTTCAAAATCAAATTGTCTTTTGATATTGCTTTCTTTTTTAACTCTAGATAGAAGTTGTGACAAAGTGACTAGTTGAGCCTCATCCAAAAGATCAGAAACAAATTCAGTGTAAACAAAATATAAAAAAACATCAAATTTTCTTTATCAATATTTATTACTTGTTGACTTCTAAAAGGTGTGACAAAATGCCAAATTGTACTTTATCCAAAGTATCAGACAAAATATATAGTGTCAAAAATCTAATTTTCTCTACCAATATTGATTTCTTGTTGACTTATAAAAGGTGTGACAAAATGCCAAATTGTACTTTATCCAAAGTATCAGACAAAATATGCAGTGTCAAAAATCAAATTTTCTCTACCAATATTGATTTCTTGTTGACTTCTAAAAGGTGTGACAAAATGACAAATTGCACTTTATCCAAACCAAAATAATTCCCCTTTTAGACCTCTGATGTGTGACAAATTGAAGTTAATTTGGGGAACCCAAATCAAATTATTTCCCACCCTGTTCGTTACTTGGCAGACAGCAGGGGTGCTTACAAACAAAGTTCAATATTAGTTGTGCATTAAAGGGATCTAGTATATTTTTGACATAATATGAACAAATAGCAACGGTTACTAGATGCAATGTGAATTTCTGTCATCTGAGTTGTACATGCAAATGATATGTTAAATGAATGTCATATGGGCAAGTAATGAGCACAGTGCTATTTAACTCATTGCTGTAAAATTTGAAAACAGTTATCTCAATAACATGGAGAACGTTTGAAAAAGTTGGCTTCTTCTATTAGTAAGAGAAAAATAAGGCACACAAACCACAAGGGATGCAAGTGAGTTGGGTGGATTCAGACAAAATTAATTGGGCCCCATTTCATGCAACTTTTTCAGTTGTTGTAAATGTCCAATTATTGTAACTATAAGGGAAACGGCCAATCAGCATGGAGCATTTCAGCTCTTTACCATGGTATTTACAACAATCAGATATTTACAACAATTGCAAACATTTTATGAAACAGGGCCCAGAGTTATCCACAAAATGCAAGATGGCGCTGTTAATTATCTTCATGAAAACTACAAATCCTTCACCGATGCAGTGACTCTTTAAGTGCCTCTTGTACATATCAGAATTTCTATCTACCTCCCAGGTTTTCCTTTTGATTTAACACTCCTTTGCACACAATTACACTATCAGAATTGTTTCCTGCAGGTTTTTCATGTTCCGTTTGACATTAGAAGGAGTCGTGACAAATTGTATTCAATTAGTTGTATAATTTGTTTTTCAACAAAATACATTTTGTAAATTGATTGTTGTCATCACCAAGTGTTATTAAATCCAACAGTTAAAATAAAGTCTACTACCTGCCAATGCCTGGCTCCCATTACAAACGCCTGCAAGACGGGGGTTGGAGTATATGCACGTTTTGTAATTGTATGTTTTAGTTTTCTAGTTTAAACACCTAAAGATATGTATATTTGCATGATTGTTGTTTGTTTATTTGTTTCCTACAGGTGTTATATGTCAATGGTAGAGGAGACCAGACGGAAAGTTTACCACCATTATTTGACCTCCTAACACAAAACCTTGAAAACGCAGCTAGGGGTTGGGTACATGCCAGTGTTATACACAGGCACGCCGATCCATCCGAGGCGCGCCGATTCCATCCGAAAACACAATGCATTGGGGGGGGGGGGGGGGGGGGGGGCAGAGCATTGTTCACAAACAATGCTCGCCCCCCCAATGCATTGTGTTTTCAGATGAAATCGGCGCCGGTGGTTATACATAATTGTTAGTCTATATTTTTATCATGTATTACAGCAACAGAATATTTAAACAAAATTATATATTTGTTTTTGTTATATTATATAGGTGGTCTTAGCAGATGACAGAGGGTCTAGACTCCAGAGAGAAAGACCAGAATTAGTACTTGGCCCCCCTCACTCACGCCTGGAAGACCTAGGGGTGGGGCAGGTGCTCTGTTTGCTATATAATAAAATGTCATTTTAATACCTCACTACGTACATTTATATATTTATGATTAATATGTTTTTGTATTTGTTCTGATCTACAGGTGGTCCTAGCAGATGACAGGGGGCCTAGAGAGAAGGTTCACTACCAGTACTTGGCCCCCCTCACACACGCCTGGAAGACCAGGGGGTGGGGCAGGTGCTCTGTTACTTGCGGAGGAGGTAAGCACACAATAGTATTAAACCAATAAACCAATTCTCCTATAAATTCAAATTCATTGATGTACACTATGATTCATGTTTGCAGATGGGCAATGTGAGATCAACCTGTGAGATGGGCATTGTTAAGATACATTAATGTATGTGTGATTTGTGTGAATTAACTGTCAAAATTCTCTGTTTATGATACTGTGTGATTTCAGTCTTGAAAACCATGTCATGTACAGTTTAGGTCTTCAGAGAATGTGGGTTGTGTGTTGTCTTTGATCTGCAATCTAAGCGATGCATCCTATATCATTTAACCTCCAGTGAAGATTCTGCAGGGATCGAAAGCTAATAGGCCCCTTATTGACTCTCAATGCATCCTCTTGCACAAAAGTGTGTGCTGCCCTCTTGAGCCTAAATGAAAACAGAAACTTGTGGGGTAAATTGTATGTCTCCTTTCTATACATACTGTTTGCAAAGTCGGGACTGTGCACAGTTCCAAAGTTTGACCAATATATTTCCCTTTACAAGAAAATTTAAAGTTACTTCTTTTCCCTCATAGACAAGGTTTATGTT
This sequence comes from Echinarachnius parma, assembly GCA_037951105.1. NCBI lineage: Eukaryota > Metazoa > Echinodermata > Echinoidea > Clypeasteroida > Echinarachniidae > Echinarachnius > Echinarachnius parma. Next base: position 84,818 of record JBAMJV010001359.1, on the reverse strand, counting down.
TAATTGGTGTTTCCATAGTTTCCATGACAACAATTTTGTCATATCGAATTTCTTCTATCACAAGAATTTTGTGATAGACTTATATTTTAAAATCCCACTGACACTTTTTTATACACACACACTCTCTTGTTCTTAAATATTATATCTTTGTATTGATTTCCTTCAAACTAATACTTCAATGTTATAATGGGACTGGTATCCAAAATATTTTGCTGGGGACTGTCCAGAAGACATGTAATAGCAAAATCAATAAGACTCGACTGGTTAAAAGAAAGAAGAAAAAATTATATTTGGTAATATAAAGAACTATTGCTTGATGGTATGCTGAGATCTAAGATTGTTTTCTGTTCTGCCAAAGACCTCTGATAACTACAAATGATGTACTTGTACCTGTCTTGAAATGAAGCCAAGTGTGTAGAACCAATTTACAGACACTTTGGAAAGTTCAATATGTATGTGAGGCCATGACTACATAAATCAGGTCATGTTTTGTTATCAATTTCTGAGGGAAATCAGGTAAGTGGGTAGACTAGATCTAAATAGGGGAGCCTGAAAGACTGAGATATTTGAGTTTTAACCCATTCAAGACTTATGAATGTTGACAAAACATGCATCCTCCAAAGACCCTATCCCTAGATATCCCTGGCTCACACTAGCTCAGGTTTTAACCCCCTCCCTTTGAGATTCTGAAATCCCCATAGACTTTGTACATAGCCCACCCAGTTCCTCTAGGCAACTGGTTACTTTAACCCAGTGCCTACTCGAGTAGTTGTGGGTCTTCAATAAAACTCTATTGGAATAGCAACATCTTTATTAATCTGATGCCTTGTCCTGTAATAACACTATAGGAATCACATGAGCTAGTAGGGAACAGGTTAACCCATTGCCTATGGGAACATGGTGGATCCTGTATTAACTCAATGGGATTGCAAAATTTTGTAGGGAACTGGTTAATGTCATGTGACTTGACAAAAAACAGTCATGTGTCCCCCTGTTCCGTCAGGAAATCCAATTTTCCACTTAGCGGGAAAGAATGGTGGGTTCAGATTTGGCCAAATGTCTTGCTAATTCAGATAAAAGTGCACATTTATATGTTTCTTTATGTTCTTGAATTACATTTTATTAAAGGAACCTCCACATAGGTATTGTGTACTTTTTATGTTCTTGATATAGCTTTGATTTTCCACAGTAGTATTATGTCCTTATCATCTAATCATACTTTCTTGCTATAAAGTATAAGGGTGTATATAGTTATCAAAATTATATTAGGAATTGTAACTCTGTTTAAATTCAAATTCTCATTTTAATTTCTATTGAGCTGAATAAGTATATTCTTAATGCTAAATATATTACTCATTGCGGATATAGTATCGGAAATAATATCGCTAGTGATATTCGTTTGTCTCGCAATGTATGGTCAACAAGGAATCTAAAAGATCACGACGTTTCGTGCGCCGCTGCAACACTTCGTCAGGTGATAGAATCTACTGTAAGCAAGCGTGTTTTAAACCCGGTGGTAGGCTCCAACGCGCTATCCCGCATGAGCGAGTACGTTCCTAATTGGTCAAAAATAACACGCCCCAAAGATCCAATTCCTGAACACAGACGGGACGGCATTGTGTACAACATCCCTTGCCAAGGATGTGATAGATCCTACATCGGTAAAACTGCCCGACCGATATCAGAAAGAATCACTGAGCATAAGAGGGACGTCGGGCTCCGCCGAACTGACAGCTCAGCCGTAGCTGAACATGCTTGGGAGAACCAGCATCAGCCAGACTGGGACGGGGTTCAGTGCCTTTCCCAAGAACGACATTGGTACACACGTAGGGTAAAAGAAGCTATCAATATCCGCCTCAATCCCAATAATTTCAACAGAGACAACGGGATCGATATCCCCGAATTTTGGATGCGTACGATACGCCGCCATGACACTCTCCGACCAGCCCGATCCGACACGCCATTGATTCCACCCAGCAGGCAAGCCAAGCCAGCGGCCCTGCTGATTGGTTGAGCACGCCTTAGTTTCCGCCCGACAGGCGAGCCGAGCCAGCGGCCCGTTGATTGGTTGAGCACCTGTGTGCGTCGGCCAATAGGCCTTGTCCGTTTTTGACCAATTAGGAGCATACTCGCTCAGCGTTGGAGCCTACCGCCGGGTATAAAACATGCTTGCTTACAGTAGATTCTATCACCTGACGAAGTGTTGCAGCGGCGCACGAAACGTCGTGATCTTTTAGATTCCTTGTTGACCATACATTGCGAGACAAACGAATAACACTAGCGATATTATTTCCGAAAGTATATTCTTGTTTTGAAGAAAAGGCCTAGAAGAAGTTCACAGTTTGTGTCACACTTTAACCCGTAGAAGACAGTCAAAACTACTGAATGTATTATTGTGCTATACGTACATGTAATTCGCATTAGACTCCAGCTCAAGCAGTTTTTAATACTGGATGTGTCCTGAATGGGTTAATTTGCCTATATACTATGTCATAGGTAATACAGTAAGAGCCTGATAAAGAATACATTGTCCACTATATACAATTTAATGTAAAGGCCATGAGTTTATAATGCACATGTTTTCCAATGGAAGAGGTAGGGTTAAAGTAGCAAGCTGGAATGCAGTGGCACTTTAGGTGGCAAATCACTCCTCATTAACCTTGAAATTTGACAATTAGCTTCCGTTTAAAGTGATTTAAGATCAACTTATCAAACTTTTTAAATGTGACTTCAGGCAGTGTACTGTACATATGAAGAATCTAAGTGTAGAAACTGATAAAAACAATTTTACCAATTCAATTTTTTTCCAATTAAACCTGCTTAAAAACAATGAAAATAATAGGAAAACATGTTATACTTGTAATCATAAGTCTGTATCGTTTAAAATATTCACATGCAATAAGGAAGGAATATCATTTAAAAGTCCATATTTTGTGTAAAATGATGAACCTTTAACTTAAATATTACAACAAAATGTTGTTTTTTGATGTAAATACATGTACTTCATTTATTGCATTTTAAACAGCTTTAAGCACAAATTATTTTTTGCATCAAAACTCAGATCACACTTTAATTTTTGTTTTTCATGACAGCTTTATCTTAAACATGCCAATGTTTTGGAAGGAATGAAACAAAAGTTAACCTGTTCAGGTCTGGTTCTGAAAATACTTGGGCTGTATAATAGTCTACAAAGAATGCTTGTTATACTGAAATCAAGTAGTTCATAACATTAATGATGTCAAGTGATGTTTTATGGGCAGCTGAAGTTGATGAGTAGATCGCACAGTCGGAAACAGGAAATTATGATATCTATGAGGTTCATGTCTTTCCACCTGGATGTATTGGCTCAATTCTAATACATCATTAAAGGTTCTTTCACAATTAAAACTATGGAAATATACTATTTAAAACATTGAGCGCTGGTCCAAAATAAGCTGTGGTTCATTCATGGATGACTAATTCATATTTTGCTAAATTGAATTGGACCATATAGGGAGAACTACAAGTATATAAGCTAAGATTTTGGAATAATCAACTGTAAATTAAACTTTTCCTCTTCAAATGGATATTAATGGGTATTCCAATGAGGAATTCAGAATAAATGAGTAGGAGTGTGACAGTTTGAATTATGCGAAATAGTTGTAAATGCCGAAATAAACATCTGCAAATTATGAGATTTTTCTCCAAGAGAGTGAATGGTGTTATAATGACTTTAGAAACTTGCAGTCATCCGAGGGTTCCGTTGAGTGAGTTGGGATCGAGGGTGAGTGTACTTTTAGTAGCCTAGCTCCAAAGCCCAGTGATTTATGCCCCTCTTTCTCTCTCCCTAACCAAATTGTATATGATTATGTGTATTAACCTGTACAAAATTGTATGGTTTTGATTTGACCATAGTAAGTCTATGATTTGACATACATCCTCCATAGATAGAAGCACAACTTTTTTTAGGACCTGTCCCAAAACGGTTATGGAATATATGGACTATAGAGATTGTTTCTTTAACAACAATTGGCCAGTTAAAGATGGTTCCATTTTGGTACTCCATCCAAAATATTTAAGTTAAGTTAAGTTGGTCTCTATTTTATGTTTAATGATGAACATGTATTATGTCAATTAAGTAGGAGACGGTTCCTTCATTTTAAATATCGATCAATATTCCTGAAACAAGCTATCGGAAGAAATTCTTCATATATAGCAGGACATTATTTCCAGGAAAATGAGAACCAAATGTCTCTAGAGCCAGGAGGGGGTGGCTCGCCGATGAGGAGGCCATCATGCAAAGTATTCTTGTCAGCTCGCTAATGGGCTAATTCTCCCTTGGACATGTACGAGCCATTCCAATATGACAAGCTACAGTATGTTTCAAATTAAGAATCTTTCTTGTTAGCATGAGGTTGATAGTTTGTTGGGGGTTATTGGTAAGGGGGAAGGGATAGTGGTATGGTATCAATATTTTCTTGACCGAGTCGCTCATATGGGCTCAGTATCATTCAATACCGGTACATTTTTAAATGCTTATTTAATGTTCTGGCTGTTTAGATGGTCTGCTAGTAGAAATTGAGTGGTATTAAATCAAGATGTAAATCAATTGAATTTCATGACTTCAGTTCTTGATATTTAAATTGGATGTTAGAATCTGGAATAAGTGATATAGAAAGGGTTATAGCACATACAAGATTATACAACACATAACAAGTAAAATACAAAGTGATGACTTTGCCATGGGAAACTAAAGTTGACAGCAAAATTGATGTCTCATTTTCTGAAAAGGATTTTGAAATGAGCTAAAATAGATCTGCTACTTCCATACAAATTACTGGAGTAATTTGAATAGCTACAGCTTCTTACTTACTTATCTTTTGACGTAATGAAGTCAATTGAGAACTTCATTCAACTAGTTTAGCATAGTCTAGATGGAGAATGCATGTTATAACAAAATGTAATCATTTTCAGTGGGTTAAAGATGATGACCTACTTTGGTATATACATGTGCAACTTTGAATAAATACCTGTGTAAATCATCGGATGCAACGCTTTCTCATACTTGCCATATTTTCATGCCCACATTCCATACAGAAGATAATGAATATTGGTTATGATGTGAGCTTGGATCTAAATATATGTGACCGGCTATAGAAAAACCTGGCACTTGTCGGTAAAAATCAAAATGTAGATTTTCACACCACTAGAAAGACCTCATCACAAGCTTTCATTTGATGCTTTGTTCTAACTAATTGGTCAATAATTGGCGAAGATATGATTGTTTCACTTTTACAATCATAGGTCTTTAACACACATTGTTTGAACTTAAAATGCCCATTTCTTCAAAACATGAATTACCGACAAGTGCCTGGTTTTGCTATAGCGGGTCACATATGGTGCAGCAGAGACTGAGAACACGGGCATATATAGGCCATATTTTGTCATGGGGACTTACATTAGGTCTGTTGCCTGAATATAATTTCTTAAATTGTTTTTCATCTGACATGTCTTATTCACTACATGCCTGCCCTAAAATGAAATGATTTTGCCATTCAATGATATGATCTTGCCATTCAATGATATGATCTTGCCCTATGATATAATTATATAATCACGTAATATCATAATCATACTTATCAAATCAGAAATGTTCACCATTTCTGAAACCCTTGCTAGGGTGGGTCTGCTGCCCTGGCCCCCCTTACATTATATGCCAATGGCTGAGATTGAGGAATGAGGGATATGAGCTGATAATATAAAATGGTGATGACAGGGGAGATTGAAGTTTGTTGAGTACCAAGAATGTCAGGATGACTCTCAGGTACAGCATAGAACTGAAGGCCCTTGGCTGGTCAGGTTAATGCGCATCATGATAATAGAAGAGTTAATGACAACAAAATGTGTTGAAATTTCATTCACAACCTTCTGGTAATAGAGAGTTGATGCTTTGTCTAGGAAACAAAACATATATGAACCATTTATAGATTTGGTGATGTTGGTGATGATGATGATGATGATGACGAAGACGAAGACGATGACGATGACGATGACGATGATGATGATGATGACGACGATGATGATGATGATGATGATGATGGCGAGGACGACTTGTGATTTCAATAAAGATAATGAAGATAATGAATTTATTGATGATAATGATAATCAACAAGGAGAAGATGATGATGGGGATAAATCCCAATGATGACGACGACGTGGTTAAATTCTAAATGTTATGAAACCCAACCTCAATGATTTACTCAAAGTTTGCCTACTGGCTCAAAAGTAGATAACACAAATTGAAGCATGGTGCCTGTGATATCCCTAGTGGAGACCTTTGAGCAATCCAAACTCTTGTAGCATGTTGATGGTTCATCAAAGTTTGTCCTCTAGTTCAAAAGTAGAAATAAAAGCTAAATTTTAGGTAGCATTTTGCAAAAATCTTCAATTTCTTTTTATAATTTGGGAGCCATTCTTTGGGGAACGTCTAGGGTCAGATGCGGGGGTTAAGCTTAGCAAAGCGGGCAGAAATTTGGTGTTGAAAACCAGTAGGATGAGTTGGGAGGTTCCATTACACCGGTCTGTTTGAGCTCCCTGTTCCAGAGGGACATTTCTTAGATTACACGGACTGACAGAAGCAATAAGAAAGTGTTTTGTATTTGTAAATATTTGGGAAAATGACCAGCTCTCTATTTGAGAAAATTTGACATTTGCTCTCTTTTTCACCAATGAAAAATAGTGATATAGCCCCCCCCCCCCCTCTTTTGCCTCTAATTTTGCACAGAGTTCAATGTGAAACAAAATTTGTTAGACTGGTATTTCATGCTAGAGAGCTTGAAAATTACCCCCCCCCCCCCGAAATGTTTAATATTTCCCCCTGCTTTGCACTCCATTGATTCCCATCTTGGTTAACCTGTGGTATGCTACTGAACTAAAACAATAAAAGCCTAAATTGTAATGAATGCAGTATTGGTATTTGTAAAAAGTGAGAAGGCATACATGATCATGTTTTGGTGAAAGGGATAAAGTTGAACATACTCAGATGGCAAGTCAACTCTGATGCAGGGAGCTGCATATTATCCCCATTTATCCCCTCAAAGAACCCCCTCTTGTCAAGTGTTTATGACCCATGCTGTAGCTCTCCTGGGATTGGCTGAAATTATGTCCCATGTCATCAATATTAATGAGCTATAACTGTACATTCTTTCTTCTTGATTTTGATTGGATACAACTTATGATCTTCATGAATATTGATGAGGTAAACCAGTGCATTCTGCTATAATTACAACAAATGGTTAAAATAATAAATAAAATATAAAGTTCTTGGAATTAAGACAAGTTTCTGACTATTGGCTTTCTAAAAAGTTCTATTGCAGTCCTCTTGTTTTAGCTTTTTGTAGGGATGTACTTTGCACTAAAATAATTACTGTGAACCAAGATATTGAGGTAGTATGCACTCTTGACTGATTCACACATAACCTGCCAACTTCCTTCTGGCAACATATCAACATAATTTCTTGAATATAATCATGAGGAATATTGGGGGAACTATAATGTCTTGTAATAAATAAAATGATACAAATTATATCTGTTCAGAAGTTTTCTTCACCATGGCAAAAAATAAAAAGAAGACTTGCCATCTCAGTCTTTTATTTGTATGTATACATTTTCTTTAATGTTGGCAGCAGGAACACTATTGTGTTCCACTCTGTGCAAATATCTTTTTAAAAGTCTTTATTAGTGAACTTCTTAAGATAGAAAGGTGATCAATTTATTATTTATACAATTCATCTTTCTTGTCCATTCAAGTTGGCATGTGTGCTCCTTTAAATTTCATTACTTTTCTTGGTAATTCAATTTGCTAAAAAGGGCCTGGTTTAAATTTTCATGGACTTTATAGGCAACTACCCTTGTAGAATTTGTGAACATGAGTGCCAGTGTGTGTGGTTGGTTGGCAAATGAGTTACTAGAACTCTATAGAAGTTATTTTAGCTTTTGATTAAATCCAGGGAGTTATTTTAGAGCTCGCAGTTCACCCATGGATAGGGGGCAGTAAGTCACAGCGTGGAAGGTTTATGTTCACTTGGTCTACACCAATCTGGTCCACATTTCATTTGGTGTATTACAAGGGCCCCTGTTGCAGAAAGAGATACAATCGATTGTAAGTTACAATTGAATGTAAGTCAGATGTGCACGTTTCAACCAACCAGATTTGCGCATTGAGAACACATGATCTGACTTACAATTGTTACAATTAATTGTATTGCTTTCTGCAAAGGGGCCATGATGTATTAACTTCCATTTCCCTAACTCCAGTCTTGACCCACAACCCTTAACCTAACCCTAACCATAATCCCAATCCCTTGACCTAATGCTAATCCATAATGCCGATCCTAAGCCTCTAACTTTTGCTATTGTTAGTAGACAAATTTGTTTAGACCAAATGGGTGTAGATAAATAGGTAAGTCACAGCGTGGTAGTTAGCAAGCTAGGGCCAAGCCTCGCTGACTTGAACCTGCCTTTTGACCTTGTGATGTTCATCAAGGGGAGATTCAGTATGTACTTTCCTCTCTCTGCTCTCTCTGCTCTCTCCTCCTCTCTCACCCCCTCTCTCACCCCTATGCTCATCCTCACTCGCTCTGGTAGGTACTTTTCTTGATCTCTCTCCCCCTCTTTCTCTATTCTCTTTGAGCTTTGCTAGCTCTCTACCTATATCTCACTTTCCTTTCCTCTCTTTTGTTTTCCACTACAGTAGTCCCATTCCCATCTCTATCCCTGTCTCTTCCCCTCTCTCCCCTTACCTATCCCCCTCCCTTTCTCATATCTCATCATCAAGGGTGATTTACTGAATTATGTTTGTTCCTCCATTGTTTCTGTACCCTCTCCTCTGTCTCTCCGTATCTCTATTTATCTATATTCATCTCCCTTTCTCTCTCCCTCGCTCTAAATGATATTTGCTTTCTCTCCCCCTCTATCACTCTCCACATCTATTCCTCCATCTCGCTATGGCTCCCTCTCTCTTCTCGATTCATCACTACTAGTGCTCTGTGATTGAGTAACTGTGAATAACCTACACTTTGCTTTGCTCTCTCCCCACACTCCCCCTCCCCTCTCACTTACTTTTTGCTCTCCATTCCGATCTCTCTCTCTCTCTCTTACCTCCTAATATTTAAATATCAAAACTTGTGACATCACAATGTGATTGGTCATTTCTCATTGATCAAAGTAGGGGGAAGCTTCAAGGTGATACTACATCACTCTCCTTTAAAGAGTTAATTGTCCAGCATCACAACCTGGAGGTAAAGCTGGCTCGTGATACTTATACACATACTTGCAGTTGTTATAGTTGCTCTGCCTTCAAGCGGGATTCAGTTTCAAAGAACAACCGAGGCAGGCCGTCATCGTCATTGAATCCTCTGAACATAAACGGCGGGGAGTGATTGATTACCCGCTGAAGATGCCAGGGGCTAGGTGATACCGAGCATGTAATGTGTTCACCGCGGAGACATTAATGTTTATTGTCGCAATCTGTGTCTACTTGCCGTTATCTCTTTTGAGGAACAGATTTATTCCAGCTCTGTGAAACTCTTTAAAAAAAAGTTCTGTACCAATGGATGCTAGATGACTTGTCTTTCACATACGTGTTTACTTTGTTCTGAATGTATTTGTGATTGGTCTTGATCGGAACTGGGGAGAGATCTTCTGTAATGCTTCGGAGATGATCTTTGTTTTAGGGAAAAGTCTCTAATGTGAACTCCACATTGTTGATTCAAGTTATGTGCACTAGATAAATAAGCTGATGAGCAGTTGACATCGCCATGAACCTAATGAGATAACACACTTCTTTGAACTTGTGAAAGCCTAGAGTGTACTTTTGTAACCCTCAAGAATTTTCAAGTGAGCGTATCCCAGAACTCAAAAACACATTTACATTGTTTTCTGTTGTTGTTGAGCACCAAACATTGATTGTAACCATGGCGATTATGGTGTTGAAGAAGAAGCTTTTGCTCTTTCTGTGCATTTCCTTGTGTGCTTCCCTCGTGCGAGGAGATGGAATGAAACTCTCGCTACCATCATGGATGAGGAATATGATACCACAGTACCAGTCGCCAAAAGAAGAAAGTCGTAAGTTTGTTTTAATGTGCGATGAAAGATATTTTACTTTCAATATCTTATCTAAAAGTTTGTTTTAAATTTATTCTCAAAAAGTTTTCTTTGAAAGTTCTTCTTCTAAATTTCTGTTGATTTTCTTCTCTAAAATTTGATTTCTTCTATAAAAGTTCTGTTTGATACCTGACTTTGCTGTTTTTGATATATCAATTGAATAATGAAGATTGTAATGTGTTCAAATAACAGGGATAAAGTATTGACTACAAACTTGCCATGTATAAAGTGCAGATGAACCTTTGCCTTAGATTTGGAGATTACGTGCCATTTAGCATAATGATATTAAAACGGTTATGACGAGGCTCTATTATACTAGGTACATTGAAACACTGATCTTGTTAACGCTCTCTATGCTCTGAGTGCTGAACTCAATGTTCGCTGGCGTACTACACGTGCCGATTTGCAAAGACCTTTAATAGTGTAAACTATAATTGTTTGAAGTTGCCCACCGCTATTCAAGAAGGTCCCATTTAGCCTACAAACTCTCCTCTTATTCTCACAACCTAATACTGAAAAATGTATACGTGAATACATTCAGAAAGTTATTTTTGCACAATCAAAGCAACACAATTATTGATAATTACTTGATTAAAGATAAACAATTACAGGGGTTTGTAAATGGCAAGGAAAGAGTTAAACATTACCCCTATCATTGTAATGTAAACCAAACATCAAACACACACATTTACACATCTTTTGACCTTTGTGATCAAACAAATATATACACTGAGTTGGTAAATATGAACTACCCCACAAACTTTAAATACTTAAAGGGGTAGTACAGTTTTGGTAAGGTTGAGCTTTAGTAACTAAAACCTGCACACTAACATTACAAACTAATATTTATAACTCCACCATGCTCGAAAGGTATAGAAAATTACAAACGACTAAGTAAAAAGCCTGTTATCATTTTTAAAAAGCCATTAAAACACAAGAGGGCGCTCTCTAAAAAAGCATTGGTTTCAACCATTTTTCATACAAAATTATGCATGTGATGTTTTGTTGAAATAATGATTAAATAGAGAGATCATCAACTATTTTAAAACCTCTTTTGAACATTTTTGAAAAAGTGTTACAAGCATTTAAATTTTTTTTTTTTAAATCATCAAATAAATCTTCGACCCAGATTTATTCTGATCGGATATATTTATTGATATTTCAGCCATTTCTGAACCGATTTTGATCTAATAAAGTTTATTCTGCCATCAAAATTGTATGCTCTTTCAAATTTTACCCTCAGTTTTTCATTATCTCACAAAAAAAAATTATTTTGCGCAGCGCCCTCTATACTAAAACTGAACTACCCCTTTTACCCCTTCCCTACGAGATTCTAAAATCCCCATAGATTTTGTACACTCGGTTCCCATAGGCAAGGGGTTAACATTGGTATAATGCATTGAAGTACATGTGGTTTAAGCTCATTAATCATGGTCTAGATGCAAAGATTTATATTTTCCAACTATATAGACAAAGTATATAGACAAAGTTTGAAATCAATGAATTGACCAAGTGTCTTCTTTTTAAGTGGATTAATGTAGCATGCTGTTACAACCAAATCTTGTTCTCAATTAAAGACATTGATGTGATACTTATGCATCAAATGGCAATATCTGGGAGGCAACATGATTCTATTATAGATACATTTATACTTTTCTCAAGAGGTTTAATTGATTGACCTGTAAAACTCTTTTTAAAGAACTTTTTTGTATCACAGTTTTCATCCCATTGAAGGCAATTACATAATGATGCATAGGAGAGGTGATAGGAGAGGTGCTAACAATGAAGATGATATACAATGAAATTGCCTGATGCCAAGATTTTTTTATCAAAAAAGTGATATAACCTTGAGTAAATAGAACATCATTGTTATATGAGAAGTACACGCTGTGAATGAATGACAAAATGACGGAACATCATTAAAAGCTCTGTGAACTTGTGAAAAACCTGGGAGCATGAACGTACAATTTTCATTGCAGTGATAAAGGAAATGTTCGGGTAGGTAAAAATCAAAATAAGCAGACTTCAAACATGAAAGAGTTTGGCACATTGTATGCACCAAAAAATATCATTGTTTGATCAACAAAATGAATTGGTCTTTAGGGGGAAATTTGATTTCAGTCAGGTAGTTATTTCCAAGTCATTTGTCATCCGAGTTTCATGATGAAGAGTATAAGATCCCCTCAATTACCTGCGGTATACTATTTCTTGTTTATTCTTGTTATTCTAATCTGGGTGAAAGGTCTCGTTGTTTCTGTGGTTCAGTTGTTACCCTGATTCCTGAGGAATATATCATGCAAAAAGACCCCTAATCATATCTTATATTTCCGATGCATTTCAATTTTCATACTTTTGAAAAGCCCCTATTTAGCTCAGAAATTATTTTCATCAACCAAAGAGGCTGGAAGTTTTGTGACTCTTTATAATGGAAACACATTTTACGTTTTAACTACCCCGCTACGCATGCTATGTACAGTATAAAAACTTGAATCTCTTTTACTATCTGTATCATATAAGATCTCATATGAAATGAACAAATTAAACCTGTACCAAGCGTTGTAGGCTCTTATGGGTTGGATTATGTTATAATAGTCGATACCAGCCCAAAGTTGTATGTGCTCTATGTAGTATGTGATGAGGACCTATGTTATTTTATGTAACCAGTAATAGTATATACACACCTATAAGCTAGCAGTGATATGTATCTATAGGCCTATACGTGTAATATCATATTCTTATTACAACATCTGTTGCATGTGAGAGACACATTAGTGACTAACTCACATATCTGACCCCTGACCTTAACAATTGATTGATTTCGTTTGACCACTGCTATAGATAGATATATTATAATGGTCTTAGAATGGTGATCACCTCTCGTTAACTCTGTCATAAATATACATCTGACGTCATATGTAAGATTGGACATACAGAATGGATATTAACCCATTCACAGCTAGAACCTGGTTTACCATCTGTTAAGTTGATGCAGATGGCCACATTTGACAGTTAACAGGTTAACCCATTCAGGACTGGTCCCGAAAATATTCAGGCTTGGGTCTATGGAGAATACATGTTGTAGCAAAATCAGTCCGTCCTGAACAGGTTAAATGCTTGATGATCATGTTATGAAGTGATTTTACATGTAGGTAATCAGAGGCTAGCTACATTATGTTCGGCTAATTTAAGTAGCGTATTTACTCATATACAAAATGACAACTGCAACTGCATAGGAAAGTAAAAAGGCACCACGCTTACATGTTCATGTATCAAATTCAATGCATCAATAAATGCTATATTGGTACAGCCAACTTTGTGAAAAGTGCATGCTAGAGTTAATAACATGTAGCCTCACATCTGAAGTGACATTCCCACGATCGTGTATAATACACTTCAATTTCCACATTTGTACATGTATATTTCTATATAAATAAGAAGTGCAATGTCCTACTAAAATGTATGCTTTGAGATATTTCATCTTCTCCTATACATTTTTGTTTAAATTCAAAGCATAAATGAGCAACTTCAAATATAGTTGGCAGCAGTTTATTTGATTGATTTCATGCTGTGCGATATGAATTCAATTAACATAAATGACAACTATATGAATTCATCCTTCGTTTTTGTGATAGAGAAATATGGGTTTATTCGCAATTAAATCTGGAAGTCCCAATAAAACTGAAAATAAGTCACGAAGGACACTCATATTTTTAAATATCCTTTGCCAAATGGTGTGACTATAAGGCAGCTGATATCGCTCTCTTCCAAGTTCATTTTTATACGAGTAAGTTTGCGAGTTGGCATGCATCATGAAGATCTCAAACTTGTTGTGAATGTGTACCTTCAAGATAGAGTTCAAAATATTGTATTATTATGTCTGCGGTCTTTGAAATGATATGTTTTTATTAAAATCAATTAACACTTTGAATGCCAGGTTTTTAAAATTTTTGTATTGCTTGTGGCATTTGTGTGTATTTATAGTGCAAATAATTATGTGACATTGAAGTTAATTCACCCCAATTAGTAAAACATTTGTGTGACCCTGTGGGAGGGTGCTGAGGTATATTATAGATGATACATTTCTACTGAAATGTTGATGATATAGATGACATATATCCTGTCGATTAAATCGTCCAAAGCGGCATCCGTCAGTGAAACAAATCCCGGTTCTGCAGCCATGTTGTGTAAAAAGTACTGTACAAACTTCCCAGCGCAATGCACAGCGCGCTGCCTTGCATGGATGGAGTGCGTAATGTTTGTTAATGCGCTTGTTCATGAATGGAAATCTGCGCAATGCGCGCAGTTATTTTTAACGCGCGCTGGCGCTTGCACAACAGCAACATACAAAAGTACCATTGCACGTTTAATGAGGGTCATTTATCGTTGAATGGTACTAAAAAAAAGTACCATTGCACGTTTAATGACGTCATTTATCGTTGAATGGTACTAAAAAAGGGAAAATGACTTCAAAATTGTGGAATACATTTCCACGAATGTCATGTGACATGAATTCAACCAATCACATTGCGAGAACATTCCAAGGTGTCATATAAAGATTTATACTCCACATCATTCGATTCCCTGTGAAATATATCTGATTGGGATTGTAAAGTGGCTGCATGCTTGTTATGGTTGCCTGCAAATCTGTTCTTAGGTTCCATGCCTGAACACTTTCATCTCTTGCCTCGAAGAACATTTAAACATGAATCAAGTGTATTTATTTACGCAGGATATCAAATGCTTTGTCCAAGGAGCATTTTATTTATTTCTGCTGGTTGCGTTTCATTCATAATACAACAGGTTTATTGTACTTGTAAATGTAGACCCATTGCTATGGCCCTGTACCCCTGTTATAACTGTTTTAAATCCCTTTAACCCATTCAGGACTGGTCCTCAATATACTTTGGCTGGAACCTATGGCAAGTGTGTGTTATATCAAAATCAAAGAATATTCAATGGGTTAATTAGAACTGCGCTGCTCTTTCCCTATACAGGGTGGCCCAGAAATAACGGAACGGGGCACTTCCCAAAATAAAGCAACGAAATGACTGGGTTCATCGGATAGTGTGTCTTTTCAAATGAAAATTGATACCAAGAACATTAATTTTGGTCGTGTAGTTTTTGTTTTAGAGCGCTGTGAGTGACTCTATGTCAGGGTTCATTTTTCTTCAATTTTGACTGACCTATTGGCTAAAGAATGACCCGAACGGCTCGTCATAGAATTACGATGCACAATGATGCGGACACCTTTGTTAGTGTGCATTCGACTGAATAGCCACAGCACCGTAATTCTATGCCGAGCCGTTCGGGTCATTCTTTAGCCAATAGGTCAGTCAAAATTGAAGAAAAATGAACCCTGACATAGCGTCACTCACAGCGCTCTAAAACAAAAACTACACGACCAAAATTAATCTTCTTGGTATCAATTTTCATTTGAAAAGACACACTATCCGATGGACCCAGTCATTTCGTTGCTTTATTTTGGGAAGTGCCCCGTTCCGTTATTTATGGGCCACCCTGTATAGAGTTATACTATTTTCTGTGTCAGTATTATGAAGCCAGCATGTGAGGTTGGATTATGATTGTGTGTTATGTCTACATAGCATGTTTTTTGAAGGATCAAGTTTGGATAAAAATGATGGAGGGGGTCATTTTCTCCAGCCGAGTGGAACGTGCCTGGACTCTATTGCCCTTCATTAGGTCCATATTTTGCTGGCCTGGGGAGACCTACTGCATCTTTCCATTTGAGAAGCAAAAAGGCATTAATTAAATAGACCTTTAACATTGTTATTGCCTTTCTGATGCTCAACAAGTTTCCCCCATTTTCTTTTTTGAGAATACCATGAAGGCTGGATTCTAATAAATTCCCTCATCAAAATAATAACAGGTTGAGAATTGATCATAATTGTTTTAAGAAGGATATTGGCATGTTTATATGTATATGGATCGTTTGTGCATTTATGATGCTGAAGTGATCTAATGGTTTTCATTTATGTATAAATTACCGTATATTTAAAACTGTATATGGGTTTGAGAAGTATTTGGTGAAATTAGATTTTGCAAGTTTTTGTGTAAGTTTCGATGTGGTAATCATAGGCTTCCTGTAGCAATTGGTCGATACCTTCCTAACCAGGTACCTCGAGGTTGTAACTTATGTGACTCACAGGAACCAGGTGATGAATTTCACTTTCTTTTTAATTGTCCTTTATTTTCTAACGAAAGGAGTATTTTCATTAAAAAGTGTTATTTGATATTTTACTTGTACAAAAGTTTTGAAGGGGACCCTCCACATGACTTTTTAGAATTCCACCGTGGGTTGCACTCTTGGGCATACATTCTAATGAAAAGTTTGTATTTCATTGCTCTGAAACTCTCTTTAAAGGGGTAGTACAGTTTTGGTAAGGCTGAACTTTAGTAACCAAACCTGGACAGTAACATTATAAACTAATAGTTATAACTCCACCATGCTCGAAAGTCTGGTTAAAGTTAAAGTCTTTCCCGTGCCAATGTTGGCACATAAGGCTCTCCGTTTCATTAGCCCTAGGCCACACGGTAAATTGCCACTTGGTCTACAACCATTTGGTCTATTCCCATTTGGTCTACTAGAAAATCATGAATCTGGCGGCTTAATTATGATTATGATTATGGATTATGATTAGGGTTAGGGTTGTGGATTAGGGTTAGGGTTAGGGTAAGGTTTAGGGTTAGGGTTAGGGTTTTGGAGGCATCAGGTAGTAGACCAAATGGGAAGTAGACCAACTGAGATTAGACCAAGTGAACATAAACCGGCCACACGTCTACTAAATGAAGCGAAAGCTACAGAAGGGGGCCAGTCCTCTGGTAACTCGTGTGATTAACTTTCCCTTTCTCCATTCTATAAATGCCGAGCGCCTGGCTAGATGGCAGAAGGTACCATTTTTTAAGACTTTGGTATGACCCGGTCTGGGTTCGAACCCGGGATCTCCCGTGCATGAGGCGGACACTCTAACTGCTAAGCCACCATGCTCGGTCGAAAATCGTCTGGAGGTCCCCTTTAAATCCTTCTTTGCCATTCATTATTATTATTCTCACAGATGGGATTTCATTGTAAATATTTTCATGTTTTGCCAATTATTGCCATTTATGATGTCATTGTAAATAATGTTCATGTTTTGCCAATTATTGCCATTTATGATGTCATTGTAAATATTTTCATGTTTTGCCAATTATTGCCATTTATGATGTTTTACAGTATTTGATGTTTGTATTTCTTCCATGCCCCCATGAGGGGCCGTATAAGAAATAAAATTCATTGTCTTTGTCATTGTCATTGCCCATAGAGCCAAGGCTGCCAAGCCTGATTATTTTCTGACCAAAGGATTTAGTTATCTCATCGGGGTGGCCTTTTGTCTTAATTGTTTATCATCCCTGTTATTAAATCTTCTTTGATCAGTTTAGGTTATGTTCTTGAGTTTACAATTTGAGTTCAAAAGTTCACAGTTGAAAAACTCCATATAAATAGCTCTCAGAACAAAAGGTTTAATATTTTTGGATTTTTATAAAAAAAAGGAGTAGCAAGGTCATTGTCAGATTTAATATTCTTTTACATTAACTTGGTAGAGGTAATTAGCATTACGTTGTAGGTACTTGGTAGACACAGTGGTATGTGAACATTGATTGCGTGTGGCATGGATAATTAGTCCCATACTTGGGCTACGCATTCCAGTCCCTATCTCGTCAAATCCGTCCATGGCTACCTGTCATCGTCGGATTTGATATTCTTTTACGTTAACTAAGTAGGGATAATTACCATTCCGTTGCAGGTTGTAGTCACAGTGGTATGTAAATGTTGATTGCGCGTGGCAAGGATAATGAATTCCATGCTCGGGATATACATTCCGGTCCCTATCTTGTCGGATCAGTCCAGGACTACCTGTTGGGTTCTAATTCACAACAGCAGTGCATGCAGCTAGGGCACCATAATCATTAACCCATTGGAGATGAAATTGGTATTGCTTGGGTGGGAGTGAGATGACGTTAACACGTCCAGGACTAACCCTGAAAATACTCGGGCAGGAGTCTATGGAGAAAGCATGTTATACCAAAATCAGTCTGTCCTGAAGGGTTAAGATAATTTTTGGCTAAATTGTTATCCGCTTTATATAATTTTGTAAGTTGGAGCCATCTCTATGTGATGCCAATTTTTTTCTTTTTTTAGATAATAATAGATTAATAATATTTATAATTTGGGCATATTTATTGGCTGCAACAAGAGTCCCAAACTTTCATGTGATTACCCAATGCTCGAAATTAACTTTTTTTGCTGGTGGCCCGGTCGGGCCAGTAAAATTAGTATTTTTCCAAATTTGGTGGCCCGAAACCAAAAACTACTGGCCCGAAAAAAATAAGGAAAAACAAAAGTAAAATGAATACAATAACCATATGAATAGTTGCAGGGTACTAGGCAATACTTTTTATTTTTCATTCCCCTTTGTTTCATTGTAAGATGAATTAAATAAACATGAATTAGGATGAATGTGTGTGTGTCATGTCTTTTTATTCATTGTCTTCATCAAAAAATCACAGCGATTGAATACACACGAGTGACAATTTCACTCCCAGTCATGTAGTCAGGGTCTAGGTGACAAAACAAAAATGGTAGAAAAGAGAAAATTCAATTTGACCTCAAAATTCTGTGCAGTGTTGTCTGAACACCTTAGACAAAAGACATATTTTAAAATTGTGATGTATAGTAGTAATATATGAATATATGAATATTCATGATGCTCATTAGATATGCAAAATACGCAAAGTAACTGAAATTACTAACAACGATTTTTAATATGAAACTTTTTTTTATAACAACTCGTTAGAAAATGAGTACTGCTGCTCAGAAATGTATGAATATTCATTAGCAGCAATGTTACTTGCTCCATTAACTTGCAACTTTTTAACTAACCAATATTTTGTATGTGAGAAAAGGGTATAAGTTGCTGAATGCTACACTTAAAAGCAAGCTCTTGTCATGCCCTAGACAGGACTAAACCTGACAACAGGGTATCTAAAAAAAAAAAAAAAAAAAAAATTTTTTTTTTTTTTTTTTTTTTTTGCTAGCCCGATCGGGCCACCAAACTTTGAAATATGAGTTTTTTACTGGCCCGACAGCAATTTTTGGTGGCCCCGGGCCATCGGGCCTATGCTAATTACGAGCATTGGATTACCTCTAAAGAACAAATTGTGACTAAGTTCCTTTCTCTTACTAAATCAATTATATTCTGTAAACCCCAGCATGAGACATTCTAGACCCAATCCTGAACTGGTTAATGATGTGCTTGGGTGTTGGTTCTTTCTGAAATTGTTTTTTTATATAAAATGTTTTGGTCAGTTTTGAATCCATCTGAAAGTATATAGTAAGGCCTTGTAAGTGAAAATGATTATCCTCAAGTGCTCGCTTACTTGGATAACGAGATAACTGGTTAGGAGGCATAGTATCTGTCTAGCCATCATACAAGGTTCAATTACAGATCTGCAAGATAACTTTAATTCTATTTTCAGATTAGATGCAAGTGGGTAGGACAGCTTCTTCTAAAAGCTAGCATGATAAGACCTTAATGTCAGGCAATCTTTCCATGGGGTAAATGATTTTGTCCGAACCCATTAACCACCATGTTATTTGGTATTAAGGGTTTTAATGAACCCCACATTACATACTTTCCATTCCTCTTATGTGACTAGAGAGTCTATGAGAAGTGTTTCATCCCAGAGTCTAGGACAAGGATTTGTATAGAGACAAACTGTGAGGTTGATAAGTTTGGTCCTAACTTGATAAACCATGCTAAGACTTCAGACATCTCCAGAGTTTTTTCTTGGAACTTGTATCAACGAAGAAGTGTTGGTGGGCCCCCAGCATTAGTGCCTAGTTTTTAACCTTTGAGTTTCTGATATCCCCTTAGACTTTGTACACAACCCACCATCCGGTTCCCGTAGTCAAGGGGTTAGAAATCTAATTTCTTAAACAGGAGGAGGGAAAAAACTACATGTATATTTAATGAAAGGATTGAGCTTGCAGTTTATTGTTTAGTTGGCATGATAAGAATCATCATATAGCCGTTAATAAGGTGGACTGTGTGGGGTTATTTAATTTTTATCATACATGCGCACAGACTTAATTATATAAACAATAAGATACATCTGTCTTGTCGGCACAAGACCAAAGATCTTTCAATTAGACCGCCAGGCTATGTGAGTTAATTATAGTCCTAACTCCTAACCCACAGACTTCATTAACCATAATGACAGAGGAGCTCGTTTCTGTAAGATAAGGACTGGAATTTTTTAACCTCTTCAGATCCGGTCTTGAAATATTTTAGGGCTGGGGTCCATTTAAAAAGTATGTTATAGCGAAACCAAATCATCTTGAGTGGGTTAAAAACATAGACTATGGCATTGATTAGTCTAGTCCTATCTAGATAAACCATAGGCCTTCATACGAGGACTCCAGACATCTCTTGCTTGTTTCTTGGAACTCTTTGATGAAGGGTACCAAGGCCAAACTGTGATCATTGCTGGGTACCTCTTTAGCTGTCTGAAGAATAATTGATGTTAAACAGGGTCTAATGAAACCCACATTGGATACCTTCCAAAGTTTCCATTCTGCGTTGGGGTCCCCTAAGATAGGATTGGATGCTTCGATTTTGGCTGAGCGTGATAAGAATCAGTATCTCACTGTTCAATCAGGCAGACATCCTGTATGGAATTGATTCATGTTGTCCTTACTTCAAGACATTATTGACCTTAATTTATAAAAAAGGGGGTCCATCTCCTGTGCTGTTGATTACTTGGTCCTGATCGAAGAAGAAATTTGGGGCCGAGGCAATGTTGCTTGCTGGGTTTTTACTAACCAGTCTGACCTAACCTAAGGATAATTGATGCTTATTGGGACCTGATTGAAACCACATCACATTCTTTGAGCTAGCAAGGCCACTTATAGAGCAAAGTTAATGAATGAATCGCCTCTACAAAGTGAAAGATAAAGTTCTTATCCTCATGCACATGTTGGTAAGTCTGCTAGTACTTAATTTAATGAAAAATTCAGTTACAGAGACCTTGTGATAAGATATGCTTGAAGGGGACAGAGGAAAAGGGGGGGCTAACTTGGCATTGGTTGCTTTTAGGCGCATATATCCATTATAACATGTATACATGTGTAATTCATAATTACAGTAGAACCTGTGTATAGTGCCCACCCAAGTGAACACAAGAAAAGTGGCCACTCTAGACAGGTTACCTCTATACACAGGTTCCAAAACATGACTTTTCCCTGCAAGGGATCACCTTTTGTGGCCTTTATAGGCATGTTGACTGCTATAGACAGGTGGCTGCTAGGATAGGTTTAAAGGGTACCACCACCCAAAAATAATATTCTTATTATAGAAAGGTACCATCTTTAGTATTCCATTCCTTCAACAAGTTCACAAAAATATGTTTTCAGAAAACAATATATAATTGGAAAACGCATCACCATTCTCAACCATGCGGTTTGAATTGCGTAGACTATATGCGTGCAGAGCGAATGAATCATCCGGGAATCTATTGACGTACGCGTGAAAGCATTGGCGCACTCGCAAATCCTTGGCCCGTATGGAACCAGGAAATAGCAGTGGTTCCGTAAGTGGTGGAAATTGATTGCTTTGTTTATGAATTACACAACCCTTTGCAAAATGTTGGGTATCTATTTGATATCACAAAACGGTACCAAAACATATAATAATGTGTTGTCCTTTGCCTGGTGGTCCCCTTTAACTGTATGTATCTTCACCCATGCCATAAGGGAAGCACTGGGAAAGGTAACCCATTCAGGGACTAATGTGCATTTTAATTTTGTTCTCTTTATAATTGTCTTGTTTTGTTGAATGAATGAGGAATTGCATTCATTCAACAAACATTTGTTTATAGGGTCAGAGGGGTACTTAACCCATTTATGACTGAACATACTCAGTGTGAGGTCTTTGAAGTATGTATGTTATATACAAAATTTAAAAAGTCTTAAACAGTTTATTAAGATCATGTAGAATTCGGAAGTGTGTCTTCTGTGATTATTTGTGAAGTTCCAAGTAAGAGTTTTATTACATTTACATACACTATGCTATGCACAGTACGAAGTGGAGACAGTAATAAGCAGAAGGGTGCAGCTATTTATTACATTCTACATTCATGGGGTACTGTAATAATAATACATTTAGTAGTGGCTTCCGATGTGCTAAGTTGTAAGACTAAATTTAGTTTTGATGATACAATGAGTGGGTCAAATGTATCCTAAATTATAGTCCAGATCCAATAGTATTCAATTTTATTCCCCAAGAGCATTGGTATCTTTAAAGACTTGACTTTGTAAGGTAGTAGTAAGGTCATAAACGGGTCCATTATTATCACCACTTCCCTGGGGAGTAACACAATATCAGACCTCATGAAGTCATGTTGTAATTTGATTTTCATCCTGTTTGACATTACTGGAACATTACTCACACTGATCGCCGCTGATTGTAGTGGAGCCAGAATTGGTACCAAATTATGAGATTTCAAAGAAACAATTGATTTTAGCTGGAGTATCTCAGTTCAATGTGACCTTAGATATCTCAGTTCAGTGTGACCTTAGATGGTACAGCTGATGTACAATACATAGCATGTGACATGTTACATACAAAACATAGAAGATTAAACATGACATTTGAATGAATTGAAGGAAACTTTTATGTGTAATAAGATTCAGAGTGCACTTAAAGCAATGCTCAAAACTAGCACAAGCCCGCTGGCGTGGGGGCACTAAAAATTATCTCGGGCCACCAAATTTCTTTGATACTAAATTCCAGTGGCCCATATGAACAACCAATTAATGACAGACTTGTTAATGTTTTGTCTTTGTTTAGGGTCAACCAGAATCTTGTTTTCTGCAACTAGGATTGGAAAAATCTTGTTTTTACTTGCCTGACTGTGCCACAAGGCAAAACAGAGTTAATTTTAAAGGGAACCACCAGGCAAAGAACAACACATGATTTTATGTTTTGGAACCATTGTGTGATATAAACTAGGTACCCAACATTTTGCAAAGGGTTGTGTAATTCATAAACAAAGCAATTAATTACCACCACTTATGGAACCACTATTATTATTAGTCAATGCTATTCACGCGTACGTTTGGAGACAATAGAATCCCAGACGATTCGTTCGCTCTGGACAATGTAGTCTTTGTACATGCAGACCCATGAACACATGCTTTAGAATGGTGATGCGTTTTCTAATTGTATATTTTTGTTCTGAAAACATATTTTTGTGAACTTGTTGATGGAATGGTCTACCAAAGATGTCACCTTCATTTATAAGAATGTTATTTTTAGGTGGTGGTATCCTTTAAGCATTGCTTAAAGGGGTTCAATGCTTAAATGTAAATGGACCAATAATTATCCTCGATCACCTGGTGTGTTACAAAATGTACAACCAGGAATTCATGTGGAGTCATGTTTTAATTCTCGCCATGTTTGTTGATATAGGTCATGAAATACAACTCATGTTGATTATAACTGGAAGAACATTTAGGGCAAATCTGCGCGCTAATTTCAAGAACAAATGATTTGAGTTGCAATTGTCATGCTTCTGACCTTATGCCCAATATTTAGGTAATCAAATACCACTCACGCTGATTATTACTGGAAGGACATTTAGGGCAAATCCATGCTTTGATTTCAATAGCAAATGATTTGAGTTTCAACTGTCGTTCTCAGTTTCATTCTTGTGACCTCACGGCTCACACCCAATATAAACATGTTGATCTGTAACTCAAATACCATTGTTCTAGTGACAATGTGATATTAAAAAGTCACTTTGACCTAAATATATATCAAAATATACAAAATTTGCAATGATTTATTTCCCATCTCCTTTTCATAGTCCCACTTTGCTACTTTATATAATGTTACCCAAGGACAAACTCTTTTTATTTTCAAGACAAAACCAGATCCTGAGGTATGAGTACCACACACGTTTGCAGGACAAATATGGCAGCAATGTTTTCCCGAAAACATTTTGTTCGCACATATCCCACCATGCAGCTGTCGGGCAACTGTTATTTCCCAACACGTATGGAGCTGAATTTAGCGCTTAGGTCTTAGCGCTCTTACCGGCACACAGCGAGTTGACATTCGAGGCTTGTAGGCCGAGCTTTGGCCAAACAGATCCCTGCGGCTCCCCGTGTTGTGATTGATCAAGTCAATTTAGATGGCCTTGCGGGGTTCTAAGTGTGCTACTTTCCCCCCTTCTGATGATGTTGGGAACATTAACTCTTACTATGCTAGTGAATGACGGCTCTATAGCAAGGATAAATATTAACTCTTCTACTTATCATCCCTGTATGACAAGTAGAATGAAGACTATTCAATTTAGGTGGCCAGATAATTATCCAGAAGTGGGAGGCCCCAAACAAAGAAAAACATTACAAAGTCTCTTCATTTTGGTTGTTCAAGGCAAGTAAAAATATGACATAATAACTTGTTCTGAAGCTCTTTTTAAGTCACAGGAGAATACATCTCATAGCAAAATCAATCATTCCTAGGCCCCATTGCAGAAAGAGTAACAATTGATTGTAAAGTTGCAATAAATTGCAAATCAGAAAATATACCCCTTTGAACCAATCAGATTTGCTCATTTAGTAACATGATCTGACTTACAATTAATTGCAACTTTGCAACTGATTGTAAGTCTATTTGCAACAGGGCCCTGAACTGCTTACTTATCATGTCAAATTTGTTTGTTTTTTAGCACCATTCAATAATCCCACCATCATAAATGGGGTAAAGCTTACCTACATGACACGATATGACACATTAGTGTTGCAGTGTCGTTAAAAATGATTTCCAATCCAATCCCACCATCATAAATGTTCTTCAGTATATGCTTTAAATAAAAAAGATCTTCATGTTAAATATGAAATTTGACCCAAGTGAGTGTATGGTATTAAATTGTTTATTCAATATTGAAGTGGACAATGGCAGGCCTCACTTAATTATCAAGTGGATTGGGGGTTCAAATACCCTGATGCTCTATAGCCCTTGCACTTGCACTTGAACACGAGGTGAACATATTGTTTCACTTCTCAGTCTCGTTTGATATTGAAGAGGACAGTTGTGTGCTCCTCTTCATTGCCAAGAGAATTAGGTTTCAATCCGTAGATGAGAGAAGATTTCTACACTTCAGGCAACAGGAGAAGTGGTGCTTGTTTTAGGATGAAAACCTGTGCACAATGTGTAAAACAAGACAGTTTTGTTAAATCTTTCAACCACTTATTACACGATGTATGGACATGACAAGCCATGCAATTTTTAATTTGAATCTCTAAATAGAGAATGATTGTGGGAAGTGGGAAGTAGTGTAGCCAGTGATGTGAAGTTGAATAGTAGTACGTAACTTCATTATTAATATAGTAAATGATGTTTGAATGTTTGAATTCCCAAAGGTGTGAGAAGATCCTAGTAGCAATCATGAAGGTCTATAAATCAAGATAGATGAGAGGAATGTAACCCATCCAGGATGGGTCCCTAAAATACTATGGTTTTGGGCATAGAGAATTCATGTTATGGCTCAATCAAATGGTCCTCAATGTGTTAAAAATTAAAAACAAATGTACATGTACAGTATGTCAAATAGCGTTTAGGTGAAGTTTTATTTTAGTTCACACTCGCTTTGTGTACATCATGTAGAAGTTAACAGTAGCATCACTGGTATGCCTCACATCATTATCCAGTGAAATGGGGTTTGAATCCCTAGATGTAGTTTTGATCCCAGGAGCATGTATGTCAAGTGCCTATTAACCCTTCTATCTCTCTGCACATTTCTCTTGTTTGGTGTTACTCTCTCTCTATGTACATTGTATACACTTCAGCCTCTGGGTTATCTTTGTATAGATAAACAATATTTTTTATAAAAATGTACTGATTCTTCTTAGAAGTGGCCATTAACCCCTCACCCTTCCTCACATGTCTCACTTTTGTTGATGAGGCACTCTATAGCCCCTAGGTTATAACCATCTCCCTTTGGGATTACTTTGGGACCAAGCAAATAATTGAAAATCAGTTCTGCTAGGAAAATTGTGTTACTCATGGCAACAAGCAACGTTCTTCATCAGTATTTTTGTATCATTTCATCATTCATATCTTTCATTCTATATCGTTTAATTAATCACTTCAGATCTGTGATAAAGGTATCTTTTTTTTTAGAAGTTGTATATTTGAATGAGGCTCCTGTTGTCTACCCAAAGCAAGGGCAACATATTTATCCTGATGATTGAAGTATAAAAGCTAGGTATGATGGGGGAATGGAAATAGAAGCTATGTTTACTGTGAATGTTTGAGGGAAGTTATGAGATATTATTTATATTCCTGATATTGATATTGCCTGCAATATGTTTATTTAAGCATCAATGGACTCTAAATCCATTGATGCTAGGGTCTATACAGAATACAGGTTATAATCAGTCCTGAACGGGTTAACTCAGGCTACTTCAACACATTCTCTCTTATCAAAAAAAAAATAAATAATCCTCCTGAGAAAAAGCATGTTATTGTTGGCACCAAACATGATTCTTCATCAAGTAAAAAGGCTCTTCCACACTTATCTTGTCTCATCTGTATATTTGCGATGGAATCTCTCTTGTGGCTGATTTGAATGAGCGTCTTGTCTTCCCATAGCAAGGGTAGAAGATTTACCCCTGATGATTGAAGGGTAAAAGCTGGGGTCTGGGAGGAATAGAAATATGCATAAATATTGAAGATATATGTACTGTGAATGTCTGATGGAAGTTACGAGATTTAGTTTCTATTTTCTGACACAATATTGCCTGAATGTGATTATTTGATGCATCAATGGACTCTTCAGCACCCAATCCTTCCAAGGCTTTCATCTCTCTCGTTGACACAGATGAATCCTCCTGAGAAAAGTCATGTCATTGCTGGCACCAATCATGATTCCTCACCAAGTCAAAATCCTCTTCCTATCTTTGGTTTTGAGATGAAATATCTCCTTGTGACTGATCTGAATGAGGGTCTTGTTGTCTACCCGAAGCAAGGGCAGAAGATTTACCCCTGATGATTGAAGGGTAAATGCCCCCATTACTTTAGGGTTAATGATGTTAGCTTATCTGCTGGAAAAAAATGACAGAAAATTTGACTTTTGAGAAATAACATCTGACCCTACATTATCCTTTATGATCTATATATTAAATCCATTGCCTACATGAATATAGTGGGCCCTGTATTAACTCTATAGTAATTTCAGAATTTATTAGGGAGCAGGTTAAAGGGATAATTGAGTTCTGGTAAGGATAGTACAGTTTTAGTGAAACTGAATTTTAGTAACCAAAACCTGCATCATTACATTACAAACTAATAGTTATAACTAGAAAGGAACACAAAATTACAAATGACGTAGTAAAGATCATGTTATCATTCAAAAAGAGCCGTTAAAACGTAAGAGGGCGCTCTCTAAACACTCATCGGTTTTAACCATTTTGAATAAAATATTGTGCATGTGATGCTTTGTTGAAATAGTGATTAGATAGAGAAATAACCAACAACTATTTAAATACCTATTTTGTAACTTTTTGAAAAGAGGAAGCATTTTTTTAAAAATTTTTAACGGCTGGTTCAAAATTCTCTAATAAACCCGGGCCCCGGGTTTATTACAAATTGTTATATTTATGGATATTTCAGCCGTTTCTGAACCGATTTTGATCAAACAAAGATGATTTTATTGTTTAAATATTATGCTCTTTCAAATTTTACACTCAGTTTTTCATTACCTCACAAACCAATTAAGTAGTCTAGCGCCCTCTCTACCAAAACTCAACTTTCCCTTTAACCTGTTAACCTGTTAACCTGTTTAGGTTGGTGTATTGATCTACATGAATGTTTGCCAAGTGGTCTTTCACTATCAGAGTTTACAGTTTATTCAGCATCAGATAAATTAGTTGCATTTAGTGAATCTCGATGTGCATGTAGATGTATTTCTCTTTTATTTTTACCAAAACTGTATCCCCATGTTTGTTAAAAAATTATTATTGGGGGGGGGGGGGGGGGGGGGAGATGGAGGGGATGGATATTCTCTATTTTTTAAACGTGATCCACACGTTTTGTTTTTGTCCTGTCACAATATTGGAGAGGTGGGGTGTGGGGGGGGGGGGGGGGGGAGGCCGCATGTGCCCCCATGTAGCCTAACTCTTGTGATGTAAACTACCACAGTATAATGACAGGGTAATGATGATGTCTCCTTAACCCATTGCTTACGAGAACCTGGTAGGCCACGTATTAACTCTACATGGGGATTTCAGAATCTAGTAGGGAACATATTAAAAAGCCTTGCAAGCATTGGCATAGATCTTTACACAACACCTATTGTTCAAGAGAGATGAATTAATAGCTATCATCCCCTCCTAAACAAACAAAAAGAATCACTTGCAGATCAATGCAAGGGCTTGCAAGATTCCTATTGTAGATGTATCCTGATACTATGAGGCAAAATACAAATCTCCCATTCCTAGATCCAGATGAGATATGAACATACATTCAAGTCAAAGATTGTGTTTGTTTCTTCCAATGAACTGCAGCATCAAGATTGAAGATTATGCACCGTGTGTGCATATGTGGTGTGCTTATCAGCTCCATTCCACATTTGAATTAATATTTTGTTATTGTTCATATAAGCCATGTAGCAAACCTAGAAATATTGTTTGCATTATTTAAGATAATTTAGATAAAATTGGTGACTCATTTTTACAATCATAGCTTACCATTATGGAGCGATACAACCTCAGGTAATTTGATGAAATGAGTGATAAATCTAAAACTACTATCTACCAATGTATCTTCTGATAACATGAGAAAATTGAGGTGAAATAGGTGAGGCATTATGAGATTCTTTCATGTTTGTTTGCATAGCTCAAGATAATTTATATAAGATGGGTGACTCACTTTAACATGATTGTTTACCAGTGAACATTAAATTGGGGTGACTTCATTTAATTTAGATGAAATGGGTGACATAATTTGACATTATTGCCAACCAATTTAGCTAGAATAACTGTATTTAATTTAGATAAAATGGGTCACACATCAAAACTCCCAGGTATACAAATGAATCATTGAATGACTTTAGATAATTTACATGAAATGTATCGCACAATTTGATATTGCAAGCTTAGAGGGTGAATTCTTTAAAAAAAAAGGGATCTATTAACTTTGTTGACATATGTAAACACTGTTGAAGTAGTGACAAATGAAGGGTTGATAAAATATGAATTTTTATAATCCTATTATATATCCTCTGAGTGATATGACCAATAAATGAAGGAAAATACAATGTGATATTTGCTTACTTATTGCACTGACTGTACACAGTTGAAATTATCCACTGGAGACTTTCAAATCAGAACATTTCAATCAGACATATCTTTATAATTAAAGAGAAATTTGGAGAATAAAAAACCTGTTCCATGTGTCTATTGCTAATATGAACACAGCAAGTTATGAGAGAACCTGTAAGGTTAAAAGTAAGTTTTGTGGATTCAGACAATGTTACTTGATCCCTTTAAATTGATTCCTGAGTGTACAAGTACATGTACATGTGATTGCGTGCTCGTAAGATGACGTCTTCAAATCAAAACATGTACAAAAAAGTAGGGTAACGGCATATGCAGGTCATGGCAATTACATCCATAAGTGGAAGGACGTTTATTTGTCCATCATTTTATTTGTAGCCAAGGTCGTTAGAATTGACCACGCGTGTTTGGCAGAAATCCTCTTCAGTCCCTTTCTCACCAGCTCTTCATCTCTCACACATGGCATAGCTACTGCATACTTAGTCTCAATCCAGTCGCCAAGCCCAATTTGTTCAAAGTGCCCAGAATGGTTAGAGATAATTTGACTTCTATAACTTCTAGTACATTCAGGACTGGTACAGAAAATACTTGAGCTTGGGAATACATGCTATATAGCAAAATCAATCAGTCGTGAATGGGTTAAAATATAATAATTCCTATTGACCCTAGCCCCAAGGTGTCTCAAGTATAGGTACGATCTGTAGTTGGGTAGTGTGAGGGTTTTGTCTGTCTTTGGTATATTTGAATTTAATTGTACATTCCTGCTTTTTTGGTTTCTATTTAAAGTTAACATGTAAAATGCTGATTATGTGCTATGTTATTAAAACATGTACATAATAAGTAGAGGTGGTCAGAAGCAAGAAGGAAGTCGGAGTACAGCAAATGATTATGGTAGGACTGAACTATTGATTTATTAATTGCATAATTTGCATTAAAGGTGCAACAATAGATTAAGCCATCCAGGACTGGTCATGAACATTCTTGGGCTGGGGTCTTTGGAGAATGCTAATATACTAATATCAAATTTTCTGTTGAAACAGGTTAAAATAAATATTGATAAATCCGGTATGAACTTTGTATAGGTTTGAAGGTCTTGAAACAGGCCAGCATGGTTATTAATGTTACTAGGTGTCATAATGCCTGGTCCCCTGTCCGCTATCCCAGCTATGCAGAAAATTCAAGACCAATACATCTCCAGAGGTTGGTGGAACAAGGTTGTATATTTGCAGGGAAACACATGTACAATGTGTTGTATAAGGATTTGAATTAGAATTTGGGAAAAGTGCCAGGGTGAATGCTCCAAGAGAGTGATTTGGAAGATTTAAAACAGATTTTGAAGATATAGGAAATGTTGTAGTAATGTACAGTACTGTTTGCATTAAAAGGATCTAGTAACTTGGTTTGAATTGAAATAATTTTTTTTTATAAACCCTTGTAAGTTTGTACATGTGACAAATATAGATACCGGATACCTTTAACCTGTTCAGGACTGATTGATTTTGCTATAATGTGTATTTTCCATAGACTCCAGCCCAACTATTCTGGGGACCAGTCCTGAATGGTTAAAGTAGAAAACAAAGTAAACGGATTCAAAGTCGGGAGAGGAGATGTAATGTACATTGTATTCATCAGGCCTCAAGGCTCGGTCACATATCACTGGATAGTGTAAACGGATGCCCGACGGAGAGCAACATTTTTAATCCGTTCGTATGCGTTTTTTGGCAGCCGATGTACGTTGTTCTTTCCGGCGCAATGTTTTGTACATAAGGCAATGGAGATGACTTTCCCCACCGAATAATTTGATTTTGAAAATGTTCTATCCATCGGGCGTCCGTTAACGTTATCATATGATATGTGACCGGGCCTAATTCAGCACGTAGATCTGATACCTCAATTTTGATGGCAATTTCTCAAATAGGCCTAGTTGATTGGATTAGGTGCATTGCTTTGTGATGTGATTCTATTTAGATCCACATACCGGTATTGTGATTTGGGAGATGGAAATAAGTGTAGGTCTGCATTTCGTTGAACCCGATCCTTTGTACAAAATGTTCTGCATCAATATCTTGAGTTATTGATATGCCCATGCATTAAAGGGAGAGATCCACTTTTGCAAGACAAAATTCAAAAGTTGCGAGGTCATTGTCTTATATGAAAGGAAATGTCATTTAATAGCATGCCTGAAAAAATTAGGGCTTGAAATCTCTTTTTCGTGGAGTTATAGACCTAAAACTGAATAAACTGAGGGACGTCGGTTAATTAGGTACATACGTATTTTCGGCCGGTGAGTAAGTTTGTACATAGATTTCACGGAGTGCCAGATCGGTATGCATGACCCCTACGTGACCCGCGCTAGCTACGTGACTCGCGCATAAGTACTAATGTGTGAGCGTTTACCAAGCAAAATACCCAAACATCGCTTAAACTGACTACATGTAATTATATATTCTTTCTTTTTGAGATCTTTTTCCGTGACATACGTTAACAAATGTCGGCTTCACAATACCTTTACGAGAATTAGTACTATATTGTTGTAATATTATGCTAAATCAGTTGAACTCCTTTATTGACCGATACATAGTTTAAATGGAGGGACGCATTCGTTTTTCATTCGTAGAATCCAAATTAGAGGGCTGTTCGCTCTGATTTTTTGTTTGCGTGTTACATTGATCCCCATCCGTCAACTGAAAGCTGTTCAGACGTTTTGTAAAAGTGGACCTGTCCCTTTAAACAAAGGTAGATATATAAAAGAAAGTAGGGCACAGACTGTCTCCTTTAAATGCATAGTTGCGAGGGCAGGAACCTACATGGTCTGTAAATGAAGTAATCTGAACTTGAGTGTCGATCTCTGTCGATCTCATCTATTGACTAGAGTCGAGATATTGGCTGGCCTATCTGTCATCTTAATGCGATTACTGTAAAACTTCAAGATATTATAAAGAAATAGATCTACCAAAGAGTTCAAGGTGTACAGTATATCATTTAGAACATGCAGTGGAGTATATCCCTCCTTTTACCAGCCTAGAGTTTTCTGTAACATGTATTTTCCATAGAACCATGCAAGCCCGAGTATTTTCAGGTTCAGTCTTGAATGGGTTCATCTATTCACCATGGGAACCTGGTGTGCTCTTATTTTTAGTTTTAACTCTTATGGAGTCATAGTATACATACATGTACATGTATGAGAGGGAGAATTGATTAGGTGCATATATAGTTGGGAGGGCAGGAACCTATTTGATGAAGTAATCTGAACTTGAGTATATCTGCCGATCTCACTGACTAAAGGGTCACTGTCTAAAGTACTGTCTGACATCCCAATTTCATTAACTATGCAAACCTGGTGACAGTACAGAAAATAATCTGCACAAATAATTCAAGGTGTATGTCTCAAATTTAGAATGTATTATAAAAGAGAACTAAGAAAGGCAATCACGCATTACTTAGTCTAAGTACATAGTTTGGAGGGCAGCACCTACATGTAAATGAAGTAATCTGAACTTGAGTGTGTCTGTTGATCTCATTGTCTAGAGTTGAGAAATGGTCCACAAGATATCTGTCATCTCATAGTCACAATTATTATTTAAGAATCAATCTACATGGTTAATATGTACAGTATGCTAGTTAAACAGACAACCCAGTATATTATATATATTAACTTTACTCTGACACATAGTTGGGAGAGCAGGCACCTAAATGAAGTAATCTGAACTTGAGGGTATCTGCCGATCTCATTGACTGGGGTTGAGACATGGGCTACACAATATGTCATCACAATGTCATTATTATAAGACTTAGGCGTAAAAAATTAATCGACATGGTTAATATGTATGCTAGTAAGAAAGCCAACCAAGTATATTAATTAACTTCACTCTAAACACATACACATAGTTGGGAGGGCAGCTAGGTACCTAAATGAAGTAATCTGAACTTGAGTGTATCTGCCGATCTCATTGACTAGAGTTGAGACAGGGCCCACGATACTTCATCTCAATGTCATTACTGTAACACTAGGAGGAGGAAGGACTGCACAGTGTGTTCTAACATTTGATTGAACTCGCTGGTGCAAGAAAGGTCAAGAGAAAGATAATGTTACTTCAAAAAATATCAATATTGTTTTATTTGCTTGATGTGTTGTTATTGTTGATCAAAATACATCTTTGCATCATTCCATATTTTCTTGGCACAAATTCCCATAACACTATTACAGAGCTTATATAATTTGTTCAAATTCATTCATATTCATAATAATACAATTTCATATTTGAGAATCGGATGAAACTTTAGAGTTATGGACTTTGGAATAAAAAAAAAGAAGATAAATCAAACCTAAAAGTAATAAACACAACTAGTCACCACTTGATATTTATTTTTTGTCTCTACCCGTTTTATGTATATAATTCCTTGTTTCAAGGGTACCACCACCCAAAAATAATATTCTTATAAATGAAAGGTAACATCTTTAGTAGTCTATTCCACTAACAAGTTCAGAAAAATATGTTTCCAGAAACAAATTATATAATTGGAAAAAAAGGTCACCATTCTACATGCGTTCATGGGTCTGCATATATACGAAGACTACCTTTGTCCAGGGGGAATGAATCGTCCATGATTCTATTGTCTCCAAACATACGCGTGAATAGAATTGGCGCACTCTCAGACGTTGGGCGCATACGGAACCATCAGATAATGATGGTTCTGTAAGTTAGGGTAATTAATTGTATTGTTATGAAATATGAATTACACAACCCTTTGCAAAGTGTTGACCATCTATGTAATATCACACAACGGTACCAATAGTTATTTGTTGTTCTTTGCCTGGTGGTCCCCTTTAAGTACAGTACTTGTCATTTCTCTGCCTAGACGAAGGATCTGCTAAATTTGAAAGCGCTGCTACACAACATGTTGACTTATATTTTATTACACTTGCCTTATAGCGAAGAAGCAATTTTCAGCAGTTTTTTACATTACTTTTGTATTTTGTTTGATGTTTCATAGCTTGGAAATAATTACAATAGACTAGAGTTCCTTGAGACACATGGATAGTGTTGTAATGAGCTCTAATTTGATAGTCATTTGATGAACTATTAAGGAGGGGGAAGGAATTAGTTAACTGCACAGCAAACCACATTCTTGAACTTGTTGGTGATAGGTCATATGAAATATCCTACTTTCAACTTCAAACAAAATGTTTGAGACCAAAGTGTTGTGTATACTCTCTAGATTAAAGTGAGGCCTGTAAAGTGTCTAACTCCACGAAAATTACTTAGAGCTTCCTCGTTTCTCTTCTACCGTGTTGTTTAGCTTATGGTAAAAGAAGAATAAAATAGGGTTAGATTTTTTCAAATGCCCCTTTAGTATGACGATATCTATCATTCAGCTCAAAAGCGTTAACAAACGGTCATAAACCTCATAAACGTCCGTTGTAAAAGCTGACGCATATTTTCGCTTATTTAACCAGGAAAGCAGTGTTCTTTTTCAATGAAACTTTCACACATCATTCGGACGTATCTTACAATGATTTTGGTACAGGATTGAAGTCTCAAATGTCATTTTGGGCAATATCTGACACTTTACAGGCCTCACTTTAAGCTTTGTGCTAAGGTAGTGTCTTCAAATCATTACAACATAATACTTAGGTACTAACTGACATGATGTTCAAGTAGAAACTAACATGCTTCACATCAGGAAAATTCCAGTACTCTCTTGGACATCATGGAAAGGGAATTCCATTTCTAAGTAACCACAGCTGCTAACTCTCTTCCTATCCCCACCAATTAACCACATCTGCCCGCATTATTATCGCTAATGAGGGAACGATTAAATGTTGTCAAATGGCCCAACGATGCCACCCCTCCCAGCACATTCCGGATTCCTCAAGGTTCCCAGTTAATAGCACATACAAATCCAGAAGTGATCCTCATTATCGAAAAAAAGATGGATTGCAAATCCAGACTTTATAGGGTTAAGGCATTTACTTGAGACTTGTTGAGAGAGGGGTGGGGGTACTTATAGTGTCTTTATTAAACTATAAGAAGGAGATTATGATGATTTGGCATGAGAGAAAATATTTTTAAAACAATTTGAGAAAATATGAAGATCTACTATTATGGTATATTTACTGTATATTAAAAGAGGAAGAAAATTATACTGGGCCAATAAACATTGCTGAATTAATGGACCATTATACATTATTTTGGGCCTCCCCCCAAAACATTATTTTCTTTTCTTGTTAAATTTGATGTTTAAACTTGTGTAAACTTGTAGATTAAAAAAACATACCTTTTTTTCTATTTGTGTGTCAACTACAGGACAGCAAGAAAGTGTTTTGGAATGTACCAATCTTGAAACGGGGGAGGCCGTCACAGATGGAAGCTGTGAGGGACAGAAACCAGAGGTTCATACCAGAGGCTGCAATAACATAAACTGCCCTGCAAGGTAATTGGTTTACTTGTTTTTTTAATATAATTATTAATTTGATAGTTGATTAATTCATGTATTTATTTATTTATTTATTTATTTGTTTATGTATTTGTATGCATTGATATATTTACTCTTTTATGCATGTTTTCTTTTCACATTTAAAGTTAACCCCTTGACTACGGGAACCGAGTGGGTTGTGTACAAAGACTATGGAGATTTCAGAAACTCGTAGGGAACAGGTTAATAGGGAATAATGTGGATGGTAATAATAATGCAGACACACCTCAGAATGCAATTACTTGATCATTTTCCCATGTAAATGCTTTAGATTACTATTACCATTATTACTCTAAGAATAAGGAATAAAAGTCAATTCATGAACCGAAGTGAACTATATTGTATTACATAGTTTTCCATATACTGGGTAGACTGGGTATTTCTATGAAGAGTCTAAAATTGATTATTTTTGTTTTATTCGAAAAAGTCACTGACATTTATTACAAACATGAACTTTGGCTACAATCTTCTCCTTTCAAGCTCCCGAGACATAAATTTGCCATATTTGTGACACCATTTCTGTGAAGCGAAGGCTTCATTTATTTTCATAGTCAAATTTATTGGATTCATATCTGTATTCCCACCCCTGGTATAAACATTTATTAGCCAGACTTCTGGGAGATATACATGACTGTATACTCCTTGAACTGTGTTTCATGTTAACCCAATTGCCTAGTGGAACCTGGTGGGTCCTGTATTACCCTGTTAACTACTAGATTTTATAATCCCCATAGAGTTAATACAGGGCCATCCAGTTTCCTCAGTATGCAATTGGTTAACTATGGGAGTTGCAAAAACTAGTAGGGAGCATATTATGAGTTATATTTTGCAGAAGAGTATCATGTATGTACAGTATACTATATGTAGGTTTATGTTCCAAAATGCTGTCAGTTCAAAGTGGAAGCGACATAATATTATGTATAACTCATATGATGCAGAAAGACCACCATGCAATATACATGCAACTAAAGGCCCGGTCACATCTGACCGGATTGAGTAAACGTATGCCAAACGATACCAAAACGTATTCACCGAACACGAAACGGACAAGAAACGTATAAAACGGAGACGTAAGGATTGACAATTTTGCTGTTCGTTTGTCATACGTTTTCGCAATCCGGTCAGATATGACCAGGCTAAAAAATACGTTCGAAGTACGTTTTGTCAGTTTCTTATGCGTCCACAATTCGTTTTGACTGGTTCGTGTAAGTTACGCGTACGGTATTGTCCGTTACTCATACGGTGATGTCTGGTAATCGTGCGTTTTTGTTTGTTAAATCCGTTTTATATCCGTTCTTCGAGCAACAATGGAGATTAAGTTCGTCACCGAATGATTTTATTTTGCATATTTTCTATACGTTTGGCATACGTTTACGCAATCCGGTCAGATGTGACCGGGCCATTAACCTAGAGTGGATTAATAGGCTACACTGTAAACCTTATAATTAGGTGTTTATTGAATATCAAACAACTGCAATGTTTTGTTTAGAATTGTGTGTAGGTTATAGAACTAAATGTAGTTTCATTGTTAGAAAAGTTCTTGTGGAACAATTTAACCTTAATATATTTATGTTCCGAAATGGGTTTCAGTTCAAGGCTTCAAGGTGAAAGTGTACAATGATGACTTTTTTTCCCTATCATACATGTAAGAAACAATAATTCCACATTTGTGATTAATAGGTTCATTATTATAAAAGCATTATTATAAAAGTTATACAAAGTTTTTGTGGAACAATTTAACCTTGTTCCAAAATGGGGTTCCAATTCAAGGCTTCGAGGTGAAAGTGTAGAATGATGGTCTTGTTTCTATTAGTGCTGAGTCAAACCGGATATTTTGATAAACGGATATGAGTCGAGTAAAATAATTAATTAAAAAAAATAATTTATTATTATTTTTCTTACATTTCGGATATATCCCATATCCGTCTGTTTTTTTTCAATTGGAATCAGCTGGACAGTGCCATGTTAGTCTACAAACCGCTGTCAAGATGAAAAGCCTTCGGATATCTCATCATTGATTCTTCTAAATTTGGCTCTATTTGTGATACATGTACAATACCTTTACTTTAGCAATAGATTAGCAGGGTTCAAGGTGCCATTTTCTGACCGACCGAATCTATAGAATAGGATTACAAATTTTTTCGAATACCCGTATCCAAGAATTTGAATCCGGTATCCGACCTTCACGGTCGGATATCGGATGGATATTCGTTTGGACTCAGCCCTAGTTTCTATCATACATGTAAGAAACATTGACTGCAATATGTTTTGTTCAGAACTACAATGTATTTGTGATTAATAGGTTCATTATTAGAATAGTTATACACAGTTCTTGTGGAACAATTTAACCTCGATGGATTCACGTTCCAAAAACCGGTTTTGGTTCAAGACTCCAAGGTGAAAGTGTAGAATGATGATTTCGTTTCCATCTTGCATGTTACTCGATGTAGAAAGACCACCCATTTAGGTTTAATATATTCTCAATTGGTGTCAGGGTACTATTGTTCTTCTCGGTTAAGTGGTGTCACGGGGCCAAAAGTAATTTGTATTAACAATTTCACAAAGAGATCCCACCCACCAACCTTTAACCTGTTTAGAACTGATCCTGGAAATACTTAGGCTGGGATCTATGAGGAATGCATGTTATACAGAAAGCAATCAGTCTTGAACAGTTTATTAACCCTTTCAGGATTGATTCTGAGATATTTTGGACTGGGGTCTATGGAGAATGTACATGTTATACCAGGAATAATAGAGTGGTGAAGTGTGAAGTCATCAAAACAAAAAAAAAATGTCCAAATGTTGAAAATCAATTGAATATGTTAAGTATTGGCTGAGATATGCCCATTCGAATGAATTTGTTGTCAATAGGAAATCAATGTTATAGTGCTCTTGTTCGTAACTTCATGAACCAGAGCAAAATAACACTGATTTCCTATGGAAGAAAAAATCATTCGGATGGGCATATCTCAGCCAATACTTAACATTTTCGATTGATTTTCAACATTTGGACATTACTTGTCATGCGCTTTCGAAAAAGAAGTTCAAATTGAGAAATTCTAAAAATAGATTTGTTATGGTGTCACAGCTTTGGTTCTCTATATTTTCTCCTATGGGTTTAATCTGGTGGGCAGCATGTAACATTTTTAGTCATGGAAATATATTGGTTTTGTAGTAAATGATTTTTTAACCTGTACAGGACAGTTCTAAAAAATATTTTGGCTGGAATGTTTAGGGAGTGCATGTTATACCAGAACCAATAAGTTATGAACATCTTGATTTATATATCTGGATTCTAAGAGGAGGTGCCCGGGGACCAGTAATTTGACAGAGCAATGAAAATCAACAGAGTAGGAAATAAATACTTTTGTAGAATGTGCCCACCTCCACCCTTCCCCTAGAAGTGGTGTGCCTGCCCGCACTGGTTATATTCAGTTCATCAATTCTTCATTATGTTATAGGGGACAAATCAATCAGAAAAAAATATATGCACAAACATAATTGTAAACATGCACAAATGTGTTCTACAATGTACATGTAAACAGCATAAGCTATGAAATACAATTTATTCACGTTTAAAATTTGTCAGCCATATTTCAAATTTAATGAGTTTTGAGGGACGTATGACATGCAATACAGTGCATGTTGTCAGAGCCACTTCTCGAAATGTCACATGGGGTGGAGTTATATCGGAAGTGGTGAATTGCAACAGTTTCTGTCCTTTTCCCTGGCATTTGGAGGTAGTTGGTTTGAGTCCCATCAAAGTCAAATTTTCTTTGCTCATTTTCATATAGATCTTCATTAGATGTAGACATAGTGATTTGTTTGGCATATGTCATTTTGGACTGGGCCCTAAGTAGCCTACATAAAATGTACATTATGAATAGTCTTGTTATGGTCCAATGGATAACCTGTAATGTATGTTAATGGAATCGATAATAATACATTTCTTATAAAGCGCATAATAATATAATAACATTCATGTGCTTCCATTACATCTATAAATTGCTCAATGTGGTAATCATTTTGTCCATGAAAACCATATTTTTAAGGAGCATGTAATAATGTCTCATTCAGACAGAAAGGTGTTTTGTATCCAGTAGCTATCTTAAAGCCAAGATTCCGCAAACATGGTTTTGAAATTGCATAATAATACTGATTAAGGCTTGGGATGTCTGCAAGGTTCCGCCATGTGGGACATGAACCCAGATGAGGTGTACATTAATGTTTTCAGAAGCTGATTCAAAGCAAACATTTTGCACATAATTTTTATTTGAAATTGCATTGTAATAGAAAATCTTATAATCTTACTATTTCACAGATGGGAACCGGAGCCTTGGGGTATCTGCACCGTGTCGTGTGGGACCGGTACCCACATACGCGAGGTGTACTGCGTCCAGAAGCTCTCCAGCGGTATCAACCTGCGACTCCATGATGACATGTGCTCTGGCACCAAGCCCCCGTCAGTCCAGTCCTGCAATACGGATCCCTGCCCCTATTGGAAACCTGAGCCGTGGTCTCAAGTAAGTAAAAAATGCTCCGCAGACTAATGAAGACAATTTAAAGATGCTGCAGCAGATGTAGAAAAGATCTTTATGAGCAGGCCGTTTTCTTTGATTTGTATTTGTTCATAAACATGCAAATGACTCTCTAAGGATACAAAATATCTGGTCTGTACAGTATGTATATGGTCATGTTGTGTGTTGGTCATGTTGTGTGTTGGTCATGTTGTGTGTTGGTCATGTTGTCATGTTTTATTCTTTGTGGGTGGAGACAAAGTTGCTCACAACTAAACACGATATTGGACCTACAAAATATGTGTGCATGACATACAATTATGTTCTGGTAACTAGCCCTAATCCATCCAGAATTGCAACACCATTGAAACCTGAGCCATGGTCGCAGGTGAGAACATGATCATTGTCATTCAATCCTTGTGTGGGGAAAGCATATGTTACTTGTGTGACATTGATAGAGTGCATTAATACAAGGACATAACTCTAGTAAAGTGTATGATCATGTGACATGTAGTAGGTTGAGAAAGAGAAGGTTGCTAAGTCACTTTTTATGCCTCCGCCAACGAAGTGGCCGGAGGCATTATGTTTTCGGGTTGTCCGTCCGTCCGTCCGTCCGTCCGTACGTCCGTCCGTACGTCCGTCCGTACGTCCGTCTGTACGTCCCGTTTTCGTTCTCGCGATATCTCAAGAACCGGTGGACGGATCGATTTCAAACTTGGTGTGAGTGTACATATTGGGGTGACAATGATCTGATTAGATTTTAGGGGTCATGAGGTCAAAGGTCAAGGTCACAGGACTCAATATATATGCAAAAATGCCTCGTTCTCGCGATATCTCAAGAACCGGTTGACGGATCAATTTCAAACTTGGTATGAGTGTACATATTGGGGTGACAATGATCTGATTAGATTTTAGGGGTCATGCGGTCAAAGGTCAAGGTCACAGGACTCAATATTTATGCAAAAATGCCTCGTTCTCGCGATATCTCAAGAACCGGTTGACGGATCAATTTCAAACTTGGTTTGAGTGTAAAATTTGAGGTGGCAATGATCCGATTAGATTTTGGGGTTCATGAGTTCAAAGGTCAAGGTCACAGGACTCAATATATGTGTAAAAATGCCTCGTTCTTGCGATATCTCAAGAACCGGTTAACGGATCAATTTCAAACTTGGTATGAGTGTACATATCAGGGTAGCAATGATCTGATTAGATTTGGGGTTCATGAGGTCAAAGGTCAAGGTCACAGGACTCCATATATATGCGAAAATGGCTTGTAATTGCAAAATTTCAAGAACTGAATGTCAGATTTCAATCAAACTAGGTACCTGAATGTATCATAAAGAGTCAACGTAGCCATAAAATGTTGGGGTCATGAGGTTGAGGTCAAGGTCACAGGACTCATTATACATGCAAAAAAGCTTGTAATGCCAAAATCTCAAGAACTAAATTATGTCAGATTTCAATCAAAGTTGGTACCTGAATGTTTTTTAGGGAGCCATCAAAGATATGGTCAAGGTCACAGGACTCAAAATATATGAAAAATATTTTTACAAATGAAATCAGTGCATGTTAAAGGTACTTCAGATTCGTCAAATCAGATGCGCGGCGCCATCTTAAGTACACGTTGCGCACGGTGCGTGATGCACGTTAGCTCAGTGTCATGCGGTGCGCGCAAACTGGCCCAGTTCAAAATGGCGACCCGCTGTGTAGCATCCCCACGCTTGATGCCCTTTAATTTGGGCTTGATATTAAAATCGCGTGATAGCGGAGGCATAATTTTCGATTGCGCGCAATCGAAGATCCATCTAGTTAATACTTAGAATCGAGGAGCCTTGATGAAATTTAGTTTGGCTATCTTTTATTTTTGATAAATATATCCCAAATTAGAAATAATTAGCAGATGTTGTTTGTAAGTATCGGCTTCCATGGTGGTGTAGATAATACGTTTGGTTTGCGGTTGCACCATGTTAGAGAGGAGGATTGGAGAAATAATTAGTATCTGAAAATAAGTAAGTAAAGCAAAACACAGTTTATTAAAAAATTGACTTACTTCCATCTCACTCTCACACAATGATATTATCTTGTTACACTGTGAATATGGAGTTTATTTTAGATACATCTGTTAATATGAGAACACACACATGGAGCATCATATCTACCAACTGTCCATATAAACAAACTTCCATCTTGTCCCAATAAAGATGTTTAGTCGTCTGATGAAAGTAGGGTACAAAAGCCTTACTGAAGGTTATTTTTTACATCTTTATTTTGATTGTGCAGTTTTTATGAATTCTAAATGGATATTTATAGTGGTATCATCATTAAAGTAATTAACCCATTTAAGACTTGTACACTGAACTACTTTGGCTGTGGTCTCAGATGGTTGAACAAAAGGAGTAGCTTCTTCAATGAACTGTCAAGTAGTACATTCACACAAGTTCAAGGATGCAACTCTAAATCTACAGGTCAATCTGACCCTAAAGCAGTGCTATTAACCTGTTCCCTACAAGATTTTGCAATTTCCATAGAGAAAAATACAGAGCCCACTAGGTTCCAGTATGCAATGGGTTAACCTGTTCCGTACAAGATTTTGCAATTCCCATAGAGTTAATACAGAGCCCACCAGGCAGTGGTCAATGGTTTATTATAAATTTAGTATAAATATAAGCTGTGAGTGATGAAAGGACTTACATACTGTACGTGTAGTATGGAAAGTACAGTACAATGTTAGAAAAAAGGTTTAATTTATTTTTGTTGGATGATCAGGTGGATTTCCAAATATTTTCTGATTGTCAAATAACCCCCAACTAGTGTTTTAATAGGATTTGTATCTCTTCTTTTGATAAGCCACGTGTGCTTGTCGGGCAGCCCTTTTTTATGCTGAAAGGTCTTTTGACTATTAAATACAGTCAAACCTGTCTACCACCCAAGGGAGATAGAAAGGGTGGCATTTTTCAGCAGGTGGTCTCTATAGACAGGTTCATTTATAATGTAATCCATATCGAGATCCCTAACCAACCCCCTTCAACATTTGTATATCCATTTGGATGCACAGAAAACAACTCGCTAAAAACCACCCTAAAAAGAAACTGCCTTGGACCGAGACTACTCCCCTATATATACCCGGTGCTGGGCCATAATTGTCCTCTTTCATTTGCGACGCCTTAGAGACAGTCACGCTGAAAATCGCGCTCTTACATTTGATTCTAAGAATTTTCGTAGCAGTCTACAATCTAAAGTAAGACCGTTCCTTTTCTATCTATCAGTGTAGCGCAATAACCCTATTTGAATTGTAAGTCCTTGGACCTTGTCAGAAGCGATTTTGAGACCATTTTCGGAGCTTTCTGTTAGGTTTTTCTGGCGCTCCGTTGGTGGTTAAGAAAATGACGCATGCGTGAATTTTCGGACGGCTCGCGGTGGGAGTGTTCCCCCGTAGTTACGGGCGAGATTCGGTCCGAGTTTTCACTCTCATTTAAATTTTTTCTCGGGGCTTTATACCTCGGGTCATGTATAAGATTGATTTTTATTGGGCTTGCTCGGCCCCCTCATTCGGGGGGTCTTGCGTCTTGGCTCGTGTATAATGTTGCTTCCTCTCTTTCCATGGCCGTCAATCATTTCGGAGACGTTGTGCTC
The DNA here is from genome assembly GCA_037951105.1 of Echinarachnius parma. Taxonomy (NCBI): domain Eukaryota; kingdom Metazoa; phylum Echinodermata; class Echinoidea; order Clypeasteroida; family Echinarachniidae; genus Echinarachnius; species Echinarachnius parma. The sequence continues at coordinate 40,649 of JBAMJV010001359.1, read as the reverse complement.
GATTCATGAATGATGTTGAAAGTTTTTTATTTTTTATTTTTGATGTCATGTTCGTATTCTTGCATGCCCGCCATTTTGTTTTTATAACCTTGTTGTGGTGTGTGTTGGCTCGACCTCGGGGTCGTGGCTTGTCCTTTGTTGGCCTTTGTTTTGTTGAGGGGGGGTGGTGCCTCGTCGGGGTCACCATGGGTTGAAACATGTGTTGGGGAGAGGTGGTGTCGGGGTTCTTGGCCCCTCCACCCCCTTCCCCCCCCCCTCCCACCCCCCCCCTCCCCCACACTTTAAAAAAAAAAAAAAAAAAGTGCGGGGGTGCCCTCGAAGGGACAAAAAAAAAAAAAAAAAAAAAAAAAAAAAAAAACTTGGAAAAAAAAAAAAAATAAATTATTTTTTGTTAAAAAAAAAATAAAAATAATAATTGAGTGCTTATGGGGGGATGCTAACCTCCCTTTTTTCCTTTGGTTTTTTTCTTACCTTGTTCCTTTGTGCATCTAGGTATGACATCGGATGATGGTTGGGTGGACGTCTTGTCGGCCTCGTCCGGCGAGGGTCACGAGACGGGGAGTTTGAGGCCGGGTTCCCTTCCCCCGGGTCGTTCAATGTCGGTTCCGGGGGAACCAAATTTAGAATCCCGTTCTACTAATTCGCGCCTCACGGGTGGGCGAAGCAGTAGCTGTGGCACCCAGGGGTATCCTATGGCTAGAGGGTTAGTAGGGTCCCCTGAAGACGGTCCCCCTATCATCGTAGGGCCCGGGGATCGTGGCGTCAGCCGGGGTGCCGTCCCTGGTTGTAATTCGCCTATGATGTCCGGCTTTGGTCACGGTGAGCAGTTCAAGACTCGGGCCATTTCTCACCACACACGTAAGTCCTCTCGCAAGCCGGGTAAGTCCGCTCTTTCCATAGCTTTTGACGGGCGCGGGACTCCGCGCCCGGTGCACTCGAAACGTCGCACCCAGCATGGACGAGTGACTTCTTCTCCCGGGATTCCTGGCCGAGGGAGGCCAGTCCCCACTAGACCAAGGGTAAGTTCCCCTAGTTTCGCGGCTGTTTCGACCGCTTCTCGTGTTACTTATAGCGCGGCCCCCCCGGGGGGGGCCCTTGCAGCAGCGTCTCATCCCCCTCGGGTTGGGGGTGAGGCCCTTTCTGTACCCCGGACCCCACGGGGGGTTCCGGGGCTTATTCATTCTTCTTCCTTCCCAGGGGTTGGATTAGGTTTTGGGGGGTTGGGTGCCCCTTCCGTGGCCCCGTCTTCTTCGCTGGGGGCTCCGCCCCCGGTTCGTCAGGTGGCTGATGAGGTGAGGGCTGCCCCTTCCCGTGCGGCTGGGGTGGGTGTGCCCCTTTCTCCTGGTAACGAGGAGTTGATGCGGCTTTTCCAGGAATTTCTGGCGTCTCGTTCGGTCCCGTCCTCTTCGCTTCCCGTGGAGGCTGGCCCCTCCGTGCCCATGGATGTACCGGATGGGGAGTCCTTTCCGTTAGAGTCGGAGGAGGAAGAGGAGGAGGTGGATTCTCCGCGTGCTCTCCAGGTCGGCCGCGCGGCAGAGGCGCTGATCAATTTCTTTTCTCCGGCGGTTACAGAGGCGGAGTCGGTTGTGCCTGTTCCCCAGCAGCGGATTTTCCAGTCGGCGTCCCCCCCGGATTCGTCGGGTATTCCGGTGACGGCGGATTTCCTCCGGGAACTGGAGGCGGTGGCGGAGTCTTCGAGACCGGTATCCGGGGCCGTCAAGCCGGCCGCCATTGTCCCTCCTCATCATGTGTCGGCTTTTGGTATTCGTCTGGAGGACCGTGACAGTTACTTCATGGTTCCTAAACATTCTCCTGCCCTCCTCGCTCTGGCTTCCTCGTTGAGCGGGTCCAGGGCGACGGGACTGCAGTCTGCTTCCTTCCGGTCAGCCGATCGCACTTGGTCGAATGTGTCCCTGGCAGCCCGGATGGCTCTTCGTCTATCGGTATACTCTGTATCTCTGCAAGACATTTTGAACCGCGCAGACGCGCTCGAGATGTGCTCGGAGGACCGCGAGTCGACGTTCAACTTGATCCGGGCGGTGGAGGAGCTCCTTTTCGACCAGATTGCTCGAGTAGTGTTCCTGGCCTGCCGCCAGCGTCGGGGTTTGGCCCTTGAGGCCCTGGGCTTAGGTCGCCTCATTCCCACGCCTGCCGTTGCGGCTATTCCCTTAACGGGTCCGTTTTTGTTTGCGGGAGAGTTGGACAACGCCCTCGATGCCGAGGTGAGCACGGCCAAGAGAGCCTCGGAGGTGGCCGGGCGTCTCCGCCCTTTCCGTAACCGGCCGTCTCGCCGGGAGGGCGCCTCTCCGAGGGTTTCTGGGTCTTTTCGTGGTTCCAGTCGGCGGCGTACGTCCCGCGACTCCAGAGCGCTTCGTGCTCCGGCCCGAGGCGAGGTCGTTGCCCGTGACGGACCTCCTGCGTGGGGTGGTCCCTTCCCCGGTCGTGGTTCCTTCTCCGGTCGTGGTTTCTCCTCCGGTCGTCAGCCTGCCCCGTTTCGTGGACGAGGGGCGGCTAGGCGCCCTAGAGGTGGCAGACGTGGCCGTCCTGCCTCCTTTGGCCAGTCATGACGGTGGCGTAGTGGCGAGTGTGGCCTCGGGGCCAGTGGGAGGCCGCCTTTCCGGCTTCCGGGAAAGGTGGGCAGACATCTCCGTGGACTCGTTCGTCCTCTCCACGGTCGCGCAGGGCTTGCGCATCAGTCTACTGCCCTCCTTCCCCGGTACCCTTCGTTTCCCCACGGCTCTGCCGCAGTCGCAGGTGCGGCGAGCGGCGGTTTGGGCGGAGATCGACTCACTTCTGGCCAAGCGGGCCATTGTGGAGGTGGTCGACTCCCCGTCATTGTGCCTCTCACCGGTATTCCTGGTGCCCAAGCGGACAGGGGATTTCCGGTTAATCCTGAACTTAAAAAGATTCAATCGTTTCGTCCCGGATGTTCATTTTCGTATGGAGACCCTCGCTTCCATCCTCCCCCTCCTCGAGCCGGGCGAATGGGCAGCGTCCATAGATCTCTCCGATGCGTACCTCCATGTCCCCGTCCATCCGCACTGCTGGCGGTTCCTGGGGTTCCAGGTAGGACTGCGGACCTTCCAGTATCAGGTCCTCCCCTTTGGCCTGAAGTCCTCTCCCAGAGTTTTTTCCAGGTTGGTGTCGGCAGTGGCGGGGTTCCTTCGGTCTCGAGGGATCAAAATTTTCGTCTACCTGGACGACTGGCTGGTGGTGGCCCCTTCGGAGGCCGCTCTCCGCCGGCACCTTGCAGAGACCCTCGAGCTAGTCAGATCGTTGGGCTTCCTCATCAACGAGCGGAAGTCGGAATTGACTCCCTCCCAGACCCCAGTGTTCCTGGGGGCCGAACTCAACCTAGTGTCCCAGCTGGCCCGCCCTGCGGCCCACCGGGTGGCGGCAGTCCAGGACGTCGTTCTCCGATTACGTTCGAGCCCCACCTCCCCGGCGGAGTTGTGGCAGGTTTTTCTCGGCCACCTCACCAGCTTGGTGGACCTAGTGCCAGATTGCCGTCTCTTCATCCGGCCCGTGCAGATGTTCCTCCAGGCCTACTTTCGACAGGCCGTGGACTCCCCTCGAACCCGGGTGCCATTCACCGACGAGGCCAGGAGGGCCTGTGCGGTGTGGGCGGACCCTCAATTCCTTTCGCAGGGGAAGGCGTTCAGAAAGCCCTCCCCCTCGGTGACAGTGACCACCGATGCCTCAAAGATTGGGTGGGGGGCGTACATGGGAGACCGCTACATCTCGGGGCTTTGGTCCCCCCTCCAGGCGGACCTGCACAGCAACATCCTGGAAATGTATGCAGTGAGACTGGCCCTTCACGAGTTTTTCCCGTCCTTGCGGGGACGAGCAGTCAGAGTGGTCTCAGACAATTCCACGGTAGTGGCGTATGTCAACAGGCAGGGGGGCACGAGGTCCCTCCCGTTGTGTCGCTTGGCACTGGACCTGTGGACCTCCTGCCGGGAACACGGCGTGGTCTTGCTAGCAGTCCACGTACCAGGAGACCACAATGTAATTGCGGATTTCCTTTCCCGCGGCCGTTTCCTTCCGTCGGAGTGGCATCTCCACTCAGTAGTTTTCAACCAAATTTGCAGGACCTTCCCGTGTCCGGGGGTAGACCTGTTCGCGTCGGCCATAAATCGCCAACTAGACGCGTACTGTTCGCGGGCCCGGGATCCCCGAGCCTGGGCGGAGGATGCGTTCTCCGTCTCGTGGCAGGGGATCCGGGGCTATGCCTTCCCCCCCTTCCCCCTCATCCCCCTGGTGCTTCGGAAGGTGGTGGAAGACAGGGCCGAGCTGCTGTTGGTGGCCCCGATGTGGCCGGCCCGGCCCTGGTTTCAGACTCTAGTATCCTTGTTGGTAGCGCTGCCTCGCAGCCTTCCCCCTCGGGTGGATCTGGTGGTGCAGCCGCTGTCCGGCCTCCCCCACCCGTTCCCGCGCACGCTCAGATTGGTATTGTGGCCTCTGTCCGGGTGTCCGCGGGCCAGGACGGCCTTTCAGAGCGCGCTGCAGATTTCATCGCATCATCATGGCGTCTTTCAACAAGACGGACCTACGATTCTCGTCTCTCCCGGTACGGAGTGTGGTGCAGGGAACGGGGGTGTGATCCCCGTACTGCCCATTTAGGGAAGATAGTGGATTTCCTAATTGAACTATTCGATGAAGGTCTGGCGTTAGCCACGGTGCGGGGGTACCGCTCGGCCATCGGGGCGGTGCATGCTGGCTTCCCCGATGGATCCACGGTAGCCTCTAACGAATCGATATCCCGAATTATGAAGGCGTTTTTCATCAAACGCCCGCCCTCCAGGTCCCTGGTGCCGTCCTGGGACCTGACTCGCGTGCTCCAGGCCCTGGCCCGCGCCCCGTTTGAACCTATGGCGGAGGCCCCTCTGAAGCAGGTGGCAGTGAAGACTGCGTTCCTTCTGGCGATTGCCTCGGGCCAGAGGCGGAGCGCCCTCCATGCCCTGTCCCTGGCGAAGGGACATGTGCGGTGGGAGAGGGGTGGAGTTAGACTGATCCCCTCCCCTGGATTCATAGCGAAGAATCAATCAGCGGGTTCCCCTCCGGTTGAGATTTTCCTCCCCACGATCTCCTCGCTCTCATCGGTGCGGGCGGACCGTCTTTGGTGCCCGGTTAGAGCTCTGCGCTGGTACATCAAACGTACCGAGTCAGTAAGGTCCTCCCCTGTCCTTTTCATCTCCTCAATCCGTCCTCATCTCCCCGTTTCAACGGCCACTGTCTCACGATGGCTGGTACTGGCGATCCACGCAGCAGGAGATGACGCGCTGGTGCAATCACCTGCCCATGCCCACGAAACCCGGGCGATGGCTGCTTCGTGGGCTCTCTTTAACGGAGCTTCCGTGGACGAAATTAAACGGGCGGCTTACTGGGCGTCGTCAAACACATTCGTTTCATGCTACCTACGGGACGTGGTGGCCGGACGTCCGTCCTTTGCTGAGGCGGCTCTGGCGGCTGGCTCCATGTAGTATGCGTGGGCCGACCCCTCCTCCAGTCAGTAAGTGTACTTCATTTATATTATTTGTGTGGGTCAGGGATTATACAAATGTTGAAGGGGGTTGGTTAGGGATCTCGATATGGATTAAATGAATCTTAGTGATTTCATTATCCATTAGAGATACTAACCAACCCCCTTCATAAATTCCCTCCCGTCCTCCCCGCGTCGGTAGTCGTGCGCAATTGAAAGAGGACAATTATGGCCCAGCACCGGGTATATATAGGGGAGTAGTCTCGGTCCAAGGCAGTTTCTTTTTAGGGTGGTTTTTAGCGAGTTGTTTTCTGTGCATCCAAATGGATATACAAATGTAGAAGGGGGTTGGTTAGTATCTCTAATGGATAATGAAATCACTAAGATTCATTTAATCTGCTTTTAGTGGAGTGCTGATTCCCCTTCGGCACGAAACAGAACACTGCAGATAGAAAGAATCATATGTTTAGTGTGTAGATAACAATGTACATACAATTTTAAGTCTGGCTACGCCCCTGGTGACCACCAAATGAAAACAAGTAAAGTGGCTACTATAAACAGGTTACCTCTATAGACAGGTTCCATAACATTTTCAGATATGTAATTGGTTACTTTTGTTGGCCGGTTCAGACAAGTGGCCAATAAAAACAGATTTGGGTATTAAATTTAAGTTTCCATCTACATCATAACCATTTAATTATTTCTATCTGCAGTGTTCTGTTTCTTGTGGAAGGGGAATCAGCACTCGTGAGATTCAGTGTCACAACCACCGCAACGCACCAGCCATAGGATGCGATGCGGACACAGGACATATTTTCAAAAAGGAAGGAAAATTGGAAAGCTGTCTTCAGTCATAAATTTGATTAAAAATATTAATTAAACATGGTGTTGTGTATTGTTATCTTCACCCTAAACATACATATGATTCTTTCTATCTGCAGTGTTCTGTTTCGTGCGGAAGGGGAATCAGCACTCGTGAGATTCAGTGTCGCAACCACCGCAATGCAGCGGCCATTGGATGCGACTCGGACACCATGCCATCCATTAGGAAGATATGCATCCCGGGCGTGCCCTGTTTGAAAGATCCTGAATCACGGAGAGTGGAAGGTAAGATATTTACCCATTCACTGAGGACCCACTTTATTATCATCACTTTTACACTATTACTATCACTATTACAGAACTAGCATGTAATTCAGATAGGAATATATTAGCCAATCTTATAGGAACTTGATATATATTTATTCATATAATACATGAGTCTTGAATGGATCAAATGCTAATTCAGTATTGTTAAGGACTTTTTTTTTTTATAGAATATAGAATTGGCTGTGATACAGGTAGAAATTGTCCTTTTAGGACTAAACTTTCATTAAAAATGTGTCCTTCAGCAAAATAAATTTATACACATCTGCTGCTCTCAACTCAGGCATAGTAAACAGATACTTGGCGGGAAGTTATATTTTGAAATACTTGAACACTTTATGTAGGCTGCTTTGCTAAAGATAATGTAGCTAAACAATACATAAGTGAATTAGGGCTGATGTCTATGGAGAATGCATGTTATACTAAAATAAAATTATCTTCTATGTGTTAACATAGCCCAATGTATCTCTTTCCAGACCGGAGACCACACCTGATGACCACGGCTACCCCAGAGGAGAGGAGGGGTGGGGAAGAGCAACAACAACCAAGGTACATACAGTATTACCTTCTAAAATTATGTATTTTCATAAAAACAATAATAATAGTGCGTAATCTTACATACTGTAAGAACATACAAAAAAACATAACAACATTTTCATAACTACAGTTTCTTTTCATAAGTTGGACATAATTTACAAAGAGTAGTTTTTTTTGTTGTCAATTTAAAAAAAAAGAATATCATTTCATACATGTAGCTTGTTTGTTCATATTGGCCTCTTAAAGGGACTTAGTAACATTGTCCAAATCCTCAAAATCCAATCGGAATTATAGCGGTTCCCTCATACATGTACCTTGTTGTATTCGTATTAACAATAAAAGCATGAGACAAGTTTCAGTTTTTCAAATTTCCCTTTCGATAAACAGATATTTACGATTGAAGTATTCAGATATCAAATTATCCACTGGATCGTCAGAACCATGTACAAAGTTAGTGCAATGAGTTAGTGAATAGCACTTTGCATTTTTGCTCATTTCTCGGCCATACAACGTCCATCCAACTTGAAATTTTCAAACAATACCTAGTGGACATACCAGATAACAACAATATACATTGTATCAACTATTCATCACTTTTTGTACATGTCAACAAAGTTACTATATCCCTAATTGGTTAACTTTGTTTTGTTACTGGAACAGCTACCACGTTGGAGACTGGAGTCCTTGTAGCACCTCCTGTGGTCAAGGCATTAGGACCCGCAGTGTCCGCTGCAAGCTCTACCTCCCTGGCTACGACATCCCCTTCGACTTCAGCGACATCGAATGCCAGGGCTTGCACCGTCCTGAGGACGTCGAAGACTGCATGGTCTCAGAGTGCCCAATTCCAGTCCAGGCTAACTCTGTTAACGGACCTGTTTTGACCGTATCTCATCCGCTGACCACCGAAGAGCCGACTGAATCAAGTGTGGGCAGTGAAGATTCGATCAGTTTTGAACCCAACATGGTTGACCAAAACCAGAATGAACCCAACATGGCTAACCAAGGTAAATAAGATACGTAGATACTGTAGTAGTTATAATGTTTTGTCATCCACCTTCAAGCGATAATTTAAAAAGTTTGTTTTTAAAAGATCTGAACTACGTACTGGCCCTTGATCACTGAATAAATTAATTTAACCATATGTAGTGGATGGAAGAGACCCCATTACGTTTCGAACAAATCTGGTTGATCAAACCAAAATGAACCCAATACAGCCAACTTGGGTAATTCACTATATGCTTCCTTATTTATTTGAACGCTATGTTTGATTTGCTTGTTTAGATCAAGTGAATAGAGTGTATTTCATATTATAAATCCTGCATACACAATATCGACACAAGAGTTTAAGATTAGATATGAGAATATTATTGAGGTGCTGTTTATTTTGTGTCCTGAGGTCCTGATGAATCAAGCTTATTTTAATGCTCAAAACATGAATTCACAATCGCAGTTTTGATACTAAAATTCTTTAATCACAAGAGCGTGATGGAGCGTGATGATCATTAATTGTTCTTTTGTTCTTTTATACAGATACCAATGATATCAACCAAGACCAAAACCAAGAAGATATAACAGAGCCAAACAATATCAACCCGCAACAAGATGTAACTGATCCTAATAGTGTGGGCCATCAAGACCACACAGAACCTAATGTGGTCAATCCAGACCCAACATTGGGCATTGGTCCAGGACCAGACCTGCAGGCCTTCATCTGGCGCTATGGGTACACACCTTGCACTGCGTCATGTATAGGCGGTAAGACATTTCTTTGTTTGTGATCTCTTTTTCATTTTTCTAAACATTACTTCATGTAGCGTTGAGTGGGTCTTTCTTAGGACCACCACTCTTCAGAGGAAAGAATTTCTGCATGATGTATCGTAAACTAGCCGTTCAAGTTATTCTTTGCCATGGAAACCTTCAAAAATTACATTACTTCCTGTGTAAAACTGGATAGTGTCCTGCAGCTACATACATGTAGCTGCCAAGTCTCTCAGATTTTGCAGGAGACCTTCTGTAAACAGACCCAGATTACTGCATCAGATTTTCAGCTAATCTCCTTGATTATTGAAAGATTACTGTCATTAGGTTGTATGCACTTGATGCATTTGATAGACATCTCCCTGATATCAGATAAAATTTCCCTAAATTGTCCTGATTGTTGAATTTGAATGTTGTTAGCTCTGCAGCTATCAATCAAGGCATGACAGGGCTTCATCTAATGTTGTTATTTCTCTCAGGGGATTTTGATTGTAATATGATACCCTAGACCATTACACAGAAGCTTTGTGATTTTGTTAAGGAATAACTGTTCTTGTGTATGAAATGTCTATGAAATATTAACATATTTAAGATTGAACCAAGATATCTTTGGCAAGGGTCAATGGGATTAAGTGTTATGCCAGAATCAAATCGCCTCCTATCCGATACTATTTGGTCCCTCCGGTGTTTTGAGATTTACAATGTACATCCTGAATATTTGGAACATGAGCTATTTTCATAGCAAAATGTTGTTTTATCCATGGGGAATGTTGTTATGTTTAATCCTACCCTTGGCTGTGTTACTGTAATGAAATGTAATTTCTTTTCACCTTTAGAACATAGTTTTCTAGATGACTGATTGTCATTATATGGCTGTCAAGCTCCACTTTACTTCCGTTAAAAAGAAGGAAAATATATAAATGCATGATTATTGACTGAAGTAAACAAAAATTATGATGAAAAGCTGGATTAATGAAAAGATGAAAAAGCATATGAATAATTAATTTTGTTTTTATTGGTTCGTATAGGTGTCCAGGAATCGATTGTTCGTTGCATGAATGCCTTCAATGATGAAGTGATGAGAGATGCCAAATGTGGTGGTAAATAAATAGCCACCATGTAGATAAATTGAGTTAATATTCTTTGACTGAAATGTGGTATATGTATAACGTAAATCTATAAATTATTATTTTTTTATCATGACAAACAGGTGTCCAGGAGTCAATTGTACATTGTGTGAATGCCTTCACCGATGAAGTGGTGAGCGATGCCAACTGCGATTACAGCCAGAAGCTGCCTAGCATTCAGCGCCCCTGCAATGAACACGACTGCCCACCAGAGTAAGTGTTTATTGCAGTGTCTGGGTCTGAAATACATGAACAGTACATGTCCAAATATATCTTTTTATTTGTGTATTGTTTTATTTCTGTATTTTCATATATTTCTGCAGTAGCATAAAAATAAAAATAAACAGTATTGATAAAAATAGTAAAAGAAGCACAATATAGATTTATTGTGAATAGAACAGTTTACTATTTATACAAAGTTACAGGTGCAGTATTTATGTATATATATACATGTAGTTAGAAGCAAAATTTAATTAAATTGTCTAACATGCAGAATTACATTTTATCAAAGGGGAGAGAAATAATCAGAAACAAATATTTCAGCACTCACTTGAAAGTATAGCATATCATGTCACGGGGTAAACAATTAAACCATTAGTTGCAAATAATATGTGTATATGCAATTTCTGCCTAGATGGAAAGTCTTCCTATACGGTGAGTGCTCAGCGTCTTGTGGCCCAGGCCTCATGCATCCAGCTGACGTCCTGTGCATCCAGATGACTGCTAGGAACTCTGAGTCTCCTCTCCGTACCCTACCTGAAGATGAGTGCATGGGACCAAAGCCGGATGAGCCCATCCCTTGTGATGGCGATGACTGCGCAACTTTCTGGGTCCTTGGTGATTGGTCTGAGGTAAGTTTTGACTATTTATTTTGTTTGAGGGTGATTTTTATTTGATATCACTTTATTGTAAATTCAACAAAGGAACGAGAGTAAAAGTGAACGTACATAATAACATGTTACATTACAATAATAAAAGTAGCCCAGGACATGATGCAAGACAATGCAGGTTATAAACATGCAGGGCATACAATACAATACATTACATAAGATTTAACGAGTAGAATATATATATATATATTTATTTGCCATTAATTAACTGGAATATGTTGTGGAGAAAATGTATATTGTGCAGTACAAGATAGCACTTTGGGTTCTGTTAAAGTGAATAACATTTCATGGGAGAAAGGACAGTATTTCAAAATTATTATCATCAGTATGATAATTATGATCATAGTTGTTCATCACTATCATCTCCACATCATCAATAGTATCTTCATCATTATCATCATCCGTAGCATTATCATCATAATTTCATTTCAATAATAACATTATTGTACTTGCTATATTTTTATATACACTATTCTATTTCAATGGTCTGTATAAAGGTAGTGAACTGCAAATGCCAATAGATACTTGTTTAATTATTTGTTTGTTGTATTTCTAAACTTAATTTGCCATTATATTCGTTCAGTGCTCTGCTATGTGTGGCGAGGGGTCAGGGAACAAGACACGGTCCCTCGCTTGTCATCAGACTACTTCGTCGGGAGACGACGTCGAAGTGGAGTTCACTCGATGTCCACTCCCAGTGCCCCATACGGTGGAGGAATGCGACAATGCACAGTGCCCACCTCACTGGATGGCCACACCTTCGTCAGAGGTAGGTTCCTTTTTATTTCTTGGTTACAAAATGGCAAGTGAAACTATCATTTTGTTCCATTCATTAATTTTCAAGCACTGATCAGATTTGTTTTTATTTATACTCCCATTTGTTGAAAATAAGATATTATTTAATTGTTGATTTTATTTGTTTTTCTTTTGAAAATGATTTTAAAAGACAACTTACTAACATGTCATCCTGAATAAATGAAAAAGAGCAAAGAAAAGAGGACTTCCGCAGGGATCGAACCCCGAAACCTCCAGTTTGTTAAGACTAGCTATCCGGAGGTCGATCTTGGGGAAGCCCAATTTTCTCTGCTCTGTTTATGAAAAAAATAGTTCTAGTTAGTTTCCATATGTTTGGATTTATTCACATTTCATCTTTTATACAAACTAACTACAGTACTTTATAGGGTAACAAATCCACCCTCCAAAATTCAGTCACTGCTTTTATATGTAATCAATATAATGCATGTATATTTTACTCTTTTGTTTCTGCACAAACCATTCCAGTGTTCAAAGAGTTGTGGGCGAGGTGTTCAGACAGTGAGGCTAAGTTGCCACCAGATAACTCCCTTCGGAACCATGATGGACTTGCCCAACTCCTTCTGCCCTATCCCTCAGCCATCCACCACTCAGACCTGTAACGAAATGGACTGTCACACGGAATGGACCACAAAGCTGCTTTCACAGGTAAATCTTTATCAATATTTTTTGTTGGTCCCAAAAGTACTCTGGGAAGAGAATGTGTGTTATATAAAAATCAAACAGTTCGCAAGAGGTTACATATTTTGACTTGCCCAACATCTTCTGCCCAATCCCTCCGCCATCCACTACTCAGACCTGTAGCGAAGTGGAATGTCCCACGGAATGGACCACGAAGCTGCTCTCACAGGTAAAGTCAATATTATAAAAACAACAACAAACTTTTGTCCCAGAAGCACTCTGGCTAGAGAATGTGTGAAAATAAAACAGTCCGCAACAGGTTATATTTGGACTTGTCTAACTCCTTTTGCCCAATCCCTCCACCATCCACTACTCAGACCTGTACAAAGTGGACTGTCCCACGGAATGGACCACGAAGCTGCTCTCACAGGTATGAACAATCATACTATTACAAAAGAACATTCAAAATAATTTATGCACTTTGAAAACATCTAATACAGTAAAAATGAGACATGAAAATACTTGGGAGATACCCTCCCAAACAATTGAGTGTTTCTGCCCAATCCCCCCACCATTCACCACTCAGACCTGTAACGAAGTGGACTGTCCCACGGAATGGGCCACTAAGCTATAACATATTATGTATACATATATGTTATTAATATGAATAATTAATTTCGTAAATTTTGACAATTTTGATTAAAAACAAGTTCACATCTTCCTCAGATGTGTATTTAATAATTTTTCCTGTTTATGTCTGTCATTACAAAACAAATTGAGACACTTAGCAAATAGATTTATCCTTCCGAACTAGTTGAGAGTCAATAGAGTACCTTAGCAGTTGATCGTGGCAGATGTTTAGCAGAGGCAATGTCCCCATATACAAATACAGAAATAATCCTTAAATAGGGAGTGTGAAAGGGGATAAACATCCATTAGCCCATTGAAGACGTATTGGTGTTATGATGACATTTATTCTTCCTAGACCCCAGCCAGAGTATTTTTAATAATGGTGTTAATCAGCTTTGCTTCTGTTATCCTAAATGTCAGAGAAGTTTAATCTAATGAAATCATTAAATACCTACTAGTATTAGACTTTTGAAAAGTATCATCTGGATTACAGATTTTCGGGCAACCTATGTATTTTTCTTTCCTATATTCCTGGTATGTTTTAAATGAATAAAGTCTATTAATAGTTTTTCATTAGGTACTATGAGAAACAGATCAACCTACATACTTTGCAGCAAATTAAATGAATGATGATAATTAGATTAGGGCATTTAACTGACAAAAAAACACTTTATACAAATTGAGTTGTTAAAGATTTAGATTGGTCAAACACTTGATCTGGTTTATCGCTTATTGAATAGATAAATGTAATGACAACCGCTGTCGTATGCAATTTAACCATCTAGCCTTTGACAAGAACAGTTCAAAGCTGTTTAATGATTCTGACCTGCTTTGTTCAAAGTAATTAAATGAATGTGGGTCAGATTTGTACCACGTTAATTCCACAGACATCTGGACATACATGTACAGTATGTGACCTCCAAACATGTTTTGTTAAAGTTTTTGTTTGGCTATGTTCACTTTGACTCTTATAAAATGCAGTGCAGTTTGACGCTTGTTTATTTGTCTTTCATTTTCAATAATGGTTGTTGCAATTATCTGTTGTTGATATGTTGAAATGATCATAGTGGGTAATCTAGGTCTTTAAAATCGATAGATTTCTGTTTAACAACTTTATTGACATACTCACTTGAAGTTAGCTTCGACTTGAGAGCTGTGCAATTAAGGACTGGTCAGAAAAAAACAAATTGAGCTTTGGAGTATGAAGAATACAATATACCAACAACCGTCTTTATAAAGAGTTTAACAATTTGTTTAACCATTTCTTTGTCTGCATAGCAAGTTAAACAATTGTTTAACAATTATTTGTGTATGTTTATGTCGGTACTGAGGAACATGTATGAGTGTTGTGTGTGTATTATGCTTGGGAGTTGCACACTAAATTGTCATTGACGCTGGACATCAGACATATGATTCCATTGGTACCTGTCGGCCATAATTCATCCACATGGGATTGAAATCAAGACCAGTCTAAATCATCTGACACCTATGTGTTGCGTTACAACTGCCAGAGATTATTAATAGGACATGATGTCATTGTAGGGTTTGGCACAAGTGCAGATGAATTTAAAGGACCATTCTCATTTTTGCAGGATAAAAAATGAAAAACAATTTCAAAGGCTACAGATTTGAAAGCAAATAAAGCAATTACATGGTTATGAACAATAACTTTATAATGTAAACAAAAAAGAAAATATTCTACCACCAAAAATATGGCTGTGTGAAAAATATGGATTTCGTTAAAATCATTCTTTGAAAGTTTGTTTGTATATAATTATATATATATATATACCTGTATAAAGATGATGGCTTGATCAAAATTGAATACAGGATGCCAGGCGCTACAAGCTTGAAAGTTTGAAACAAAGCCAAGCAGTAGCAAAATCCATAGAAGGGCTTTAATTCATTGATGAGGTGTGGGATGATTGTTTGATTGATGCACCAGCTCTCACAGTGCAACTTCTTTTATTCACCCCCTCTCCGATCGTACGTTGGCTTACATTTGTAGGTTGTAGCCTGCATGAATATGTCTTTAGCATTTACACTATAAATGTATTATAGCGCTTACATGCCTATGAATTGAAGTCATTTCACTTTAATCTGATGGCCAATTGACATGAATTTCCTGCCAATCTACTTTGATAGTACATCTACCTTTTTGTGTAGGCTACAACGTTGGTCAGAAATCTTGTGACCTGATTTTTACTCTTATTATCAATATAAGGACTTAGATTATGTTGAATTTAATACGTATGAATAATTATGATACAATTGTGTAGGTTAAATTGTAGCTCTATGAATATAAAGAAATACATGTAGTTTAAAATTACCAATTGAAATATTACGTTAAAACTTTGAAGATGTCAAGTACAATGATAACTGATCAAATTTACCAAAGCCTTCTCTAACTCGATTACCTATGTGAATCTAGGGTACCAAGCAATAATTCTATATTTAAATTACCATAGCTGGTAGGCAGTGGGTTAATTCATTGTTCTGAAGATGGTGCATGGAATGTGAAATGTACAAGATACAGGTGGACAGGAAATGCCTTCCTAGTTCATTTCACTCTCCACCCCTCTCAACATTACATTCCAATTTGTTTACCCACATCTTGTAAGTTTCACTGACCCAGATATACATTGTAACATTAAATGCCTCCCTTGTTCATTTCACATCCAACTTGTTAACCTAACTCTAAAACATGTAATGCCTGTGATGTACATTTCAACATCCACTCCTTCATATTCTAACTTGTTTACCCAAATCTTGTAAGTTTCACAAAACTGGTTAAAACTTGATTTAAAACCATCCATCCATGCATAGTCCCAATTCTGTACCACAAATATTGTTTATTTTCGATTTCTGTAAGTTGAAACAGGAAACGCCTTCCATGTAAATGTGTCCATCCTTCATAACCAATTGCCATAAGGTTATAGCTTGGAGATGAAATCCAGTATTGTCACACATACACATACATTTTATAATGAGTTGATTATATTACAAACATTTTACCCCTCTGTATATAAATAAGAACAGTTTTGGGGTGCTGAACATTTTGCCAATCGTGTAATGTTTTCTACGATAAGCATAACTTATACTCTTTTACTTTAATACCATAATAGGTTAGTTCTATTCTAAGTCTTAGTTAGATGATAGGGCTAAGTATGCAACAAGAAATTATTTTAGTTGCCAACTAGGGTTAACTTAGTAGGTAATACATGCCTACCCAGTTAACCAGAGTTAAAACTGCATTATGTGTTGTTGAGAAAGAATTCAAACCTAATTATCATGTTCTTGTTTTATTTGTATAATCCTGCAGTGTTCAGCTTCATGTGGAGTAGGCGTCAGACTAAGATCAGTACTTTGCAGTCGGTTGCTAGGCAACGGCACCCGAGTCGTCATTGATGCCCATCAGTGTGTTCCAGCACTGAGGCCCACAGATCACATTGTGTGTGATCTTCCAAAGTGTACAGGTATGTTGAATTCAATCAAATTGACAATTTACAGATCGGGTGAATGATGCATAAAGAGGTGCGATGAATCTCAAAGTTGCAATTAATCTCAAGCAAAACATTTGAGCCAATCAGAGTTGCGCCTTTAGGCGCATTTTCAGACTTGGTGCAATTAAGCGCAACTTATTGTTGTGATTTATCGCAACTCTTTATGCAACAACACCCCCCTGAATTTTGATGAGAACCTGTACGTGACCACTAAATGATCAACGAAGTGGCCGGAGGCATTATGTTTTTGGGTTGTCCGTTCGTCCGTCCGTCCGTCCGTCCGTCCTGTTTTCGTTCTCGCGATATCTCAAGAACCAGTTTAACGGATCAATTTCAAACTTGGTATGAGTGTACATATTGGGGTGACAATGATCTGATTAGATTTTAGGGGTCATGAGGTCAAAGGTCAAGGTCACAGGACTCAATATATATGCAAAAATGCCTCGTTCTCGCGATATCTCAAGAACCGGTTGACGGATCTAATTCAAACTTGGTATTAGTGTAGATATTGGGGTGGCAATGATCTGATTAGATTTTGGGGTTCATGAGGTCAAAGGTCAAGGTCACAGGACTCAATGTATGCGCAAAACTGCCTCGTTCTTGCGATATCTCAAGAACCGGTTGACGGATCAATTTCAAACTTGGTATGAGTGTACATATCAGGGTGCGACTGATCTGATTAGATTTGGGGGGTCATGAGGTCAAAGGTCAAGGTCACAGGACTCGATATGTATGCGAAAATGGCTTGTAATGGCAAAATTTCAAGAACTGAATGTCAGATTTCAATCAAACTCGGTACCTGAATATATCATAAAGATTCAACGTAGCCATAAAATGTTGGGGTCATGAGGTTGAGGTCAAGGTCAGGGGACTCATTATACATGCAAAAAGCTTGTAATGCCAAAATCTCAAGAACTAAATGTCAGATTTCAATCAAACTTCGTACCTGAATGTTTTTTAGGGAGCCATCAAAGATTGGGGTCATATGGTCAAGGTCACAGGACTCAAAATATATGAAAAATATTTAAAAAAATTAAATCAGTGCATGTTAATTTGGGCTCGATATTAAAATCGCGTGATAGCGGAGGCATAATTTTCGATTGCGCGCAATCGAAGATCCATCTAGTTCATTCTATTTTATGAGGCACATACACGTACATTGTTTTATGTTTAGTAACTCTTTGCACATTTAATTTAGGGATTATACTAGCAGGGTGAATTATAAGGTCTGCATACCAGACTGGCAGATTATAAGCTTTCAAAATTAAGTAGTCTACCAGTTATTTTGTTTCAGTTGTATTTGAATATATGAACTGACAAATGTAAACTGCCCAATTCCCCCATTATTTCACCACTTTTTTTCGAGAGATATTTGAGGTGTGTCAAGCAGCAAGGTCAGTCTAGTGGACAGGCAAGATGCTTAAGTTTTCTTCACGACCACATCACTATCAAGTCCCTTATTTTTTATTTCCCATTTTTGTGCAGATATTTTGCTAACAAATGTTATATTATTTTTCTTCTGTCCATAGAGATTAAGATCATGGCTAACTACAGCATCTTCCATCAGCGAGGTCTGTCAAACAGCAAGGTCCGTCTGGTGGTCGGTCAAGATGCTTACGTCTTCTCAACGACCACCATCACCGTCAAGTGCCCCGTCACCAACTTCAAGAAGAACCATGTAACGTGGGAGCGGGGAACGACGGGCATAAACGACCCTGGGTCGTACTCGTCAGACCCCCGCGTCAAGGTGGTGACCGGCGGGATACTGCGCATCAAGCACGCGGAGAGAAGCGACTCGGGAGTGTATGCTTGTGTGGCGGGCGATCAGAGGGAGACATTCACGCTGCATGTCCAAGGTAGGTGTACAGTCAAACATGTTTTTATAGATACAGATCATTCATCAACGGATACATTTAATGTTGGGTCTTGATGGACAGGGTATCATGCTCAATATTAATTTTGTTCCTTTCCTACAAGAGGCTTTTTGTTACCTTGCTCCTTTTGAAAAAAGAAATTTGCACACACACAACAAAAATACTACACAATATGCAATAGAAATATCCCACCAATATCTTCATCCTTCAAAAAAAGGTAATACAGCTACCATACTCATTTTAAATATAATATTCTCATATCATCTTTAAAATAAAATTATGATCATTTAATGTATTCCTCTATATTTTTCTTCATCTTAGACCCACCAGAGCCCCCAGTCCAGTTGAACAACCCAGGAGTTGCTACGTCACCCCCAACATCAGCAAACACAAAGTAAGCAATATGGCCTTGTTTGATAATGTAATTTGATAAAGTTATTATTGTTAGCTTTTCTAGCTGTAACTTTCATTACAAATATTTGATCAACTGGTCTTGTCCTTTTTGAGCAGAAACTGTTTTAAAAAACTTGTTTTGTACTTTAACAAACATAACAAGATTATTTCATAAATAAGTAAATAATTTCTTATTAATGTCAGAGCAAGAAAAGCCTGTTATAAAAGCTGTACATAAAGTGAATATTTTGTCCTACTAGCACAATTGTGTGGATTAAGAGCCCCTGGATAGAATGTTTTATCACCTGACTTAGTAAAATACAGTGCATCAGCTGCCATGTAACATTTTAAATTATAGAATGGGTTGATAAATCCCTGCAATCTGATTGGTTGAGAGCAAAATTTGTGCAGACAATTAATTGTACTGGATGCATGAAAAGTCATGCGTCCGGTAAAAAAATCATGCGTCCGGTAAAAATTTCATGCGTCCGGTAAAAAATTTCATGCGTCCGGTAAAAAATTTCATGCGTCCGGTAAAATTATTTCATGCATCCGGTAATTTTTCTAATTTTTAATTTTTTGACTTTTTGGGGGGCGTAACAATGCCCATTCTATAAAACAGATGATGCGCAAGTTTATTTCGTGGGTCGGTGGAATTGTTTGCACGCGGTAACTATGGAAACTAGTCTAAACCCACTCAGCTTCGCCTCGTGGGTTTAACAGTTCCATAGTTACCTTGTGCAAACAATTCCTACCGACCCACTCATACCTGCGCATCATTTGTATACTGTTACATGGCACTGTTAACCGGCCAATTCAGATGATAAAACAGTTGTTAACTTTGCTGTCGGGAAAATCATGGAATGTTCCCCTTGGGATTTAAAATGCTATTTCGTGAAGAAAACGAGTCCCTCGACTACGTCTCGGGACTTATTTACTCTTCCCTCAATAGCATTCAAAATCCCTCGGAGTGGAACATTCCGTGCTTTTCCCTCCGCCACCAGTTAACAACTGTATACTGTCAGCTGAGAGAGGTGGAACACATTTGAACCAGAAACATATACTGCATTACGAGTGAATTGACCCTTTTTCTGATGCTTTTCCAATCAGCCTAGCCTTAGAACTCAATCCCGATGATCTGTAAGGATCTCTCCAAGTAATCTAAATTTTTATTTTTTCTTCTTTTTTTGAAGATGGATCACGAGCCCATGGAACGAGTGTTCGGTCAGCTGTGGAGGCGGGACTCAGACCAGAGACATCTACTGCGAGCGGACAGACCTGATGGGACGTATAAAGCCCAGGACCACTCTGATTTGCAAGAAAGCTGGCCTGGAAGAACCAGTCACGAGTAGACCGTGTAACCTTCAGCAGTGCAGCGTCCACTGGGCTATGGGAGCTTGGTCTGTGGTAAGTTAAGGGAGGTTGCATTTAACCCGTTCAAGGCCCTGTAACATAAAGATTCATGATTAATCGCACGATTAATTGATTGATCGTACGATTGATTGTATAATTGATTGTACAACCAATTAATTGATAGTACGGTCAATTGATCAATGGTAATGATGAATTGTGAATCTTTATGTTACAGGGCCTAGGACTGATTAATTTTCTATAACATTCTCCATATAAACTATTATTTTCGGGACCTGTCCTGAATGGGTTTATTTTTTTTTGAGCTGAGATCTACATGTACATGTAGGTTTGACCAAGCTTCACAATTAGATATAGTAACATAACCATAAATTGATTGTACGGTCAATTGATCAATGGTAATGATGAATTGTGAATCTTTATGTTACAGGGCCTAGGACTGATTAATTTTCTATAACATTCTCCATATAAACTATTATTTTCGGGACCTGTCCTGAATGGGTTTATTTTTTTTTGAGCTGAGATCTACATGTACATGTAGGTTTGACCAAGCTTCACAATTAGATATGGTAACATAACCATAAAGCAAGTAAAACAAAAAATTGAGGAGAATCTTTAAAACTTGCCTCTAGCTTTATTAGTCAAACTCAAAATGCAAGTGTTGTTACAAATTAAAAAAAAAAAAAATTCTGTTCACGGAGACAAGACGAAGATGCTGACGAAGATGCTGACTTGACCAGCAGAGGAAATTAATGCAATAAATCTAATGAATGTTTATTGTATTATATTACTTGCTTGTAACTATTTCCTCTCTTTCTTTACAATACAGTGCAACCGAGATTGTGTGGGCGTACAGGAGTCGTTACAGACGAGAAACGTTTATTGCCGTAGTCCTACCGGTGAGGAGATTCCAGCCCAAATGTGCGCAGCTCTGACGCCACCAACGAGTGAACGGATTTGCGAGAACGTGGATTGCAAACCTAAATGGCTTTCTACAAAGTGGAGCAGCGTAAGTACAATTATTATTCAATGGAGAATCAATATAAAACTTGTGCCCTCAGCCCTGAACCGTTCTATTCCAATATTGAGTCTCCTCCTCATTTTCATAATTTTGCCCCTGATGAATATTATGCAATGTTCTCATGCCCTCTATTGAAGCACATTAAGGTCTAATTTGCCATGAAACTACCATAAATCACGAGTACGTCACTCCTCCATCAATTTCTCCTCTCTTCTTTATTCCCTGCTGTATCTACGGTTATACTTAAGTCTATTGGATGTGGTGTGGCAAGATTGGTAGAGCGCGCGCTTTCCGATCATGAGATTCCGAGTTCGAACCCTGCCCACTGCCTTTGTCCTTCAGCAAGACAATTTATCCACAATTGCTGTTCTCTACCCAGGTGTATAAATGGGGACTCGGTATAGGAGGTGAAATCCTTTATGTGAACGATTTTCTCAATGCCCATGAGCCGCTTGGAAGGAATGCTCCCCAGGGAGTGGAGATGGTGCACACAATGTGTGCTGGTTTGCATTGTATCCTATGACCAGGGGTAATATTATCATTGTAAAGCGCTTAGAGATGATTATCAATCATATAAGGCGCTATATAAACCGAGTATATTATATTATGATGGTGTAGTTCCATAGTATCCTCAGTTTACTGGCCTTGAGTCAATGTAGATTAACATCTTATAGCAAAATCAATCAGTCCTGAATGAGTTAGTTAATATCAAGTAATTCAAGGGTGTTATTTTTTGTTTACATTTTTTTCTTTCAAAAGAATATTATTAACTTCAATGTTGATTTCCCATCTTTTCTTTCTTTGTAGTGTTCATCAACGTGCGGCATGGCAGTCCAAAAGCGCAAAATCCGGTGCGTGGCGGCTGGCACGAGGGAACAGATGGACAGCGCTATATGTGCCGCAGTGTACGGCGAGCCCCAGATCATGAGGAAGTGCCAAGTAGACCCTTGCCCTGGAGGTCAGTAATCAGTTCTATATACTCTTGCGGTTGTATGTTTGTAATATTTTTAAAAATATTAATGACAAATATGGCAAAGAATTTTTAAAAGGGTTTCTCTGAGATTCAAACCTGAGACCTACGGATTGCTAGACTTGTGATCTACTGACTGAGCTATAGAAAACCTGAGTGCTGGCGTTCGTCACTGAAACCCCTTAGTTTTAATGCTCGATGGTCAGGAGCTATTATAAACCTGCTACAAACCCCCAAATAAGAAATCAACTTGCGGGGGATCACCAAAGTGATGCAGATTTTCTTAAGGGAGCTTCTCGAATCAATTGGACCACAGCTTTCCCTGTCTAAGACGCTTTCCGTGCTTTGTATAGATATCCCGATATCCGTGTGCAAGAAAGCTAAAACTGAATGCCCCCGGGTTTTCTATAGCCCACACCGAAGGGAAAGAGAAAATAATCACCCAATCTTTGTGCTTATATTGAGAGTGGGCTACAGAAAACCGAGGGCGTTCAGTTTTAGCTTTCTGGTGTGCGGATGCCGGGATCTCTATACAAAGCACGATAAGCGTCTTAGACAGTAAAAGCCGCGGACAAACTCCATTAATTATATCCTTTTTCAGGGTCATGGAGGTTTGAAGAACAGCACATTAGGGAATATGTAGTGCCAGATTAATTAGGATTTGTATTAATATTTTTGATTAATGATGTATTTCGTATGGAATTATAAATAAAATGTATGCTGCTACCTAAATCCAAACTTTGAAGATCTGATATAATTAGATGAGGTTCTAAATCAAATTGTGAGGTTTAAACAATGAGCCTGAAAATACCAATTTTCCTTTTAAATGTCATGAAAAGTAATTTTGGCTTTATCCATATTTATTTTTCGTTTTGATTTCATTTTCATATTTTTGTTGTTCTGTCCTGTATTTAGGTGGAGAGTAAAACTGGTAAAAAATTTGCTGTGAAAGTTTTTTCTCTATTCTATAACTTTCCCCAACAAACATATATATTTGATTATATTAATTAGAGAATGCACACTTTTTTAAATTTCCCCCAATAATATCTTATCCTACATTTGATCATATGTAATTTGATTTGAAGTAACATAGATTTTTATAATCAAGTAATGAAATGTATCTTCCCTATTTTTGTATCTTTTATGACTTGCAATGATAATGGGAATTGAATATCTTGAGAACCCTATTCTTTTGAAGTTGAATGCATTAGTTTTTGCCCAATACCCCCCCTCCTCTTTTTAATGATATAACGGCCAGCAACTAAGACTTATCTTTTCCTTCATTTGTATCACCCCCGCTAAACGCTAAATTTGTTGTTTAAAATATAAAGTATCTAATGACCTTTTCCCATTTTTAATAACTTTCATTGAGCATCATTAAAATTTTAATAGCGCCTTACATATGGGAACCTGGTGGGCATGTGTACAGTCAATAGGATATATTTTTAAATTACAACAAATAGAAAATAAATAAAAATAAAACAGATTAAGAAAATGCAACAAACCTCGTGGATCCTGTATTTAACTCTAACAATAATGGGAGTTGCAAAATCTAGAAGGGATCAGGTTACAATTGCAACCAGAAAAAAATTTCAAGCCATACTATAACATTCTTCTACTTTTCACTCCTTTTCTCCCATAGAGTTATATAATATCTATGTTTTCTGAACTTTTCTCCACACAGAAGAGTGCTCGGACGAGGGAACCTACTGTAGTCTCGTTCACAGACTCGACATGTGCACCAACCTCAGCTATCAGCGCCGCTGCTGCAAAACTTGCCAATTTTCAAATGGTGGATGACTTCTGGAAGTTCTTGACACACAAGACTAGTCATCAGAAAGAAAAATGATTCCTGAATAAAAACTTGCCAATTGTCAAATGGTGGATGAATCCTGGACACGTAAGGCTAGTCATCCATAAACTCTAAAAATTGATTCCTGGATAGACAAGCCTAGAGGCCCAGAAAAACAACAAAAACCAACACAGAGCCAAGTCTAAAACAAAGCAGCAGTGTTTGCCTTGTCCAGAGTATAGTAGTATTACATGTATGTCATTGATTTGATATACACTTTTGTTTTTCCATTTTCTTTTCTCTCTTCCTCTCTTTTAGCTATCGATCCCAACTTTTTCTACTATTATATCTTAATTTATTTACAGGAAACATTCTCTGTTTAACTGAATGAAACAAGTTGTGATCTTTTGTAAATTTACTGTTTTCATGAAATTTGTTATGATTTGTATTTATTTGTTATGTAAAGTACATGTACTTGCGTTTGTAGTTTAATCAATGCTTGATGAAAAGAATGACAAGACATGACAATGAGTCGATATATATTACTTTGCTTTTGTTTTAAGTAAAACATTTGTTTGAGTCTGCAAAAAAATAGTTTAACAATTTTTTTTTTTAAACTTAATAATGCAAGGTGGATTCTAAGTTTTGTTGTAAATTTATTTAGAACAAGTTTTAAAAATGTTTTGATTCCAGGGCATCAGATTACACACATTTCAATATGTACTTTAGTACAGGAACATTTTGATTACAGTCAAGCCTGTCTTAGTGGCCACCTGTCTAAGGCAGCCAACCAAAAGTGATGCCCTGCAGAGAAAAACATTATTATGGAACCTTTCTATAGAGGTCACCTGTCTTCAGTGGCCATGTGATCACTAAACAGGTTTGACTGTATGTTATTTTACCTATCTTTTTAGAGGGCATACATTAGATATGCACAAATAATTGTATTGAAAAAATGTCCATGCTTTTCTTGTCAAATTGAACATGATGTTGCTAGTTATTGTAATTACTAGTAACAATGATTGTGTTAAGGTAATATACATGTAGTCTATTCCTAATCATATTGTTTCACAACGAGAACTGATGTTAACTATTTGTTTATTTAGGATAATGTAACAATTAATAAGTTGAATACGAACTATTGAGGAGATTTCTATCAGTACTTGTATTAATATTTTAGAAATTAAACCATCATGCAATTCTTCTGCTAAGAAACTATGGAAATAGAACTTAAATGAATTCACATGCAATCATTAGACTGGTTTGCGAGCGTCATTAACCCCTTGACTACAGGAACCGGGTGGGCTGTGTACAAAGTCTATGAGGATTTCATAACCTTGAAGGGAACGGGTTAACATTGTATGCGTATCCTATCAACAATAGTTGTTCAGGGACTGGCAACCTGATAGCTTGCCATTGGTTACCTGACATCGCAACACTTTATTAATGAATGCAAGGTGGGTTCTAAGTATTGTTATAAATTTATTTAGAACAAGTTAATCAAATGTTTTGATTCCAGGGAATCAGATTACATACATTTCAACTGGTCTATTGTACATGTAAGTCGCCATAACATTTATTTATAACAGCTCTTACTTACTCGGTACATGTGCATATCTTTTAAGCACTAGGGACGATAAAAAAGAGGTTAAAAATCCTGATAGTGATATACCCATTTTTAGCTCATCCGGCCCGAAGGGCCCGATGAGCTTATGCCATGGCGTTGCGTCCGGCGTCCGTCCGTCCGTCCTTCCGTCCTTCCGTCCGTCCGTCCTTCCGTCCGTCCGTCCGTCCGTCCACAATTTTCAAAATGCTTCTTCTTCGTTATTTTTCAACCGATTTTGATTCTGATTGTTTCATAAGATAGGGCTAGGAGGGGGATTTAAAACTTCTACACAGAATCGTGAAATTCATTATATATGCTAATTTATGCAAATTTATTCGAAATCACAAAAAATGCTTCTTCTCCTTCATTTCTTGACCGATTTTGATTTGGTTTGCTTTATCTGGTAGAGCTAACTTTGGTACACTAAACTTCTACACAGAATTTTGAAATTTTTCTCCATTAATTAATTATGGTAATTTATGCAAATTTATTCCAAAAATCACAAAAAATGCTTCTTCTCCTTCATTTCTCGACCGATTTTGATTTGATTTGCTTTATCTGGTAGAGCTAACTTTGGTACACTAAACTTCTACACAGAATTTTGAAATTCTTCTCCATTAATTAATTATGGTAATTTATGCAAATTTATTCCAAAAATCACAAAAAATGCTTCTTCTCCTTCATTTCTCGACCGATTTTGATTTGGTTTGCTTTATCTGGTAGAGCTAACTTTGGTACACTAAACTTCTACACAGAATTTTGAAATTTTTCTCCATTAATTAATTATGGTAATTTATGCAAATTTATTCCAGAAATCACAAAAAATGCTTCTTCTCCTTCATTTCTCGACCGATTTTCATTCTGTTTGGTTTATCTAATAAGGGCTAGGTTTCATAAGATAGGGCTAAGAGTTTCAAACTTCTATACAGATTCATGAAATTCATTATCTATGGTAATTTATGCAAATTATTCGAAATCACAAAAAATGCTTCTTCTTCATTTCTCGACCGATTTTGATTTGGTTTGCTTTATCTGGTAGAGCTAACTTTGGTACACTAAACTTCTACACAGAATTTTGAAAATTTTCTCCATTCATTAATTATGGTAAATTTTTTATTTTTTTATTTTTTTAATTTTTTTAAATTTAATTTTTATTTATTTTTCTATTTTTATTTTTATTTTTTTTTATTTAATTTTATTTTTTGTTTGTTTGTTTGTTTGTTTTGTTTGTTTTTGTTTTTTATTTTATTTATTTTTATTTTTATTTTTATTTTTTTTAATTTATTTTTCTATTTTTTAATTTTTTCCCATGTCCCTTCCAGGGCATCAAATTTTTATTTTTTGACCAGTTGAAAAGTGTACCACATGAAATTTGCGATATTTGATGTTGCGAGATGGCGGATGAGCGCTACGTCATTGACGTTCTGGTTTGTAATGTACATGTATTTTGAAATGTACACAAACTCTCTATTTCAGTTTTCAAGGAATTATATGTGCCTTAATAATCATGACGTACATGTACATGTATACCTGTACTTTTTCTGATCTATTATTAAAAACATAAAGTATGACAGCGCTCTGCCTAGCAGTATTGTAGTTTTAAAAGGAGAAAAACATGAAACAAAAAAACATTATGAAATGCATTTTATTCTTGTTTGTGGTCGTTTTCAACTTGTCAATGTAAAGAATATTTTGTATCTAAAGACCCCTGTGAATATGCCTTCCTTTTTCAATGTAAACTATATTTATGAGCTTCTTCTTTTGACATATGTATCTACGTGATGTATTCTTTTTAAAACTTTGTGTGCAGTCTTGTATATATTGAGTTCATAGAATGTAGGAGCTATGCTTGAATTGTATCCGTGTTCATGTTTTTAAATAATATATTTAGCCTTAACATGTGGATATATTGTGAAGGTGGAAAAGTAATGCTAAAGCCACCTAATTGTAGCAAAAATAATCGAACAAACGAATATCACTAGCGATATTGTTTGCGATAAAAATAATCTCGTTTCAAATATAGGGAAACTGACCAGAGGTATATAATATATATAACAATTAATCTTCAATGAAAATGAGCAATGAAAATAGGTTTTACCCTGGATAGAACCACTATCAATATGGCCTAGTGGCTCATTGGTTAGAGCACAAAGGCCTTTGATGCGATTCCTGGCGAAGCCCCATTTTTTTTTTTGCTCATTGAAAAAAATTTTTTTTCAACTGTTCAGAAGCTTTACTCTTTGCCTATGATTTAATTGCCCTGTTTTTAATAGGGGATTGCAAAACCAAGAAGGGAATAGGTGAATTTAGGAAGTGTTTAAATGAAATCTTGGTGAACCTTGTTACAAGGTAAATATTATAACGATAAGCCACAACTCGATGGGTCATGTTGTATTTATTAAAATAAAGGAGTACGTTTGCACATGTTTGATTTCTTTTGTACTACAACATTCTGTATCCCTTTTTATTCAATTATTCAGCCATTTTAATTATTGAATTAGCTGAAACCTGGCATTAAAAGTGCAAGTGCGCCTTTGTAGTTTTTGCTAAAAACAATGCTGAATTTGTTTTTTCTTCTATGTAATGAATGTTTTAATTGTTTTTATGATTGTAGATAATTGTGCTGTTGTTATTTTGTAATCCCTTACACATTGAAACTTAAAATATTTTGTTTTGATGCATATTTATTAATACTTTGATTGTATAATTTAAGGATAATTTTCATATGATCATATAACATTTTGGGCACAGAGTTGTTTGCAAATTTATTTTGGCATAACAAATCTGATATAATAAAGGTAAATGGTACCTGGCACTTTATAGTTATTTATGAATATCATATTGCTTTTTGGTACAATGTTGACAATTTCATCATACTGCATAATTTTCTACAAGGTAAATGTATTGAAAGTGCTAGATATCTTAATCTGACACTTTTAGCTTTATCATAATATACATGTACTCTTTAGATCTCTTAACCCCATCCCCATTATGTTTGGCTTTATATACTGTATATAAAGTATCGTGGCCTATACATTATTGCACAGTGTACATGTATGTTCAATGTAAAAATGAATATGTAATGAATAAAATGATGAAGATGGATGTAACAACTGTTTGGCATTGTTGCGTTGCCAAGAAATGTCGACTGTTTTGTGGCTGAAATATCTAATAAAAGGTACAAAGGAGAAGAAACATTTGTTATCATTAGTGTGTATTTTTGATCTTGTGTGTGTGTGTTATATAAATGCAGGTGTTTGCCCAATGTGCTTGTCCTTCAGCAAGATCATTTATCCAACATTGCTGTTGTCTACCCTGGTGTAGGCCTACAAATGGGTACTCAGTAAATGGAGGTGTGTGTAAAGCATGCGAGCACCTATAATGGGTATCCTGGCTAGAATACTCCCTTGTGAGTTACAAAAGAGCGCTTCAAGTTCAGGTTGACAGTGTGTGTGCGTGTGTATCCGATGACCGGGGTCATAAAAATAACAAAGCATAAAGAAAATTTGCGCGTTTCAACCAATCAGAATTGCGCATTGAGAACACATGATCTGACTTACAATTAAAAGCAACTTACAATTGATAGTATCTCTTTCTGCAATGTTACTCTGATGTATTATGGTAAATTCAATGTCCCGAGGTGCTCATTATAATGAGGTTTGACTGTACTTTGGTGTTTATGTTGAAAATCAACAGCCCTGAATGAGTTAAATTTAATTAAAATGTATTACCAAATTAACAAGAACATATTTAGGGAAATGCAGTATCTTTATGAAGGCAACATCATTTCAAGCTTTGAAAAAAACAACAATACAAATACAAATCTTCAAATTTAGGTTCTTTTTGTAAGAATTTATTAAACTTTGTGATTACATTCTATGACATGCAATCTAAATTGAACAGACATGGTTGGAATGCACAACTATCTACATAAATTCTGACATTAAATAAAGCTACAATAAAATACATGCAAGTAATATCATATTTTAAAGGGAGAGATCCACTTTTGCAAGCCAAAATTCAAAAGTTGCGAGGTTATTGTCTTATATGAAAGAAAATGTCATTTAATAGCATGCCTGAAAAAATTAGGGCTTAAAATCTCTTTTTCGTGGAGTTATAGACCGAAAACTGAATAAACTGAGGGACGTCGGTTATTTAAGTACATACGTATTTTCGGCCGGTGAGTAAGTTCGTACATAGATTTCACGGAGTGCCAGATCGGTATGCATGACCCCTACGTGACCCACGCTAGCTACGTGACCCGCGCATAAGTACTAATGTGTGAGCGTTTACCAAGCAAAATACCCAAACATCGCTTAAACTGACTACATGTAATTATATATTCTTTCTTTTGGAGATCTTTTTCCGTGACATACATTAACAAATGTCGGCTTCACAATACCTTTACGAGAATTAGTACTATATTGTTGTAATATTATGCTAAATCAGTTGAACTCCTTTATTGACCGATATATAGTTTAAATGGAGGGACGCATTCGTTTTTCATTCGTAGAATCCAAATTAGAGGGCTGTTCGCTCTGATTTTTTGTTTGCGTGTTACATTGATCCCCATCCGTCAACTGAAAGCTGTTCAGACGTTTTGTAAGAGTGAACCTGTCCCTTTAAAGGGAGAGTTGAGTTTTGGTAGAGAGGGCGCTAGACTACTTTTTTTTTTGTGAGGTAATTAAAAACTGAGTGTAAAATTTGAAAGAGCATAATATTTAAATAATAAAATCATCTTTGTTTGATCAAAATCGGTTCAGAGACGGCTGAAATATCCATAAATATAACAATTTGTAATAAAGCTGGGGCCCCAGGTTTATTAGAGAATTTTGAACCAGCCGTTAAAAATTCAAAAAAATGCTTCCTCTTTTCAAAAAGTTACAAAATAAGTATTTAAATAGTTGTTGGTTATTTCTCTATCTAATCACTATTTCAACAAAACATCACATGCACAATATTTTATTCAAAATGGTTGAAACCGATGAGTGTTTAGAGAGCGCCCTCTTACGTTTTAACGGCTCTTTTTGAATGATAACATGATCTTTACTACGTCATTTGTAATTTTGTGTTCCTTTCTAGTTAGTTTGTAATGTAATGATGCAGGTTTTGGTTACTAAAATTCAGTTTCACCAAAACTGTACTCTCCTTACCAGAACTCAACTATCCCTTTAAGATTTTTTTCTTCATTTTTTGGGTCAGAGGTTGTATAGTTCACTCTTACGATAATCACAGATTCGTGAGACCATCAATGTTTTGTGCATAGAATAATATGTGTTCAGTGTATGTACATGTACATGTACGTGGAAATATTGATTGTAGTGCTTACGGTAAATTATATCGGTACAGGCACCCATCATGAAAAATCTCCCCTATAAGGAATGTATGGGAATTCCAAGTATAGCATCATGGTCAGGGTGTTACCAAAACTTCACCCCTTTGCCATACATGTAAGAATCCTGCCAATATTTATATGTGGCCCGTTTCATGAAAGGCTCTTTACATGTAGCTAAGACCGTCTTGACAATCACGTGACTGATCTACGGACATACGGATGGGGTTCGTTCCGATCACAAAGGACAATGTTAGAAGTATAATTTTGGCTAAACCATATTAACCAGTCACAAAAATTGGTGGTAATCTTAATAATATTCCGCGTTCCTTTACTTTTTCTTCCAAACAAACGCATTAAACGCTCTTTCAGGGATATGCAAGCACTATTAATATGGTTTCATATTAAACTTTGATCAACTTGATTATGGTATACATGTACAAATAGTCTGCATTCAATGAATAACAACCAAAAACTTGTTTTATTTAGTGAATTATATGAAGTGGATCTTGCAAGAAAGGTGTGGCTTTTCTTTTCATAGCATACCACCACACCCAAGCCTCCACACCAACTCTTTTTTTGTACTGGCTTGTTTAGGCAGGTAAAACCATATATTTACACATTTTACTTGCCCTAACAGAAAATGTGCTTGCCTGCATATTATTTCTTGATGAGATTTACACATAAGATATAAACATTTTTTCTCATAGTTAAATTATTTTTTTGTCAAAACTATACCATTTTGATGAAATTTTACTTGCCCCGGGCGATAGGGTAAGTTCTAGTGTCGAGCCATGCCATACTATTCAAAATGTTTTCAGATTTCAAGCATGCAAATCCTTAACAGAGCCATTAAATGTAAGTCAATATGGGAGAATTTAATGGTGCAGCACATAATATTCATTTGTTTTATGAGAGTGAAACAATACTTGTTGGCCTTCACAATTAATTGGCTTATATTTAATAGAGTGCATTAAACTTTAACAGGAACATCAACCATTATATGCTTCTTAATATAAATACATTAATATATTCACATTTTATATCTACGTTGGTTTGTATAAATAATCATGTGAAAATGCTCAATTAATAAAACAGTAATACATATATACTAGCCCAAAATGTCATTTAAAAATTTGTATGACATGTTTGATTCAAAGTTTTCGAGAATGCATATTTAATAATAAGTACAAAAAACGAATGTTCATGTATGTTTCTAATCTGAATTTTCTTGCAAATCTTGTAGTAGAAAAGATGAGGAATCTTGAAAACAGAGATCTACAGACCATACAGAGCCTACTATGAACATGGATGCCAGAATCTGAGTCATATAATTGAATGATCCCAGTCGTGTGGAAAATTACCAGTGTGAGCCTGAGTTTTGTAGGTGACCATGGCCTAAATTTACTCCCGACAACAAACAGTCACCGCCCAGCAATACAATTAACTCATACCTGTGATGTAGTTCCTTCAGGACCACGTTTCACAAAACTTATCCAATTGTTGTAAATGTCCAATTATTGTAAAATATTGCAACAGCTATGATCCTCAACGTAGTTACAATAATTGGACATTTACAAAGATTGATATTATGAAACAGGGCCCAGGACTACAAGCCTAAGGAATAATATCAACATTGCTTTGTAGGACAATCAAAGAAAGAATTCAAAAGTCCTTTGAGGACTATTCAATCCCTTCCCTTTCTACATAACATGGTGCTGTTGCAAACCAACTGAATTCAGGCTTCTGTCTAAAAACTGGTTTCCTAGTATAAAGTGCTGAATGCCTTCTTGACCTAACCGGCTACATTAAAAAAGATGAAAAAGGAAGTATGTCCATAGAATAGATTCCAGCGAACACAGGAATTGAAAAGGATTCTTTAGGAAGAACCACAGTTACGGCTCTCTGTAGCTCAGTGGTAGCGCACTGATCCAGAAAGATTGCAGGATCAAGTTCTGCTTGAGCCTCACTATCTTTCCTTATTTTTCCTTTATTTAATTAGCAAAATTAAGTCATCCTCTATTATGTTTATCATTAACCTCACACAAATGTACCAGACCATTTCAATACAAGCTAGTGATAATTTTTTACTATCTTGTAAATCCAAAGTATAAAAAGAAAAGAAAAGAAGAAAAAAAAGGTCAGAAGAAGATGGGAAAACTGGAAGGAATGATATCGTTGCCAGTTCATGATCTAGCACTTAAACTTGAATATTTATACGGGAGTCTACAGAGCATACCGAGCTCGCTGGAGTGTGAACGCCTGCTTGATGTTGTTACGCGATCCGCCGGCGACGAAGAACGCAAAGACGGTGAAAATGGCAAGGTTGGCGTAGGCGATGGGAAGAGTGATGGTGTAGCGTTGGTCAATATTTAACAGGGTCTGCAGACAAAGGAGAAGAAAATATAATGCACGTAAGGCAAGTAAAAGTTGATGTCGGGCAAGTACAATTTCATTAATAGTCTAGTTTGGTTCCCCCCTTGGGCAACTAACATTTCTATTCAAATATGAGAGAAAAATGTTATTCCTTGTGTGTAAATTTTCCAAGCAAATCCAGTTACCTAGCATAATTACTTTTTCTTTTGTTTCATATTAGTTTTGGGGAGCAAGTACAATTTCTGTAATCAAACCTATTTTGAATACTAAATTCAATTTCTTTTCAATTAATATAGGATCATGATGGAGGCTTATCAGGGGAGCCTTTTCAATTTTCATATCCAAAATACAGTCAAAACTGTCATTAATTGCAGCTACCTATCCACTTATATAAAAAAAAAAAAGACATACTGTCTATAGTGACCACCAATAGTAATCCCTTGCAGGAAGAAGCAATATTATGGAACCTGTCTATAGAGGCCACCTGTCTACAGAGGCCACTTTTCTTGTTTCCCTACGGTGGTCACTATACCCAGGTTTGACTGTATTTGAATATGC
Source organism: Echinarachnius parma (assembly GCA_037951105.1). NCBI lineage: Eukaryota > Metazoa > Echinodermata > Echinoidea > Clypeasteroida > Echinarachniidae > Echinarachnius > Echinarachnius parma. The sequence continues at coordinate 6,849 of JBAMJV010001359.1, read as the reverse complement.
ATTCAATCAAAAGGGTATCATACAGACTACAGAACAGAAATATTATGTTCTTTCACGCAAGAATACAAAAAAACAATAAATTTCCTGAAGGATTTTCTTTCCTTTACCAAGTTCTCTTTTTATAAAGCAAGCTTGTCAAAAACTTACCAACTCTGAGACGAGGAAATGTGAGATGACAACGAGGATGGGGGCCCAGTATCTCCTGGTTTCAAAGCCCCAGTAGAAGATGATGTTCCACACGATGTGCAGCAGGATGAAGCATGATGTTAAAAAGGCTGTGGATCCAAAGACAAATACAATTAATGGATAATTAGCCCTGCCATGCGTATGGTAGGGGTACCAAACTTCGCGCAGATAAATTCGCGCAGTTGACTAATGATTATGCATACAGCTCCACACGCATGAAAATGCCTCAAAAATGACAGAAAACAGCTACAATGGGCTTTTAAATGCGCGTACAAATGAATAGGAAAACTGCTGCACGAAGTTTGGTCCCCTTTTTTTTTGTCAATAAAAATGGAAGGGTTTCAAAAAACAGGCCGAAATAAGTAATTTGAACTGAGTGATCTTAAAACCACTGAATAAACTGGTATCAGAATCATTATACAAATCAGTATATTTCTTGTCGAAATGAAGTGTTAAAAGTTAACTGTGCGAAGTTTGGTACCCCCATCATACACTTGTTTCCATGTTATAATGCAAAGCATGAACTGAATACAGTATGTTACACTTCTGCACTCCCAATTAATTGTGTGTAATACCCAGTAGAAGATGATGTTCCACATGATGTGCAGCAGGATGAAGCAAGAGGTTAAAAAGGCTGTGGATCCAAAGACAAATAAACATAGATGGATAATCAGCCCTGCCATGCGTACACTTGTTTCCATGTTATAATGCAAAGCATGAACTGAATACAGTATGTTACACTTCTGCACTCCCCAATTAATTGTGTGTAATACCCAGTAGAAGATGATGTTCCACACGATGTGCAGCAGAGTGAAGCAAGAGGTTAAGGCTAAAAATTCACAGATAAGCAAGCAAATGCGTAACTACTAGCCCCATGTACTTCTTTTCATGTTTTAATGAAACAGCATGACATTGCAATATACACTACAATAGCATAATTGTATACACATTAAAATATATACTGCTCTTTATCGTATGAAAAATTGTACTGTACTAAAAACAAAACTTTAACTTCAATTCGAGCAATGAAAAGGGTTTCATGGGATCGTCCCCCATTCAAGGGTCTTTGTGGCTCTTTGGTTGAGCACCGGTCTAGCAATCCGGAGGTCTCGGGTTCGATTCCCGGCGAAGCTTATTTTTCTTCGCTCATTTTCAATCAAAAACAAAACTTACCAGAAGTGATGAGGAAATCATGTGGGTCGCCATGGATACCGACAGTGCCTGGTCCCTTGGAATCAGCAACAACATTGATGAAGGAGAAGATTCCACTCATTAGGCCAAAACCAAGTCCAGCAACTGTGTAGGGGAGAATGGGAAATAACTTTGTTTTTATAAACACTCTTTCATACAAAATTAAAACCAGTCAAAAATATGTACTGTAAAATTTATAAAACATACACATTGGTGAAAATATACCAAAGTGGCTTGAAAATTGATTCTGATAATCCCTCTATTGAATGTATATTTTAGAAAGAAAAAAACCTCACATTACAATTTTTGAAAAAAGGGGATGAAAGATTCAGTTGTGTGAAAAGTGCCCTCTTGTGTTAAAAGCTACTTTGTTATGTAAGCAGTACCTACAAATACTTTGAAGATTTCTTTCAACCATTTAGGCATTGTATAATTATAACTATTAGTTTTCAATGATAGCATACACATTTTAGTGACTAAAAATTAAGTTCGACTAATACTTTTCTTTCCCTTTAAAGACATTATCACCTCTACTGAAAACTACACGCAACAATGTCTGTTTTTATCTAAAGCAGTACCACCGGTACCAACAATTTTCCTTACAGTACCTTTAGTAATCTTCTTGTCATACAACATGCATTTCACATTCCGATCTGAACAAATGTGTAATGTCCCAATCATATTTCAATCAGTTTCCATGTAAGTCCGTAAATAACTCAATAATTGGAGAGGAAAGAAAGAAATCCTACCATAAGCATATCCATGTCTGACTTTATCTGAAGTGCTACCCCTGTTGCCAACACTGCTGCTTCATTGCTGCTATTGCAAATTTAAGCTTACCAATAATTTGTTTTGTTAATGATTCAAACATTCTAAAAATAATTGGGAGAATAGTGTACAGAATCACACTAATTCCTAAATAATTTCATACAAGAAAATCAAGGTACTATTCCTACCATAAGCATAGCCGTGTCTGGTTTTATCTGAAGTGCTCCCTCTGCTGCCCACACTATTGCTGCGTTGCTGCTCCTGTGGTTGCTGATTTGCTGCTGACTGTATCTGCTGGTTGCCGTGTTCTGGCACTGTCTGGTTGAATTGTTGTAGGCCATCTTCTGCTTTCCTGTAAATTAAGTGTCATTTATTAAAGAAATGAAACATTACAAATGATTAAACAAAAATAATTATAGCATAAAACGATACTAGCACTACTACATGACAGGCTGGTGTGTTCAGGCATTGTCTGAATTGTTGGAAGCCGTCTTAAGCTTTCCTGTAATTATGGTGGCAAAATAGTTGTTACAAAATTATAATAGTACAACAAACAATATTAATAATGATTACTATTCAATTCTTAACAGTTCTGTAGGGATGTCAAAAATATTATTTGGAAATAGTCCACAACTTTTATAAATTAGTTACATTTCATGTTTTTTTAATGCATTTGTTATCATTTACATTTCATTTTGTATAATTATCAGTATAATGAGAATGTGTTGAAAATATATTATTTCTTTTAATCATATCAAATCAAATCAGATCAAATCAAATTAAACTACATGTACTTGTACATTTACAACTGTTAGTTTGCACTGACATTGCCAATGCTCACTGGGATTTACATGTAAAAAAATACAACAATCCAGCCTTTTTCTTTTACCTGAGAAGTTTGTAGTACAGGAAGCGGAAGACTTCCTGGAAGAGAACCGAGAAGGTGAGCCCAAACACGACTGTATCCTTGAGCGGCCACACGATGAACCAGAGCAAGGATGACGTCAGTAAGGAGCACATCCAGAAGAACATTCTACATGTAGGTCAAATAACGAAAAGAACATTTGCTTTGGAATCTTGTAACAAAGAGCTTTGATATAAAAAAAAAATTAAAATGCATCTTTATTCTTATTATGAGGTTATTTTGTTGATACCCAATCTTCATAAATATTCTTATGTTTTGTTTTTATCCTTATATAACAAGGTAATGTTATGGTCCCAAACTTCTTGTAGCAATCTACTGGTTCAAGTCCGGACAGAACACAATTTTCTTTGATCATTTTTCATTATCAATTATCTATCTAGCCATTCTGGTGTTGAGGACATGCGGGTCCTATAGTAAATATTGTTATCTATGGTTTTGGATTGTGCTTGCCGATTGTAGGTTAACATGGTTCTTGATAGCTGGCTGTTGTCTTTATTTAACAATTGTATGTTCCAGAAATATCTTATGGGGCATTCTCTTCCAAAACGTGCCAACAGCATGTGCATGCTCAACATAAAGAAAGGGCACATCCATGCAGAGCATCCATTCTTGTCGTCATGCTGTGGGCACGTCTCAGAAGAGAATGCCTCTTCAAGGTTTAAAAAGGAAAATCAAGTTCAACTCACCCAGCCATCATAACAATGATCCTCAGGGGTTCTTTGGAGATGGTGAAGAAAAAGAGGGAGAAGGCCGGCCCGTAGGCGATGAAGAGAGACCCAAACAGCTGCATCAGCGTCATGACTAGGGGCAGAATGTAGAGAGGACAGAATGGAGTTATTAAAGTCAGTTAGTTAAAGGCCTTCCCGTGCCAATCTGGCACATAAGGCGCGCCTATACCCAATTCATTAGCCCTAGGCCACACGCGGCTACTATAAAGAGTGAAAGTTACAGAAGGGGGCTAGTCCTCTGGTATCTCTGTGTATTTTACTTTGCCTGCTCTATTCTATAAATGCCGAGCGCCTGGCTAGAAGGCAGAAGGTGCCATTTTAAAGTCTTTGGTATGACCTGGCCAGGGTTCGAACCCGGGACCTCCTGTGCATGAGGCGGACACTCTAATCGCTAAGCCACCATGCTCGGTAGAATTGGAGTGGAAAAAAAACAAACATGTTTAATATTGTAAATTACACAACCCTGCACGGGGCTGGTTTTACTTGTTGGATTTGAAGAAAAACCATGTTCATGCTTTCCTTACTATCTACATGGAAGTTAATTTTCTTGGACACCTTTGAAGGCTTTAAAATCAGCTTGTAGAGCCATGGGCAATCCATCCACCCCTGCATGTGGCTGGTTTTACTTGTTGGATATAATCTTCATGCTTTCATTGATTGATATCTACATCTAATTTGATTTTCGTCAAACCGTTGAAGGCTTTGAAAAACAGCTTTGACAGCTGACAAGGGCAGTCCATCAACCCCTGCAAGTCAAAGAGTTACATGTATATGCATGCGTAATCCATCCCATGAATGAAGAATACAATTTATATTTGGTGATACTTCTCAATTAAATCAAATTATGTCCATCCATTCTACAATTTGTCAATTACATTTGAGTACATTAAGAACTTAAAAACTTTTGAAAACTAAAGTAACAATTATTGACGCTTGACAAATAAATTGGCACAAATAATTCAAATCTTTAAAAGTTTAGCAATCCAATTGATTTGACTTTTCTTGAAATGTTCGAGTTGGATATATCTACTAATTTTGTGTATTCTATTAATTATGTGACCCTCTCTATTATTTGTGCCTACATTTACAACACACTCACAGAGACTCTGCCGGCCCAGCATTACAGATTGGTGGGTCAAAACTGACAAAAGACAAAGTCAAAGAAGTCAGACAAAGACAAAGTCAAAGTCAAACAACAAATTGTCCACCAATCCAATCAATCAATTCAGCGTGAATAGACCCTGAATTCATTCTTTTTTGCTAATTCACATGCTGCAGGTATAGTCACATGTTATCCACTCCCATATTTCTGACAAAGAAATAACACAACTCGAAAGGGACATTCCTATTGATGATTTCTCTTTTCAACGCTCTGCTTGATTCGACACTCCTTAATGAACCAACATTATTCTCAATGCGTGGGACAATAGTGTAGATTTCTACACAGAGTCGCTAATTATATGCGCTTGTTTTGAATATTTATTCACTTATCTAACTGGGTAAAAGTGAGAAATCAATGGTAACCGATTCTTACTTACTTTTCCGATATTGATGAGAGTTACAAGGACTGTAAAATTATGAAATTCGCTTCCAAAAAACCAGCCCGACACAGGAAGTGCATTAAATGTCAAAAATACAGCAATCATGAATTGAACCACTGAACTGAGCAGCTGCGCGTTTGTGGTAGATGCGAAACGATCCGATCCGATGTCGATCGATGATATAACTATGATGATGAAGTTGTTATTTTTACAATTTCGCGATCATAGGCTACTACTAGGTACTCTAGGTATCGTGAATATATTGCACCAAAATATCTTCTTTATTTTTGTTCCAATATTATTATCAATAACACTTTACTATGCTTATTTATCAAATAAAATGTCATTGCCTTGTGAACACATACTTGATTTAGAAATGAAATGTATCACGACCATCGGGACCCAACCCAGCTCAGCTGTGCTGTACCGTTTATATATCAGCTCATATTTCAATTTGTCTTTATGGGGTGGGTTGGGGGGGGGGGGGGGGGGGGGGGGTGTTCTTTAGTACACCACATAGTAGCATGCAAGGTATTTGATGGCAAGTTTTCATAGAAAAGCAGCCCCCACAAAATAGTAAAATAATTGTGGTATGATCCGTATAGATTAAAATTAAAAATATACGCGCCTGTTGGAAAACGGAGACCAACATGTTTTCAATACCCAAACTCCTAAAAGGTCCCCACCGTGAGCAGGCAAACATCCTTCACGCCCTCCCCTATGGCATGGTCTCTTCTTTCTATCAAATACCCACCACTCCCCACACCCCCCCCCCCCTCCCCCACCACATTGTGGACATGCAACGGTATTTGATTGCAAGTTTTTCGTAGAAAAGCAGCCCCCACAAAATAGGTAAAATTAATTGTGGTATGATATAGATTAAAACAAAAAAAATAATTCGCACTGTTGCAAACGGGTGACCAAACATGTTTTTTTTTTTCAATACCCAATTAAACTCCTAAAAGGTCCCCCACCGTGACAGGGGCAACATCTCCCCACACCCTCCCCTATGGCAACGGTCGCTCTTTCTATCAAATACCCCACCCCCCCCCCCCCCCCCCCACAAAATAAACAACGAAAACAACAACAACAACAACACACAAACAAACAAACAAACAAAACAAAAAAACAATGGCCATGTATAATACGCCACTGCGAGTGACCCTGACGCTGCTTATGTACCACACAAACTGTAATAGTAAAAGGTCAATCTCTTAGGCATTATTATACACATATATATACAGACTAATGAAAACAGTCTAACGGTTCCTAACCTGTTTATAGTAAACCATCCGAGGAATAAACAAGACAAGTGGCCAACTGTAGATATATGACCTATATAGACAGGTTCCATATCTTGGAAGGATTCTTTTGTTGCCGCTATATTAGAGGCAGATTGGCTGCTATAGGCAGGTGGGCTAAGTAATACAGGTTTGACTGTACAGTACACACTTATGATGAACACATATTTTGTCAAGTTGAAGAAGACATAATTATTTGGGTAGTACTT
>JBAMJV010001358.1:0-38935 GCA_037951105.1 Echinarachnius parma | reverse complement strand
GACCAAAATTGACCAAATATAAGTTGCCATATGCCTGAAACGTTGGTCTACTTGCAAATTTTCAAGTCACAACTATCAACCATTCAGGTGTTCTAGAACATATATGTACTTAAAGCATTGTTTTCAATGAAAGAAATGACCATGATCCTTTCATCTCAGCCAAAAATAACTCCACCTTTTTTTTTTGCCTATGATGTCAGCTACAACATCCTGAAGTTTGGGGACAATTCGAGCTAGAATGGCCGAGATACGGCCAAGAGAACGTGACAATACGCAAAAGACGTTACTTTACGTACTGTGCACACTGATATATGACCTTTGACCCCCTATTATATATTGACTTAAGCATTTACCATAGTCGTGTTGGATCTTAACATGTTTGCCACATGATGTCTTATATGTGTGCCGATTTTCAGTTCAATGGCATCTGTCCTTGCAGAGTTACAGAGGAAAAAGTGGAATCGAGTTTTAAACTATTATTAAGTATTTTGTTCGATCTTTTATTAGGTTATACATATACATATGTATAACCTATTGATTTTGTTCGAATTTTTATTATTATTATTATTATTTATTTATTCTTCCCATCAATTTTGTTCGTCGCATATCTCAAGATCACATGAATCAATTGTCATGAATCTTCACATGATGATAGATCATGATCTAACTTAGATCTGCAAACTTTTTCAGTGACGTCACATTACTATGACGTCATCAGGACGCCATTTTGTCAAATGTTAATAATCATCATATCTCAGTCATGATTTATCAATTTCAATTCAAATTTCGCACCAATATTAATCGGGTCAATGGTCATCTTTTAAGCTCATGCGCGTGCAATTACACTCGGAGACGCGCGCGTACGCGTCCGTCAAATGAAAAAAAATGTCAAAAAATGCTCAAAACCCCAACCCGAGTAATTTACTATATGTTTCAGACAATTTTAAGCGTTTCAAAAAATTCCGCGCGCGCGCGTCAGCGCGCGCGTATTTGCGCGCGTAACGCGAATGAATAGGAAAATTGTCGTTTTTTCACATGTTTTCCAGTCCTTATAGATCCCTCAACACACCCTATCAATTTGAGTCATTGTTGACTCATAATAAAGGAGTACGCGCGCGTCAAAGTCAAAATTACGCGCGCACGCAATTTGGCAAAATATGGTAAAAACATACTTTTTTTATTCGGCCATAACTTTTTAAAAAGTCCACAAACACACAATTTTCTTTTAATATTCGGATAGAGTATGAGTTGTAAATGCGAATTCATACCTCATTTATGCCAAGTAAATGTTATAAAGTCATCGAATTGACGGTTAAAGTTGAAATCGCGCACGAGTGTGAAAATTGGCTAAATCTGGTCAAACATGCCCTTCTCTTAACGGTCATAACTTCTTTGCTACATGGATATATCCAAATATTTTTTCATATTCTGAAAGAGTATGAGTTGCACATATTTATACATACCTAACAATGGACAATAAGATTTTGTAAAGACTCCATAGTGCACGATAAAGTAAAACAAAAGTTCAACCTTCAATTACGACCTGTTCCCGTGCTCAAATCGTGAAATAAAATCGAAAAAATGATTGTGTGGTGGTAACTCAGCTTTTACAACCTCAAATCCAGACCAAAATTGACCAAATATAAGTTGCCATATGCCTGAAACGTTGGTCTACTTGCAAATTTTCAAGTCACAACTATCAACCATTCAGGTGTTCTAGAACATATATGTACTTAAAGCATTGTTTTCAATGAAAGAAATGACCATGATCCTTTCATCTCAGCCAAAAATAACTCCACCTTTTTTTTTTTGCCTATGATGTCAGCTACAACATCCTGAAGTTTGGGGACAATTCGAGCTAGAATGGCCGAGATACGGCCAAGAGAACGTGACAATACGCAAAAGACGTTACTTTACGTACTGTGCACACTGATATATGACCTTTGACCCCCTATTATATATTGACTTAAGCATTTACCATAGTCGTGTTGGATCTTAACATGTTTGCCACATGATGTCTTATATGTGTGCCGATTTTCAGTTCAATGGCATCTGTCCTTGCAGAGTTACAGAGGAAAAAGTGGAATCGAGTTTTAAACTATTATTAAGTATTTTGTTCGATCTTTTATTAGGTTATACATATACATATGTATAACCTATTGATTTTGTTCGAATTTTTATTATTATTATTATTTATTTATTCTTCCCATCAATTTTGTTCGTCGCAATATCTCAAGATCACATGAATCAATTGTCATGAATCTTCACATGATGATAGATCATGATCTAACTTAGATCTGCAAACTTTTTCAGTGACGTCACATTACTATGACGTCATCAGGACGCCATTTTGTCAAATGTTAATAATCATCATATCTCAGTCATGATTTATCAATTTCAATTCAAATTTCGCACCAATATTAATCGGGTCAATGGTCATCTTTTAAGCTCATGCGCGTGCAATTACACTCGGAGACGCGCGCGTACGCGTCCGTCAAATGAAAAAAAATGTCAAAAAATGCTCAAAACCCCAACCCGAGTAATTTACTATATGTTTCAGACAATTTTAAGCGTTTCAAAAAATTCCGCGCGCGCGCGTCAGCGCGCGCGTATTTGCGCGCGTAACGCGAATGAATAGGAAAATTGTCGTTTTTTCACATGTTTTCCAGTCCTTATAGATCCCTCAACACACCCTATCAATTTGAGTCATTGTTGACTCATAATAAAGGAGTACGCGCGCGTCAAAGTCAAAATTACGCGCGCACGCAATTTGGCAAAATATGGTAAAAACATACTTTTTTTATTCGGCCATAACTTTTTAAAAAGTCCACAAACACACAATTTTCTTTTAATATTCGGATAGAGTATGAGTTGTAAATGCGAATTCATACCTCATTTATGCCAAGTAAATGTTATAAAGTCATCGAATTGACGGTTAAAGTTGAAATCGCGCACGAGTGTGAAAATTGGCTAAATCTGGTCAAACATGCCCTTCTCTTAACGGTCATAACTTCTTTGCTACATGGATATATCCAAATATTTTTTCATATTCTGAAAGAGTATGAGTTGCACATATTTATACATACCTAACAATGGACAATAAGATTTTGTAAAGACTCCATAGTGCACGATAAAGTAAAACAAAAGTTCAACCTTCAATTACGACCTGTTCCCGTGCTCAAATCGTGAAATAAAATCGAAAAAATGATTGTGTGGTGGTAACTCAGCTTTTACAACCTCAAATCCAGACCAAAATTGACCAAATATAAGTTGCCATATGCCTGAAACGTTGGTCTACTTGCAAATTTTCAAGTCACAACTATCAACCATTCAGGTGTTCTAGAACATATATGTACTTAAAGCATTGTTTTCAATGAAAGAAATGACCATGATCCTTTCATCTCAGCCAAAAATAACTCCACCTTTTTTTTTTGCCTATGATGTCAGCTACAACATACTGAAGTTTGGGGACAATTAGAGCTAGAATGGCCGAGATACGGCCAAGAGAACGTGACAATACGCAAAAGACGTTACTTTACGTGCTGTGCACACTGATATATGACTTTTGACCCCCTATTATATATTGACTTAAGCATTTACGATAGTCGTGTTGGATCTTAACATGTTTGCCACATGATGTCTTATATGTGTGCCGATTTTCAGTTCAATAGCATCTGTCCTTGCAGAGTTACAGAGGAAAAAGTGGAATCGAGTTTTAAACTATTATTAAGTATTTTGTTCGATCTTTTATTAGGTTATACATATACATATGTATAACCTATTGATTTTGTTCGAATTTTTATTATTATTATTTATTTATTCTTCCCATCAATTTTGTTCGTCGCATATCTCAAGATCACATGAATCAATTGTCATGAATCTTCACATGATGATAGATCATGATCTAACTTAGATCTGCAAACTTTTTCAGTGACGTCACATTACTATGACGTCATCAGGACGCCATTTTGTCAAATGTTAATAATCATCATATCTCAGTCATGATTTATCAATTTCAATTCAAATTTCGCACCAATATTAATCGGGTCAATGGTCATCTTTTAAGCTCATGCGCGTGCAATTACACTCGGAGACGCGCGCGTACGCGTCCGTCAAATGAAAAAAAATGTCAAAAAATGCTCAAAACCCCAACCCGAGTAATTTACTATATGTTTCAGACAATTTTAAGCGTTTCAAAAAATTCCGCGCTGTGCGCGTCAGCGCGCGCGTATTTGCGCGCGTAACGCGAATGAATAGAAAAATTGTCGTTTTTTCACATGTTTTGCAGTCCTTATAGATCCCTCAACACACCCTATCAATTTGAGTCATTGTTGACTCATAATAAAGGAGTACGCGCGCGTCAAAGTCAAAATTACGCGCGCACGCAATTTGGCAAAATATGGTAAAAACATACTTTTTTTATTCGGCCATAACTTTTTAAAAAGTCCACAAACACACAATTTTCTTTTAATATTCGGATAGAGTATGAGTTGTAAATGCGAATTCATACCTCATTTATGCCGAGTAAATGTTATAAAGTCATCGAATTGACGGTTAAATTTGAAATCGCGCACGAGTGTGAAAATTGGCTAAATCTGGTCAAACATGCCCTTCTCTTATCGGTCATAACTTCTGTGATACATGGATATATCCAAATATTTTTTCATATTCTGAAAGAGTATGAGTTGCACATATTTATACATACCTAACAATGGACAATAAGATTTTGTAAAGACTCCATAGTGCACGATAAAGTAAAACAAAAGTTCAACCTTCAATTACGACCTGTTCCCGTGCTCAAATCGTGAAATAAAATCGAAAAAATGATTGTGTGGTGGTAACTCAGCTTTTACAACCTCAAATCCAGACCAAAATTGACCAAATATAAGTTGCCATATGCCTGAAACGTTGGTCTACTTGCAAATTTTCAAGTCACAACTATCAACCATTCAGGTGTTCTAGAACATATATGTACTTAAAGCATTGTTTTCAATGAAAGAAATGACCATGATCCTTTCATCTCAGCCAAAAATAACTCCACCTTTTTTTTTTGCCTATGATGTCAGCTACAACATCCTGAAGTTTGGGGACAATTCGAGCTAGAATGGCCGAGATACGGCCAAGAGAACGTGACAATACGCAAAAGACGTTACTTTACGTACTGTGCACACTGATATATGACCTTTGACCCCCTATTATATATTGACTTAAGCATTTACCATAGTCGTGTTGGATCTTAACATGTTTGCCACATGATGTCTTATATGTGTGCCGATTTTCAGTTCAATGGCATCTGTCCTTGCAGAGTTACAGAGGAAAAAGTGGAATCGAGTTTTAAACTATTATTAAGTATTTTGTTCGATCTTTTATTAGGTTATACATATACATATGTATAACCTATTGATTTTGTTCGAATTTTTATTATTATTATTATTATTTATTTATTCTTCCCATCAATTTTGTTCGTCGCATATCTCAAGATCACATGAATCAATTGTCATGAATCTTCACATGATGATAGATCATGATCTAACTTAGATCTGCAAACTTTTTCAGTGACGTCACATTACTATGACGTCATCAGGACGCCATTTTGTCAAATGTTAATAATCATCATATCTCAGTCATGATTTATCAATTTCAATTCAAATTTCGCACCAATATTAATCGGGTCAATGGTCATCTTTTAAGCTCATGCGCGTGCAATTACACTCGGAGACGCGCGCGTACGCGTCCGTCAAATGAAAAAAAATGTCAAAAAATGCTCAAAACCCCAACCCGAGTAATTTACTATATGTTTCAGACAATTTTAAGCGTTTCAAAAAATTCCGCGCGCGCGCGTCAGCGCGCGCGTATTTGCGCGCGTAACGCGAATGAATAGGAAAATTGTCGTTTTTTCACATGTTTTCCAGTCCTTATAGATCCCTCAACACACCCTATCAATTTGAGTCATTGTTGACTCATAATAAAGGAGTACGCGCGCGTCAAAGTCAAAATTACGCGCGCACGCAATTTGGCAAAATATGGTAAAAACATACTTTTTTTATTCGGCCATAACTTTTTAAAAAGTCCACAAACACACAATTTTCTTTTAATATTCGGATAGAGTATGAGTTGTAAATGCGAATTCATACCTCATTTATGCCAAGTAAATGTTATAAAGTCATCGAATTGACGGTTAAAGTTGAAATCGCGCACGAGTGTGAAAATTGGCTAAATCTGGTCAAACATGCCCTTCTCTTAACGGTCATAACTTCTTTGCTACATGGATATATCCAAATATTTTTTCATATTCTGAAAGAGTATGAGTTGCACATATTTATACATACCTAACAATGGACAATAAGATTTTGTAAAGACTCCATAGTGCACGATAAAGTAAAACAAAAGTTCAACCTTCAATTACGACCTGTTCCCGTGCTCAAATCGTGAAATAAAATCGAAAAAATGATTGTGTGGTGGTAACTCAGCTTTTACAACCTCAAATCCAGACCAAAATTGACCAAATATAAGTTGCCATATGCCTGAAACGTTGGTCTACTTGCAAATTTTCAAGTCACAACTATCAACCATTCAGGTGTTCTAGAACATATATGTACTTAAAGCATTGTTTTCAATGAAAGAAATGACCATGATCCTTTCATCTCAGCCAAAAATAACTCCACCTTTTTTTTTTGCCTATGATGTCAGCTACAACATCCTGAAGTTTGGGGACAATTCGAGCTAGAATGGCCGAGATACGGCCAAGAGAACGTGACAATACGCAAAAGACGTTACTTTACGTACTGTGCACACTGATATATGACCTTTGACCCCCTATTATATATTGACTTAAGCATTTACCATAGTCGTGTTGGATCTTAACATGTTTGCCACATGATGTCTTATATGTGTGCCGATTTTCAGTTCAATGGCATCTGTCCTTGCAGAGTTACAGAGGAAAAAGTGGAATCGAGTTTTAAACTATTATTAAGTATTTTGTTCGATCTTTTATTAGGTTATACATATACATATGTATAACCTATTGATTTTGTTCGAATTTTTATTATTATTATTATTATTTATTTATTCTTCCCATCAATTTTGTTCGTCGCATATCTCAAGATCACATGAATCAATTGTCATGAATCTTCACATGATGATAGATCATGATCTAACTTAGATCTGCAAACTTTTTCAGTGACGTCACATTACTATGACGTCATCAGGACGCCATTTTGTCAAATGTTAATAATCATCATATCTCAGTCATGATTTATCAATTTCAATTCAAATTTCGCACCAATATTAATCGGGTCAATGGTCATCTTTTAAGCTCATGCGCGTGCAATTACACTCGGAGACGCGCGCGTACGCGTCCGTCAAATGAAAAAAAATGTCAAAAAATGCTCAAAACCCCAACCCGAGTAATTTACTATATGTTTCAGACAATTTTAAGCGTTTCAAAAAATTCCGCGCGCGCGCGTCAGCGCGCGCGTATTTGCGCGCGTAACGCGAATGAATAGGAAAATTGTCGTTTTTTCACATGTTTTCCAGTCCTTATAGATCCCTCAACACACCCTATCAATTTGAGTCATTGTTGACTCATAATAAAGGAGTACGCGCGCGTCAAAGTCAAAATTACGCGCGCACGCAATTTGGCAAAATATGGTAAAAACATACTTTTTTTATTCGGCCATAACTTTTTAAAAAGTCCACAAACACACAATTTTCTTTTAATATTCGGATAGAGTATGAGTTGTAAATGCGAATTCATACCTCATTTATGCCAAGTAAATGTTATAAAGTCATCGAATTGACGGTTAAAGTTGAAATCGCGCACGAGTGTGAAAATTGGCTAAATCTGGTCAAACATGCCCTTCTCTTAACGGTCATAACTTCTTTGCTACATGGATATATCCAAATATTTTTTCATATTCTGAAAGAGTATGAGTTGCACATATTTATACATACCTAACAATGGACAATAAGATTTTGTAAAGACTCCATAGTGCACGATAAAGTAAAACAAAAGTTCAACCTTCAATTACGACCTGTTCCCGTGCTCAAATCGTGAAATAAAATCGAAAAAATGATTGTGTGGTGGTAACTCAGCTTTTACAACCTCAAATCCAGACCAAAATTGACCAAATATAAGTTGCCATATGCCTGAAACGTTGGTCTACTTGCAAATTTTCAAGTCACAACTATCAACCATTCAGGTGTTCTAGAACATATATGTACTTAAAGCATTGTTTTCAATGAAAGAAATGACCATGATCCTTTCATCTCAGCCAAAAATAACTCCACCTTTTTTTTTTGCCTATGATGTCAGCTACAACATCCTGAAGTTTGGGGACAATTCGAGCTAGAATGGCCGAGATACGGCCAAGAGAACGTGACAATACGCAAAAGACGTTACTTTACGTACTGTGCACACTGATATATGACCTTTGACCCCCTATTATATATTGACTTAAGCATTTACCATAGTCGTGTTGGATCTTAACATGTTTGCCACATGATGTCTTATATGTGTGCCGATTTTCAGTTCAATGGCATCTGTCCTTGCAGAGTTACAGAGGAAAAAGTGGAATCGAGTTTTAAACTATTATTAAGTATTTTGTTCGATCTTTTATTAGGTTATACATATACATATGTATAACCTATTGATTTTGTTCGAATTTTTATTATTATTATTATTATTTATTTATTCTTCCCATCAATTTTGTTCGTCGCATATCTCAAGATCACATGAATCAATTGTCATGAATCTTCACATGATGATAGATCATGATCTAACTTAGATCTGCAAACTTTTTCAGTGACGTCACATTACTATGACGTCATCAGGACGCCATTTTGTCAAATGTTAATAATCATCATATCTCAGTCATGATTTATCAATTTCAATTCAAATTTCGCACCAATATTAATCGGGTCAATGGTCATCTTTTAAGCTCATGCGCGTGCAATTACACTCGGAGACGCGCGCGTACGCGTCCGTCAAATGAAAAAAAATGTCAAAAAATGCTCAAAACCCCAACCCGAGTAATTTACTATATGTTTCAGACAATTTTAAGCGTTTCAAAAAATTCCGCGCGCGCGCGTCAGCGCGCGCGTATTTGCGCGCGTAACGCGAATGAATAGGAAAATTGTCGTTTTTTCACATGTTTTCCAGTCCTTATAGATCCCTCAACACACCCTATCAATTTGAGTCATTGTTGACTCATAATAAAGGAGTACGCGCGCGTCAAAGTCAAAATTACGCGCGCACGCAATTTGGCAAAATATGGTAAAAACATACTTTTTTTATTCGGCCATAACTTTTTAAAAAGTCCACAAACACACAATTTTCTTTTAATATTCGGATAGAGTATGAGTTGTAAATGCGAATTCATACCTCATTTATGCCAAGTAAATGTTATAAAGTCATCGAATTGACGGTTAAAGTTGAAATCGCGCACGAGTGTGAAAATTGGCTAAATCTGGTCAAACATGCCCTTCTCTTAACGGTCATAACTTCTTTGCTACATGGATATATCCAAATATTTTTTCATATTCTGAAAGAGTATGAGTTGCACATATTTATACATACCTAACAATGGACAATAAGATTTTGTAAAGACTCCATAGTGCACGATAAAGTAAAACAAAAGTTCAACCTTCAATTACGACCTGTTCCCGTGCTCAAATCGTGAAATAAAATCGAAAAAATGATTGTGTGGTGGTAACTCAGCTTTTACAACCTCAAATCCAGACCAAAATTGACCAAATATAAGTTGCCATATGCCTGAAACGTTGGTCTACTTGCAAATTTTCAAGTCACAACTATCAACCATTCAGGTGTTCTAGAACATATATGTACTTAAAGCATTGTTTTCAATGAAAGAAATGACCATGATCCTTTCATCTCAGCCAAAAATAACTCCACCTTTTTTTTTTGCCTATGATGTCAGCTACAACATCCTGAAGTTTGGGGACAATTCGAGCTAGAATGGCCGAGATACGGCCAAGAGAACGTGACAATACGCAAAAGACGTTACTTTACGTACTGTGCACACTGATATATGACCTTTGACCCCCTATTATATATTGACTTAAGCATTTACCATAGTCGTGTTGGATCTTAACATGTTTGCCACATGATGTCTTATATGTGTGCCGATTTTCAGTTCAATGGCATCTGTCCTTGCAGAGTTACAGAGGAAAAAGTGGAATCGAGTTTTAAACTATTATTAAGTATTTTGTTCGATCTTTTATTAGGTTATACATATACATATGTATAACCTATTGATTTTGTTCGAATTTTTATTATTATTATTATTATTTATTTATTCTTCCCATCAATTTTGTTCGTCGCATATCTCAAGATCACATGAATCAATTGTCATGAATCTTCACATGATGATAGATCATGATCTAACTTAGATCTGCAAACTTTTTCAGTGACGTCACATTACTATGACGTCATCAGGACGCCATTTTGTCAAATGTTAATAATCATCATATCTCAGTCATGATTTATCAATTTCAATTCAAATTTCGCACCAATATTAATCGGGTCAATGGTCATCTTTTAAGCTCATGCGCGTGCAATTACACTCGGAGACGCGCGCGTACGCGTCCGTCAAATGAAAAAAAATGTCAAAAAATGCTCAAAACCCCAACCCGAGTAATTTACTATATGTTTCAGACAATTTTAAGCGTTTCAAAAAATTCCGCGCGCGCGCGTCAGCGCGCGCGTATTTGCGCGCGTAACGCGAATGAATAGGAAAATTGTCGTTTTTTCACATGTTTTCCAGTCCTTATAGATCCCTCAACACACCCTATCAATTTGAGTCATTGTTGACTCATAATAAAGGAGTACGCGCGCGTCAAAGTCAAAATTACGCGCGCACGCAATTTGGCAAAATATGGTAAAAACATACTTTTTTTATTCGGCCATAACTTTTTAAAAAGTCCACAAACACACAATTTTCTTTTAATATTCGGATAGAGTATGAGTTGTAAATGCGAATTCATACCTCATTTATGCCAAGTAAATGTTATAAAGTCATCGAATTGACGGTTAAAGTTGAAATCGCGCACGAGTGTGAAAATTGGCTAAATCTGGTCAAACATGCCCTTCTCTTAACGGTCATAACTTCTTTGCTACATGGATATATCCAAATATTTTTTCATATTCTGAAAGAGTATGAGTTGCACATATTTATACATACCTAACAATGGACAATAAGATTTTGTAAAGACTCCATAGTGCACGATAAAGTAAAACAAAAGTTCAACCTTCAATTACGACCTGTTCCCGTGCTCAAATCGTGAAATAAAATCGAAAAAATGATTGTGTGGTGGTAACTCAGCTTTTACAACCTCAAATCCAGACCAAAATTGACCAAATATAAGTTGCCATATGCCTGAAACGTTGGTCTACTTGCAAATTTTCAAGTCACAACTATCAACCATTCAGGTGTTCTAGAACATATATGTACTTAAAGCATTGTTTTCAATGAAAGAAATGACCATGATCCTTTCATCTCAGCCAAAAATAACTCCACCTTTTTTTTTTGCCTATGATGTCAGCTACAACATCCTGAAGTTTGGGGACAATTCGAGCTAGAATGGCCGAGATACGGCCAAGAGAACGTGACAATACGCAAAAGACGTTACTTTACGTACTGTGCACACTGATATATGACCTTTGACCCCCTATTATATATTGACTTAAGCATTTACCATAGTCGTGTTGGATCTTAACATGTTTGCCACATGATGTCTTATATGTGTGCCGATTTTCAGTTCAATGGCATCTGTCCTTGCAGAGTTACAGAGGAAAAAGTGGAATCGAGTTTTAAACTATTATTAAGTATTTTGTTCGATCTTTTATTAGGTTATACATATACATATGTATAACCTATTGATTTTGTTCGAATTTTTATTATTATTATTATTATTTATTTATTCTTCCCATCAATTTTGTTCGTCGCATATCTCAAGATCACATGAATCAATTGTCATGAATCTTCACATGATGATAGATCATGATCTAACTTAGATCTGCAAACTTTTTCAGTGACGTCACATTACTATGACGTCATCAGGACGCCATTTTGTCAAATGTTAATAATCATCATATCTCAGTCATGATTTATCAATTTCAATTCAAATTTCGCACCAATATTAATCGGGTCAATGGTCATCTTTTAAGCTCATGCGCGTGCAATTACACTCGGAGACGCGCGCGTACGCGTCCGTCAAATGAAAAAAAATGTCAAAAAATGCTCAAAACCCCAACCCGAGTAATTTACTATATGTTTCAGACAATTTTAAGCGTTTCAAAAAATTCCGCGCGCGCGCGTCAGCGCGCGCGTATTTGCGCGCGTAACGCGAATGAATAGGAAAATTGTCGTTTTTTCACATGTTTTCCAGTCCTTATAGATCCCTCAACACACCCTATCAATTTGAGTCATTGTTGACTCATAATAAAGGAGTACGCGCGCGTCAAAGTCAAAATTACGCGCGCACGCAATTTGGCAAAATATGGTAAAAACATACTTTTTTTATTCGGCCATAACTTTTTAAAAAGTCCACAAACACACAATTTTCTTTTAATATTCGGATAGAGTATGAGTTGTAAATGCGAATTCATACCTCATTTATGCCAAGTAAATGTTATAAAGTCATCGAATTGACGGTTAAAGTTGAAATCGCGCACGAGTGTGAAAATTGGCTAAATCTGGTCAAACATGCCCTTCTCTTAACGGTCATAACTTCTTTGCTACATGGATATATCCAAATATTTTTTCATATTCTGAAAGAGTATGAGTTGCACATATTTATACATACCTAACAATGGACAATAAGATTTTGTAAAGACTCCATAGTGCACGATAAAGTAAAACAAAAGTTCAACCTTCAATTACGACCTGTTCCCGTGCTCAAATCGTGAAATAAAATCGAAAAAATGATTGTGTGGTGGTAACTCAGCTTTTACAACCTCAAATCCAGACCAAAATTGACCAAATATAAGTTGCCATATGCCTGAAACGTTGGTCTACTTGCAAATTTTCAAGTCACAACTATCAACCATTCAGGTGTTCTAGAACATATATGTACTTAAAGCATTGTTTTCAATGAAAGAAATGACCATGATCCTTTCATCTCAGCCAAAAATAACTCCACCTTTTTTTTTTGCCTATGATGTCAGCTACAACATACTGAAGTTTGGGGACAATTAGAGCTAGAATGGCCGAGATACGGCCAAGAGAACGTGACAATACGCAAAAGACGTTACTTTACGTGCTGTGCACACTGATATATGACTTTTGACCCCCTATTATATATTGACTTAAGCATTTACGATAGTCGTGTTGGATCTTAACATGTTTGCCACATGATGTCTTATATGTGTGCCGATTTTCAGTTCAATAGCATCTGTCCTTGCAGAGTTACAGAGGAAAAAGTGGAATCGAGTTTTAAACTATTATTAAGTATTTTGTTCGATCTTTTATTAGGTTATACATATACATATGTATAACCTATTGATTTTGTTCGAATTTTTATTATTATTATTTATTTATTCTTCCCATCAATTTTGTTCGTCGCATATCTCAAGATCACATGAATCAATTGTCATGAATCTTCACATGATGATAGATCATGATCTAACTTAGATCTGCAAACTTTTTCAGTGACGTCACATTACTATGACGTCATCAGGACGCCATTTTGTCAAATGTTAATAATCATCATATCTCAGTCATGATTTATCAATTTCAATTCAAATTTCGCACCAATATTAATCGGGTCAATGGTCATCTTTTAAGCTCATGCGCGTGCAATTACACTCGGAGACGCGCGCGTACGCGTCCGTCAAATGAAAAAAAATGTCAAAAAATGCTCAAAACCCCAACCCGAGTAATTTACTATATGTTTCAGACAATTTTAAGCGTTTCAAAAAATTCCGCGCGTGCGCGTCAGCGCGCGCGTATTTGCGCGCGTAACGCGAATGAATAGAAAAATTGTCGTTTTTTCACATGTTTTGCAGTCCTTATAGATCCCTCAACACACCCTATCAATTTGAGTCATTGTTGACTCATAATAAAGGAGTACGCGCGCGTCAAAGTCAAAATTACGCGCGCACGCAATTTGGCAAAATATGGTAAAAACATACTTTTTTTATTCGGCCATAACTTTTTAAAAAGTCCACAAACACACAATTTTCTTTTAATATTCGGATAGAGTATGAGTTGTAAATGCGAATTCATACCTCATTTATGCCGAGTAAATGTTATAAAGTCATCGAATTGACGGTTAAATTTGAAATCGCGCACGAGTGTGAAAATTGGCTAAATCTGGTCAAACATGCCCTTCTCTTATCGGTCATAACTTCTGTGATACATGGATATATCCAAATATTTTTTCATATTCTGAAAGAGTATGAGTTGCACATATTTATACATACCGAACAATGGACAATAAGATTTTGTAAAGTCTCCATAGTGCACGATAAAGTAAAACAAAAGTTCAACCTTCAATTACGACCTCTTCCCGTGCTCAAATCGTGAAATAAAATCGAAAAAATGATTGTGTGGTGGTAACTCAGCTTTTACAACCTCAAATCCAGACCAAAATTGACCAAATATAAGTTGCCATATGCCTGAAACGTTGGTCTACTTGCAAATTTTCAAGTCACAACTATCAACCATTCAGGTGTTCTAGAACATATATGTACTTAAAGCATTGTTTTCAATGAAAGAAATGACCATGATCCTTTCATCTCAGCCAAAAATAACTCCACCTTTTTTTTTTGCCTATGATGTCAGCTACAACATCCTGAAGTTTGGGGACAATTCGAGCTAGAATGGCCGAGATACGGCCAAGAGAACGTGACAATACGCAAAAGACGTTACTTTACGTACTGTGCACACTGATATATGACCTTTGACCCCCTATTATATATTGACTTAAGCATTTACCATAGTCGTGTTGGATCTTAACATGTTTGCCACATGATGTCTTATATGTGTGCCGATTTTCAGTTCAATGGCATCTGTCCTTGCAGAGTTACAGAGGAAAAAGTGGAATCGAGTTTTAAACTATTATTAAGTATTTTGTTCGATCTTTTATTAGGTTATACATATACATATGTATAACCTATTGATTTTGTTCGAATTTTTATTATTATTATTATTTATTTATTCTTCCCATCAATTTTGTTCGTCGCATATCTCAAGATCACATGAATCAATTGTCATGAATCTTCACATGATGATAGATCATGATCTAACTTAGATCTGCAAACTTTTTCAGTGACGTCACATTACTATGACGTCATCAGGACGCCATTTTGTCAAATGTTAATAATCATCATATCTCAGTCATGATTTATCAATTTCAATTCAAATTTCGCACCAATATTAATCGGGTCAATGGTCATCTTTTAAGCTCATGCGCGTGCAATTACACTCGGAGACGCGCGCGTACGCGTCCGTCAAATGAAAAAAAATGTCAAAAAATGCTCAAAACCCCAACCCGAGTAATTTACTATATGTTTCAGACAATTTTAAGCGTTTCAAAAAATTCCGCGCGCGCGCGTCAGCGCGCGCGTATTTGCGCGCGTAACGCGAATGAATAGGAAAATTGTCGTTTTTTCACATGTTTTCCAGTCCTTATAGATCCCTCAACACACCCTATCAATTTGAGTCATTGTTGACTCATAATAAAGGAGTACGCGCGCGTCAAAGTCAAAATTACGCGCGCACGCAATTTGGCAAAATATGGTAAAAACATACTTTTTTTATTCGGCCATAACTTTTTAAAAAGTCCACAAACACACAATTTTCTTTTAATATTCGGATAGAGTATGAGTTGTAAATGCGAATTCATACCTCATTTATGCCAAGTAAATGTTATAAAGTCATCGAATTGACGGTTAAAGTTGAAATCGCGCACGAGTGTGAAAATTGGCTAAATCTGGTCAAACATGCCCTTCTCTTAACGGTCATAACTTCTTTGCTACATGGATATATCCAAATATTTTTTCATATTCTGAAAGAGTATGAGTTGCACATATTTATACATACCTAACAATGGACAATAAGATTTTGTAAAGACTCCATAGTGCACGATAAAGTAAAACAAAAGTTCAACCTTCAATTACGACCTGTTCCCGTGCTCAAATCGTGAAATAAAATCGAAAAAATGATTGTGTGGTGGTAACTCAGCTTTTACAACCTCAAATCCAGACCAAAATTGACCAAATATAAGTTGCCATATGCCTGAAACGTTGGTCTACTTGCAAATTTTCAAGTCACAACTATCAACCATTCAGGTGTTCTAGAACATATATGTACTTAAAGCATTGTTTTCAATGAAAGAAATGACCATGATCCTTTCATCTCAGCCAAAAATAACTCCACCTTTTTTTTTTGCCTATGATGTCAGCTACAACATACTGAAGTTTGGGGACAATTAGAGCTAGAATGGCCGAGATACGGCCAAGAGAACGTGACAATACGCAAAAGACGTTACTTTACGTGCTGTGCACACTGATATATGACTTTTGACCCCCTATTATATATTGACTTAAGCATTTACGATAGTCGTGTTGGATCTTAACATGTTTGCCACATGATGTCTTATATGTGTGCCGATTTTCAGTTCAATAGCATCTGTCCTTGCAGAGTTACAGAGGAAAAAGTGGAATCGAGTTTTAAACTATTATTAAGTATTTTGTTCGATCTTTTATTAGGTTATACATATACATATGTATAACCTATTGATTTTGTTCGAATTTTTATTATTATTATTTATTTATTCTTCCCATCAATTTTGTTCGTCGCATATCTCAAGATCACATGAATCAATTGTCATGAATCTTCACATGATGATAGATCATGATCTAACTTAGATCTGCAAACTTTTTCAGTGACGTCACATTACTATGACGTCATCAGGACGCCATTTTGTCAAATGTTAATAATCATCATATCTCAGTCATGATTTATCAATTTCAATTCAAATTTCGCACCAATATTAATCGGGTCAATGGTCATCTTTTAAGCTCATGCGCGTGCAATTACACTCGGAGACGCGCGCGTACGCGTCCGTCAAATGAAAAAAAATGTCAAAAAATGCTCAAAACCCCAACCCGAGTAATTTACTATATGTTTCAGACAATTTTAAGCGTTTCAAAAAATTCCGCGCGTGCGCGTCAGCGCGCGCGTATTTGCGCGCGTAACGCGAATGAATAGAAAAATTGTCGTTTTTTCACATGTTTTGCAGTCCTTATAGATCCCTCAACACACCCTATCAATTTGAGTCATTGTTGACTCATAATAAAGGAGTACGCGCGCGTCAAAGTCAAAATTACGCGCGCACGCAATTTGGCAAAATATGGTAAAAACATACTTTTTTTATTCGGCCATAACTTTTTAAAAAGTCCACAAACACACAATTTTCTTTTAATATTCGGATAGAGTATGAGTTGTAAATGCGAATTCATACCTCATTTATGCCGAGTAAATGTTATAAAGTCATCGAATTGACGGTTAAATTTGAAATCGCGCACGAGTGTGAAAATTGGCTAAATCTGGTCAAACATGCCCTTCTCTTATCGGTCATAACTTCTGTGATACATGGATATATCCAAATATTTTTTCATATTCTGAAAGAGTATGAGTTGCACATATTTATACATACCGAACAATGGACAATAAGATTTTGTAAAGTCTCCATAGTGCACGATAAAGTAAAACAAAAGTTCAACCTTCAATTACGACCTCTTCCCGTGCTCAAATCGTGAAATAAAATCGAAAAAATGATTGTGTAGAGGAAACCCAGCTTTAACATACTGAAAACCGGGTCAAAATCGGCCAAAGGAAAGGTGTGATATGGTTGAAATAAGACGTCAGGTACAGAGCCATTTTACAGTCATTTTGGTCAATTTAAGAGCTTCCCACTACCCAACTTGATAACAATTGAATGTAATGAATTAATATTGTTACCCTATTTGGTGTCATTCATTTATGCCAAGTAAATGTTATGACATCATCATATTACGCGTTGAAAAGTCAATATCATCATAATATCGTAATTTCAATATGTATAACCTTAATTCGTCAAACGTGACGAATTCAACATCTAGTATTGTTTTTGTGTCTGTATGCCAATGCATAGAGACACGAAAACAAGGATTTTGTTCGTCGGATACCTCAATAACGGGTGCAGCTATTATCCTGAAACTTTGCCAGATGATAGATCTTGGTCTAACTTAGAACTGCCAAACTTTTGGGTGCCGCCGACTATTCGTGACGTCATCAGGACGCCATTTTGTGAAATTTCATTCATGGATGTATCTCAGTCATGCATCTTCTATTTCCCTTTAAATTTGGCACCAACAATTATCAGGCCGAGTGGCAACTTTTCCCATTATGCGCATGCGCATGCGCTACGTAACAAGCGCGTACGCGCTCGTCTAAGGATCTTAAAATCTGAAAATGCTCAAAAACAACCATTTTTTAATTCGGGCATAACTTTTTTAAAAGTCCACAAAACCCCATTTCTATTTTAATATTCGGATAGATTATGAGTTGTAGATGCGAATTCATACCTCATTCATGCCGAGTAAATGTCATAAAGTCATCATATTGACGGTTAAAAATTAAATGGCGCACGAGTGTGAAAATTTCCCAAGTCTGGTCTCTTATCGGCCATAACTTTTTAAAAAGTCCACAAACTCGCAAATTTCTTTGAATATCCGGAAAGATTATGAGTTGTAGATGCGAATTCATACCTCATTTATGCCCAGTAAATGTTACAAAGTCATCATATTGACCGTTAAGATTTAAAAAGCGCACGAGTGTGAAAATTGGCTAAGTCTGAAGAGCGCCATCTAACATCTAAGGGCGAACCGTTCAAATCAAATAATTGGCAAAATATGGTAAAAACATCCTTTTTTAATTCGGCCATAACTTTTTCAAAAGTCGACAAAAACCCAATTTTATTTAAATATTTGGATAGATTATGAGTTGTAGATACGAATTCATACTTGCTTTATGCCGAGTAAATCTTCTAAAGTCATCGAATTGACCGGTTAAAGTTGAAATCGCGCAAAGAGTGTGAAAATTGGCTAAATCTGGTCAAACATGCACTTCTCTTATCGCTTACAACTTCTTTGATACATGGATATATACAAATATTTTTGTCATATTCTGAAAGAGTATGAGTTGCACATATTTTTACAATTTTAACATTGGCCAATCAGATTTTGTAAAGTCTTCATAGTGCACGATAAAGAAAAAAAAAGTTCAACCTTCAATTACGACCTCTTCCCGTGCTCAAATCGTGAAATAAAATCGAAAAAATGGTCGTGTGGTGGTAACTCAGCTTTTACAACCTCAAATCCAGACCAAAATTGACCAAATATAAGTTGCCATATGCCTGAAACGTTGGTCTACTTGCAAATTTTCAAGTCACAACTATCAACCATTCAGGTGTTCTAGAACATATATGTACTTAAAGCATTGTTTTCAATGAAAGAAATGACCATGATCCTTTCATCTCAGCCAAAAATAACTCCACCTTTTTTTTTTGCCTATGATGTCAGCTACAACATACTGAAGTTTGGGGACAATTAGAGCTAGAATGGCCGAGATACGGCCAAGAGAACGTGACAATACGCAAAAGACGTTACTTTACGTGCTGTGCACACTGATATATGACTTTTGACCCCCTATTATATATTGACTTAAGCATTTACGATAGTCGTGTTGGATCTTAACATGTTTGCCACATGATGTCTTATATGTGTGCCGATTTTCAGTTCAATAGCATCTGTCCTTGCAGAGTTACAGAGGAAAAAGTGGAATCGAGTTTTAAACTATTATTAAGTATTTTGTTCGATCTTTTATTAGGTTATACATATACATATGTATAACCTATTGATTTTGTTCGAATTTTTATTATTATTATTTATTTATTCTTCCCATCAATTTTGTTCGTCGCATATCTCAAGATCACATGAATCAATTGTCATGAATCTTCACATGATGATAGATCATGATCTAACTTAGATCTGCAAACTTTTTCAGTGACGTCACATTACTATGACGTCATCAGGACGCCATTTTGTCAAATGTTAATAATCATCATATCTCAGTCATGATTTATCAATTTCAATTCAAATTTCGCACCAATATTAATCGGGTCAATGGTCATCTTTTAAGCTCATGCGCGTGCAATTACACTCGGAGACGCGCGCGTACGCGTCCGTCAAATGAAAAAAAATGTCAAAAAATGCTCAAAACCCCAACCCGAGTAATTTACTATATGTTTCAGACAATTTTAAGCGTTTCAAAAAATTCCGCGCGTGCGCGTCAGCGCGCGCGTATTTGCGCGCGTAACGCGAATGAATAGGAAAATTGTCGTTTTTTCACATGTTTTGCAGTCCTTATAGATCCCTCAACACACCCTATCAATTTGAGTCATTGTTGACTCATAATAAAGGAGTACGCGCGCGTCAAAGTCAAAATTACGCGCGCACGCAATTTGGCAAAATATGGTAAAAACATACTTTTTTTATTCGGCCATAACTTTTTAAAAAGTCCACAAACACACACAATTTTCTTTTAATATTCGGATAGAGTATGAGTTGTAAATGCGAATTCATACCTCATTTATGCCGAGTAAATGTTATAAAGTCATCGAATTGACGGTTAAATTTGAAATCGCGCACGAGTGTGAAAATTGGCTAAATCTGGTCAAACATGCCCTTCTCTTATCGGTCATAACTTCTGTGATACATGGATATATCCAAATATTTTTTCATATTCTGAAAGAGTATGAGTTGCACATATTTATACATACCGAACAATGGACAATAAGATTTTGTAAAGTCTCCATAGTGCACGATAAAGTAAAACAAAAGTTCAACCTTCAATTACGACCTCTTCCCGTGCTCAAATCGTGAAATAAAATCGAAAAAATGATTGTGTAGAGGAAACCCAGCTTTAACATACTGAAAACCGGGTCAAAATCGGCCAAAGGAAAGGTGTGATATGGTTGAAATAAGACGTCAGGTACAGAGCCATTTTACAGTCATTTTGGTCAATTTAAGAGCTTCCCACTACCCAACTTGATAACAATTGAATGTAATGAATTAATATTGTTACCCTATTTGGTGTCATTCATTTATGCCAAGTAAATGTTATGACATCATCATATTACGCGTTGAAAAGTCAATATCATCATAATATCGTAATTTCAATATGTATAACCTTAATTCGTCAAACGTGACGAATTCAACATCTAGTATTGTTTTTGTGTCTGTATGCCAATGCATAGAGACACGAAAACAAGGATTTTGTTCGTCGGATACCTCAATAACGGGTGCAGCTATTATCCTGAAACTTTGCCAGATGATAGATCTTGGTCTAACTTAGAACTGCCAAACTTTTGGGTGCCGCCGACTATTCGTGACGTCATCAGGACGCCATTTTGTGAAATTTCATTCATGGATGTATCTCAGTCATGCATCTTCTATTTCCCTTTAAATTTGGCACCAACAATTATCAGGCCGAGTGGCAACTTTTCCCATTATGCGCATGCGCATGCGCTACGTAACAAGCGCGTACGCGCTCGTCTAAGGATCTTAAAATCTGAAAATGCTCAAAAACAACCATTTTTTAATTCGGGCATAACTTTTTTAAAAGTCCACAAAACCCCATTTCTATTTTAATATTCGGATAGATTATGAGTTGTAGATGCGAATTCATACCTCATTCATGCCGAGTAAATGTCATAAAGTCATCATATTGACGGTTAAAAATTAAATGGCGCACGAGTGTGAAAATTTCCCAAGTCTGGTCTCTTATCGGCCATAACTTTTTAAAAAGTCCACAAACTCGCAAATTTCTTTGAATATCCGGAAAGATTATGAGTTGTAGATGCGAATTCATACCTCATTTATGCCCAGTAAATGTTACAAAGTCATCATATTGACCGTTAAGATTTAAAAAGCGCACGAGTGTGAAAATTGGCTAAGTCTGAAGAGCGCCATCTAACATCTAAGGGCGAACCGTTCAAATCAAATAATTGGCAAAATATGGTAAAAACATCCTTTTTTAATTCGGCCATAACTTTTTCAAAAGTCGACAAAAACCCAATTTTATTTAAATATTTGGATAGATTATGAGTTGTAGATACGAATTCATACTTGCTTTATGCCGAGTAAATCTTCTAAAGTCATCGAATTGACCGGTTAAAGTTGAAATCGCGCAAAGAGTGTGAAAATTGGCTAAATCTGGTCAAACATGCACTTCTCTTATCGCTTACAACTTCTTTGATACATGGATATATACAAATATTTTTGTCATATTCTGAAAGAGTATGAGTTGCACATATTTTTACAATTTTAACATTGGCCAATCAGATTTTGTAAAGTCTTCATAGTGCACGATAAAGAAAAAAAAAGTTCAACCTTCAATTACGACCTGTTTCCGTGCTCAAATCGTGAAATAAAATCGAAAAAATGATTGTGTAGCGGAAACTCAGCTTTAGCATACTGAAAACCGGGTCAAAATCGGCCAAAGGAAAGGTGTGATATGGTTGAAATAAGACGTCAGGTACAGAGCCATTTTACAGTCATTTTGGTCAATTAAAGAGCTCCCCCCTCCCCTTTTGTTATGAATTAATATTGTTACCCTATTTGGTGTCATTCATTTATTTATGCCAAGTAAATGTTATGACATCATCATAATTACGCGTTGAAAAGTCAATATCATCATAATTATCGTAATTTCAATATGTATAACCTTTAATTCGTCAAATGTGACGAATTCAACATCTAGTATTGTTTTTGTGTCTGTATGCCAATGCATAGAGACACGAAAACAAGAATTTTGTTCGTCGGATACCTCAATAACGGGTGCAGCTATTGTCCTGAAACTTTGCGGAATGATAGATCTTGGTCTAACTTAGAACTGCCAAACTTTTGGGTGCCGCCAACTGTTCGTGACGTCATCGGGACGCCATTTTGTGAAATTACATTCATGGATGTATCTCAGTCATGCATCTTCTATTTCCCTTTAAATTTAGCACCAATAATTATCACGCCGAGTGGCAACTTTTCCGAGTATGCGCATGCGCATGCGTCACGTAACAAGCGCGTACGCGCCCGTCTAAGGATCTTAAAATCTGAAAATGCTCAAAAACAACAATTTTTTTATTCGGGCATAACTTTTTAAAAAGTCCACAAACTCCCAAATTTCTTTGAATATCCGGAAAGATTATGAGTTGTAGATGCGAATTCATACCTCATTTATGCCGAGTAAATGTTACAAAGTCATCATATTGACCGTTAAGATTTAAAAAGCGCACGAGTGTGAAAATTGGCTAAGTCTGAACAGCGCCATCTAACATCTAAGGGCGAACAGTTGAAAACAAATAATTGGCAAAATATGGTAAAAACATCCTTTTTTAATTCGGCCATAACTTTTTCAAAAGTCAACAAAAACCCAATTTTATTTGAATATTTGGATAGATTATGAGTTGTAGATACGAATTCATACCTCATTTATGCCGAGTAAATCTTCTAAAGTCATCGAATTGACCGGTTAAAGTTGAAATCGCGCAAAGAGTGTGAAAATTGGCTAAATCTGGTCAAACATGCACTTCTCTTATCGGTCACAACTTCTTTGATACATGGAAATATACAAATATTTTTTCATATTCTGAAAGAGTATGAGTTGCACATATTTTTACAAATTTAACATTGGCCAATCAGATTTTGTAAAGTCATCATTGTGCACGATAAAGTAAAAAAAAGTTCAACCTTCAATTACGACCTGTACCCGTGCTCTAATCGTGTAATAAACTCGAAAATCGCGATAGTGTAGCGGAAACTCAGCTTTAACATACTGAAAACCGGGTAAAAATCGGCCAAAGGAAAGGTGTGATATGGTTGAAATAAGACGTCAGGTACAGAGCCATTTTACAGTCATTTTGGTCAATTTAAGGGCTTCCCACTCCCCTTTTGTTATGAATTAATATTGTTACCCTATTTTGTGGCATTCATTTATGCCAAGTAAATGTTATGACATCATCATATTACGCGTTGAAAAGTCAATATCATCATATCGTAATTTCAATATGTATAACCTTAATTCGTCAAATGTGACGAATTCAACATCTAGTTATTATTATTATTATTATTATTATTATTATTCTGATTTTGTCCGTCGCATATCTCAAGATCGCATGAATCAATTGTCATGAATCGTCACATGATGATAGATCATGATCTAACTTAGATCTGGAGAACTTTTTCAGTGACGTCACATCACTATGACGTCATCAGGACGCCATTTTGTCAAATTTTAATAATCATCATATCTCAGTCATGAAATATCAATTTCAATTCAAATTTCGCATCAATATTTATCAGGTCAATGTTCATCTTTTAAGCTCATGCGCATGCAATTACACTCAGAGACGCGCGCGTACGCGTCCGTCAATTAAAAAAAAATATTTTAAAATGCTCAAAACCCTAACCCGAGTAGTTTACTATATGTTTCAGACAATTTTAAGCGTTTCAAAAATTTCCGCGCGTGCGCTTCGGCGCGCGCGTATTTGCGCGCGTAACGCAAATGAACAATCAAAATTTCGTTTTTGTACATGTTTTGCAATCCTTACACATTCCTTAATGCACCCTACCAATTTGAGCCATTCTTGACTCATAATGACGGAGTACGCGCGCGTCAAAGTCAAAATTACGCGCGCACGCAAAATGGCAAAACGTGGTAAAAACATCATTTTTTTATTCGGCCATTACTTTTTTTTTAAGTCCATAGACACCCAATTTTCTTTTAATATTCGGATAGAGTATGAGTTGTAGATACGAATTCATACCTCATTTATGCCAAGTAAATGTTATAAAGTCATCATATTGACGGTTAAAGTTGAAAATGCGCATTTTAACTTATTTTAATCGATTTTGAAATCAATCACAGCAGACTTCCGAACATATCTCACTTATTCTCCATTGATATTCTCCCAGATTTCGATATGTTGTAGCTGAGGTTATGCTTTAAAAGTGCTGTGGTTTTAATTATCTAATAATATGAATTCAGGAACTATAATGTGTCTCTAAACAATTGTGATTAGTCTGCCACGCGTATTTGCGCGCGTAACGCAAATAAATAGGAAAAATGCCGTTTTTTCACATGTTTTGCAATCCTTATACATCTCTCAACACACCCTATCAATTTGAGTCATTGTTGACTCATAATAACGGAGTACACGCGCGTCAAAGTCAAAATTACGCGCGCACGCAAATTGGCAAAATATGGTAAAAACAACCATTTTTTATTCGGCCATAACTTTTTTTAAAGTCCACAAACACCCAATTTTATTTTAATATTCGGATAGATTATGAGTTGTAGATACGAATTCATACCTCATTTATGCCGAGTAAATGTTATAAAGTCATCGAATTGACCGGTTAAAGTTGAAATCGCGCAAGAGTGTGAAAATTGGCTAAATCTGGTCAAACATGCCCTTCTCTTATCGGTCATAACTTCTTTGATACATAGATATATTCAAATATTTTTTTCATATTCTGAAAGAGTATGAGTTGCACATATGTTTACATACCTAACAATGGCCAATCAGATTTTGTAAAGTCATCATTGTGCACGATAAAGTAAAAAAAAAGTTCAACCTTCAATTACGACGTGTTCCCGTACTCAAATCGTAAAATAAAATCAAAACATGGTTGTAGCGGAAACTCAGCTTTAACATACTGAAAACCTGGCAAAGATCGGCCAAAGAAAAGGTGTGATATGCTCAAAATAAGAGGTCAAGTACAGAGCCATTTTACAGTCATTTTTGTAAATTTAAGAGCTTCCCACTCCAATTTGGATTACAATTGAATGTTATGAATTAATACTTGTACCCTTTTTGTGAAATTCATTTATATCAATAAATGTACTTAAATCATCATATTTCCTGTTGAAAAGGCAATGTACATGTAATACCATAATTATTTTCAGTATGTATAACCTTAATTCGTCAAAAGTGACGAATTCAACATCTAGTTTATTATTATTTCTATTGGTTATATATAAGTACTGGTTATGCTGATGGTAGTGAGGGTGTTAGGGGTATATAATGGTGATTGTAATGGAGGTAGTGGTTGTAGAGATGAGGGAGTGGTACTGGTGGTAGTGGTGATTGTGGTAACAGTAGTAGCATACACACACATCAACAATAATTGGCAGCATGGAAATCTGAAATGGGGGGGGGGGTCTTAATAGCTGACTACAAGCACGAAATATAGGGTCTTTTGAGCAACGAAAATCGTGATACGGCATCGGCATCGCACACGATGCCGATGAGTTTTGAGGTGACGTCACTATTGCCGCGATGAGTATGGGGTGCCGTCATTATTGCAGCGATCGGGAAAAAAAAGCCGGATTCTAACAAGCACTACGAGATAAATCATCAATTTGAGGTAAGTTATCATTCTTTTTAAAGAAATAAAATATGATGTACGGTAGGTTGGGGGTTTCAGTCGGTACTAGAAGTAGATAAAATTTAAAAATGAGATGGTTAAAGGTGCTAAAACACCTCATCGCAAAATCCCTGCAAGTTTCGATCGACGTCGCTTCAGAGCGCTGTGCTTACGCACAGCGCTGATCATAGCTACGGTACAGTTGGAATTTTCATCTAGCACTGACCGCGACTCGTACGCACTCTAAGACTGAGACCATTATATAATATATAATGCACAGTAAACAAGTTTGTGAGATTACCAAAGATGTAAAAATATTTTTAGCTATAATAAAGCATTATCTAACCAAATAAGCCAACTGTGGATAGTGGGAAGGTAGAATAGAACACATTTTGAAACTTACCTTGAGCTTTCTGATGTAAAAGGTACTTTTAATTCCCATTTTAGAATAATGAGAATATATGATCTTTAGTTTGAAGGTGAAGAAGTGATTTCTTAAAACTTCAAGCTAACGCTGTAACCGATTATCGGATCGGCATCCGATTCCGATCCGATCAGGCCTGCTCGGATCGTTTCTGCCGATTTCCGATCATGCAGAAAAATCGGAAGATCGGAAAAGATCGGCAAAAAAATCCAAAAAAACATATTTTGAGAAAATAAATGAGTACCAAAGCAACAAATATCCATATTTAAAAGCCCTGGAAGGTAATTTTGAATGGGTAGTTTGAGCAAAAAAATAGTTTTCTTGAGTATAGGAACGAGAACTCTAGCGCTTGTTCAATAACGTCTTATCGATAACTACATGTATTAGGAGATTGCAAGCGCTTAAGAGATTGCCGGCGCAGCTTGCTTACGATGTATATGTACGAATATTTACGTACGTAAACGTTTGTACATCGAGTCAATGGCGTAGCTCGCGAGCATGCTTCCGAGTCTTTGTCAAAACCGCGCGTAAATGTTGACAAAGACAAGGGAGCGCCGTGTACGGCGCGCATGCTCGCGAGCTACGCCATTGACTCGATGTACAAACGTTTACGTACGTAAATATTGAGGGGGTGCCGGTATTAAAACCACTTCGAACTTGTGAAGCTAAAAAAACAATGCGTGCGTTTGTAACCGCTATTTCAAAAATCAATTAATACATTGCAAATCTGAAAATCGCAGCGGAATCTGGGTGAATAAAGTTTCAAGAAATTTGTCCCATGTTTAAGTCTAAAACTGTTAGAAATGTATTGGGGTGCAGATTTTGGGGGTCTCTCAATCATACTAGTACTTGTAGTACCAAATACTTTCCTAAGTACTAACATTTTGTATTGCCTGCCAGTTATGAGGACCTCTTGATTTGTGATATAGTCTAAGAAACAAATGCAGAATTAATTAATTTTAGAATGTTATGTGAGTGATGAAATTGACTATGATCAGTTGAAAATACATTTTTGTTTAGTTTATGTTAAGCTGTGAAAGATTTGCATTGAACTTGTCATGACAGCAACATTGTGTTGTTCATTCTCTCAGATATTGATTTCATGTTCAACCACTGAATGAACTTTGCCGGTTTTATACCCGATTTCAAATATGTTGGAGCAAATAAATCAAATAAAAGCCAACTGTTAACAATTTACACACATACATTCCATCTTAAGGAAATTCACACATGCAATTTGATAACTGAGTGAGAGTTTTAAGTTGACGAGGAGATTCACATGCATAATGAATTACAGTTTCATTTAAACATCAGAGCCCTTAATCATAAAGCTTTCCAAAATGTATCTAATTTTAAATTTGCCAATAACCAGTTTATATTTTTGAAATGAATTCTCTTTATAATTCAAATTTTGTTCCGATTTATATACATTTTGTTAGGACTAATTCAAGATCATGGAACTGTTGACGGCATGAGGGCACATTTCACTTTTCCAGTGGAGCAGAAAGAATACTAAGAACTTAAGGTATGTTTATTTTCATGACACATTTGCTCACGCCACATTTTTTCTTGGCCAAAGAGGAAGCGTACAAATGAGTACCGGTACATGTTATGGCAAATAGGCCTATCTATGATTTTCCCTGGCTCTCTGTTCCACATTGAAATGGATACTGTGCTTATAGACTGGCAGCGGTTTTGTGCATTGTTAGAGCATGCCGAGTCTTTCGGTTCCTAGGATGGATAAAGTTTCCAAATATGATTTCTAATTTGAGGTCCCTCAATGGGATAGCCGTGTAATATGCTGTAAAATTTTATGAAAAATGTACATTTACTGGAAATTGTACTACTCGTAGTGCAAACCCATCCATACATGTCTTCAAATGTTCATCCATTCCGAGTCGGAGATGAACTTGAAAGTACACACTTTAATGCCAGTCTCCTGTTGAAATGTCAGTTTCCTCATTTGGTAAACCTGTATGGGACTTAGATTCTTTGTAATAACGTATTTAGATTGAATTTAAAAACTAAAACAGTAGATTTTCGAACCAGAGATAACAATTTAATGATTAGTGTCAGTGACAATGGGACAATGCCAATGGCTCAAATGCATTTGAGTCTATACAAAATTATATGAAGTACGTATTTGTTTTTTTACTACAGCTGCTCTCCATCCAGCCAGGGTATTTGCAGAGTGGGGCCTGCCGTGGAGCCAGTTTCAACCATTGGACTGGATGAGGTGATGAATTAAGCAATCGGAGTCACCATCAGGACAGCTTTGATGTGTCAGGGCGGACATAGCACCCATTTCAGCGACAGTCACGGCAAGAATGGTACGGTCTGATGTAGACGCGGATGTGACAATGATTTCGACCACCGTTATCGTAGCACACTTCGACATCTTCAAAGAGCCGTAGATTGTTCCTTGTAATCTCAAGACTAGTTTTGGAAACGCCCCCCTCTCAAAAAATGAAATTGAAGCTCTTACTACCAATCATATAAAAGAATATGTTTTTACTAATACGGGGCGTTACAAATTTTGCCGGGAAACCGCCTACTAATTGATATATTTGGTAAATTATTATATCGGTCCGGCCTGGAAAGATATCAGGACGGTTAGATTTTAAATTGTTGAGGCTTTGAAATAAATCAAAAATGCTCGTAGACTACTGTAAAAACAATCTGAATAGCTTTTTAAAAAGTCGTTGATGATATTTCTATTGAGCAAAACATTAAATGCACAATTTTGTAAGAACAAAGACTAAAACCAATGTTTGTTATTTTGTTTTAAAAAGCACCCCTTGCGTTGTAAGTTGTAACAGCTCTTTTTGAATGATAACAACGGTTTTACTTAGTCATTTGTAATTATGTATACTTTTAGAGCATCGTGAAGTTATAAACTATTACTTTGTTCCGTAATGGTGCACGTTTTGGTTAATAAAATTAAATTTGACCAAAGCTGGTTTTTACCTTTAAACATGATTTCGGATTGATCAAGTTTCATAGAAGGTAGGTTCATTCAGGAAATACAAACATTATTAAAGGGGTAGTTTAGTTTTGGTAAGGGTGAACTTTAGTAAACAAAACCTGGACAGTAACATTATAAAATAATTGTCACAACTCCACCATGCTCGAAAATGTATACAAAATTACAAACGACTAAGTAAAACGTCTGTCATTATTCAAAAAGAGTCATTTTTTACACAAGAGGGCGCTTTTCTAAAATGGCATTGGTTTCAACCATTGTCATACAAAATTATATATTTTTTGAAATGATGATTACATTATGCATGTGATATTTTATTATAATGATGATTAAAGGGGTAGTTTAGTTTTGGTAAGGCTGAGCATTAGTAGCCAAAACCTGCACAGTAATATTATAAACTAATAGTTATAACTTCACCATGCTCGAAAGGTATACAAAATTACAAACGACTAAGTAAAAAGCCTGTTATCATTCAAAAAGAGCCATTAAAACACAAGAGGGCGCTTTTTAAAAAGGCATTGCTTCCAACCATTTTTCATACAAAATTATGCATGTGATGTTTTATTGATATATAGATTAAATAGCGAGATCATCAACAACTATTTAAAAAACGCTTTTGAAAATTTTTGAAAAAGTGCAGGCATTTTTTAATTTTTTTCTAAAAATCATCTAATTATTTGGGCCCCAAATAATTATAAGGTCAGATATATTTATTGATATTTCAGCCGTTTCTGGGTCGATTTTGACCAAATAAAGTTTATTCTGCCATTGAAATTGGATGTTCTCTCAAATTCGACACTCATTTTTTCATTACCTCACAAAAAAATTGTGATGTGCAGCGCCCTCTCTACCAAAACTAAACTACCCCTTTTAAAGGCTTTAAATAGAAAGATCAGCAACTATTTAAAAAGTTATTTGGACAATTATTAAAAAAAGTGCAATAATTTTTTATTTTTTGAAAAAATAATCGAATTATTGAGGCCCCAAAAAATTATCAGATCAAATAGATATGGCGTTTCTGGGTCGATTTTGATGAAAAAAGTTTATTCTACTATTAAAATGGCATGTTCTACCAAATTCAACACTCAGTTTTTGATTACCTCACACAAATTTGTGATGTGCAGCTCCCTCTCTACCAAAACTAAACTACCCCTTAGATATCATATTTTTTAACCCAAATAGATTTCAGGTAACAACAGAGAAACTGCGGTTGAATCAACACCACTAGTAATATGGTGTGTCCATAGTAACAAAAGATCTTCTATTATCTAAGTTTGAAATCTTCAAGGTGATAACAATTGGTTTTGTCCCATGTCACTCTCTGGAATTCTACACGGAATTTTACACGGAAATCGTCATCAAACTCTAATCTTTTAATTGGCAATACAGGTATAATACAGAACTTACGGTGAACTTGAAATCAATCAACCTTTTTTGTCAGTCAAATTAGAATTAGGAATTGCCACTTTAGTGTTGCCAATTGCCTAATTTGAGTGTTTGTGTCCTGAAATATTTATTATTCTCAAGTGGATTTAAATGGAATGTCAACTTGCAGTTTTACAAGTGCAGTTTATGCATTCAATAATTAGTTTTTTTTTGTAAACGTACACTTAATATATAGCAAAGAACTTACAGGTATGGAATATAGATGAAATGAAAGTTTCAAGTGATACAAATAATTGTGCTCTAAGACTACTTTATTATTGTACCTTTTAATTAAAATTATTTGCTATGAATTATATTTTTTTATTTGTTTTGCATCGTGAGTTTCGTGACTGTTTCTAATATTCAAATTGGTAACACGCTATTTTTCACTGTGTAACGTCAAATTGGCAACTAGGCAAAAAAAAAGAAGACTGTAGTTTTGATGAACTTGGAACAATTGTATATTTAGTTGTAAAACATGGCAAGTTAAAATAAGATGTTGCCAATTTGAGTGTTTATTCTTGATGGATTAAAATAACTATTGTTAATTTTAGTTTTCAGTTCAGTGAGGCCATTTTATGTTTAATTTTGTTTGAAATGTATATATTACATTAACATGTACATGCATGAATGTAACATGTGCATTATTATTTGCTAATTATATGCAAAAATGGTCACTTCATGGAGATGCATGTTTTTCCAAAATGCACAACATTTGTGCTTGTGAGAAAGAGTTTTAGCTATTGTCCATAATTGTCCATTATGCAACACATTTTACATCCTCCCCAAATAAAGGTTATGAAAACCAATTATTGAAGACATATTGACGTGTTGGCCCACTGTCTAAATGGGCCTAAAATATGACAGCCAGTAAGACTTTTCGTTCATCAAGCATTGACTCAAAGCACCATAAAAAAATGCATGTCTAAACGTACTTTTCTTGGTATTGTTGTTTATTAGAAATTACACCCTATCCGACCGAATGACATGTTTACTTAGTAACTTAATAATAATAAATTAATAGTAATATAATAATAAGTGTCCCGTTCTGTTTTTTTTTTTTTGAAGGGCCACCCTGTATAAATAAAATATTTTGATATCAAATTGTACAACTATGAGCACATTTGAAATTGAATGATTCTTATTTCACATATATTTATTGAACTTTAAAATGTAATTAAAACCAAAGTTGCATGAGTAAACTAATATTTGTCCTACAGCAGGTCCTGTAAACATTGTTTGTTATAACGAGGTCCTTGGGACTGTGAAAACTACCTTGTTATATCAGGGTAAAAAAAACAAAGAAATACTAAGAGCTGTGGGACCGGGAAAAGCACCCTGTTATAAGTGGATTGTGTTATATCTGACCTCGTTATAACGAGGTTCCACTGTATAGTAATTGGGATTAATTATGTTCATGTCAACTTATTTGTTGTTTGAAAAATATATTGAATATATAATTTTTATATTATTATTATTTATTATTATTATTATTTTATGTTTATGTACATTTCTACATGCCTGAATTGTCATTGTTACAGGGATTGAAGTTCAAATGCATATACGCACAGTTAATGTGAGCACTCATCTAGAATCCTGTAAGAATGATGTTGCTAGGTTAACAAGGATGATCTATAATAAATATTCATTTTTCTTTAAATCGTGATGTCCAGCGCCTCTTTTTTATAATTATGACTTGGAAGTTCGAGGTTGTTTAGTTTGTGACTTGCATGTAATTGGGTGTGATTTGCATGTGTGCAGAAGATGAAACAGATAAAAAACATGGAAGTATTCTTTATCCAATAAGTGTGATGAGTGATTTCATACAAAATCTATTTTTAGAAATTGTCAACTTGAACGTTCCCTAAGCATAAAGAATAAAGTGGCCCTGCAAACCAAATGCATGTTGACTTCTGTTTATCTGTATTAGTGTGCACATTCATTATTTGTAAACGGTTTGACCTAAATATGTTTTGTATATTTTCAAACATTTCAATCATGTATTCATCGGGGAAGGAAGAGGGAATGTGTGTGTAGGGGTGTGGAGGGGGTGGAGGCAGGTGGAAAAGGAAGAGGGAGGGTGTGTGGGGGTGGGGAGAGGAGGGAAGGAGGCGCGGAAGGTAGAGGGAGGGTGTGTGGGGTGGGGAGGGATGGAAGGAGATGGGGAAGGAAAAGGGAGGAGTGTGTGGGTGGGGAGAGGAGGGAAGGAGGCGGGGAAGGAAAAAAAGAGGGTGTGTGTGGGTGGGGAGGGGAGGAAAGGAAGAGGGAGGGTGTGTGTGGGTGGGGAGAGGAGGGAAGGAGGCGAGGAAGAATGAGGGAGGGTGTGTGGGGTGGGGAGGAATGGAAGGAGATGGGGAAGGGAGGGTTTGTGGGTGGGGAGAGGATGGAAGGTGGCGGGGAAGGAAACAAAGAGGGTGTGTGTGGGTGGGGAGGGGAGGGAAGGAAGAGGGAGGGTGTGGGTGGGTGGGGAGAGGAGGGAAGGATGCGGGGAAGGAAGAGGGAGGGTGTGTGCGCGTGGGGAGGGGAGGAAAGGAGGCGGGGGAGGAAGAGGGAGGGTGTGTGGAGGTGGGGAGAGGAGGGAAGGAGGCGAGGAAATAAGAGGGAGGGTGTGTGGGGTGGGGAGGGGATGGAAGGAGGTGGGGAAGGGAAAGGGAGGGTGTGTGGGGTGGGGAGGGGATGGAAGGAGGCGAGGAAGGAGGCGAGGAAGGAAGAGGGAGTGTGTGCGTGGGGGTGTGGAGGGGATGGTGGCAGGTGGAGAAGCAAGAGGGAGGGTGTGTGGGGGTGGGGAGAGGAGGGAAGGGGGCGAGGAAGGAAGAGGGAGTGTGTGCGTGGGGGGTGTGGAGGGGATGGTGGCAGGTGGAGAAGGAAGAGGGAGGGTGTGTGGGGGTGGGGAGAGGAGGGAAGGAGGCGGGGAAGGTAGAGGGAGGGTGTGTGTGGGTGGGGAGTGGATGGAGGGCGGTGGGGAAGGAAGAGGGATGGTGTGTGTGGGTGGGGAGAGGAGGGAGGGTGTGTGGGGGTTGGGAGAGGAGGGAAGGAGGCGGGGAAGGAAAAAAAGAGGGTGTGTGTGGGTGGGGAGGGGAGGGAAGGAGGCGAGGAAGGAAGAGGGAGGGTGTGTGTGGGTGGGGAGAGGAGGGAAGGAGGCGAGGAAGGAAGAGCGAGGGTGTTTGCGCGTTGGGAGGGGAGGAAAGTAGGCGTTGAAGGAAGATGGCGGGTGTGTGTAGGTGGGGAGAGGAGGAAAGGAGGCGAGGAAGGAAGAGGGAGGGTGTGTGGGGTGGGGAGGGGAGGGAAGGAGGTGGGGCACGAAGAGGGAGGGTGTGTGGGGTGAGGAGGGGAGGAAAGGAGGCGCGGAAGGAAGAGGGAGTGTGTGGGGTGTGGAGGGGATGGGGGCAGATGGAAAAGGAAGAGGGAGGGTGTGTGGGGGGTGGGGAGAAGAGGGAAGGAGGCGGGGAAGGTAGAGGGCAGGTGTGTGTGGGTGTGGAGGGGAGGGAAGGAGGGGGGTAAGGAAGGGGGAGGGTGTGGAGGGGATGGAGGGAGGTGGGGAAGGAAAAGGGATGGTGTGTGTGGGTGGGGAGAGGTGGGAAGGAGGCGGGAAAGGAAAAAGGAGGGTGTGTGTGTGGGTGGGGAGGGGATGGAGAGAAGGGAAGGAGGTGGGGAAGGAAGAGGGAGGGTGTGGGGGTCAGGAGGGGAGGGACAAGGGCGGGGAAGGACGTGGAGGGTGTGAGGGGGTGGGAAGAGGAAGGGTGTGTATGGGTGGGGAGGGGATGGAGGGAGGCGGGGAATGAAGAGGGATGGTGTGTGTGGGTGGGGAGATAAGGGAAGGAGGCGGGGAAGGAAAAGGGGGTGTGTGTGGGCGGGGAGGGGAGGGGAGAGAAGGAGGCGGGGAAGGAAGAGGGAGGGAGTGTGAGGGTGGGGAGAGGAGGGACAAGGGTGGGGAAGGACGAGGAGGGTGTGTGTGGGGTGGAGAGAGGAGGGGAGGAAGGAAGACCTCTAGACCTATAGGCTGGAATCATAAATTTTGTAGGCAAGTACGCACCCCCCCCCCCCCCCCCACATGCATCCCCCCACCTCACAAAGTGGGGGGGGGGGGGGGGGCATGTACAATCATCCCCCCAGGTTTAATGGAAGGATATTTTTTTGTTTGTGTGAGTATCTGTATACTAGTGGGAAAGAAAACATTAGTTGTATGAGCTAAGACTTGTTAATTCTAACGTTCAACAAGTAATTTATACATCCACTTTCAATTTTCGCTGCGCGCTTTGAGCGCGAACAGATAATCTCAGTTTGTTGTGTAACTTTCGTATGGTCTGGGGTGAGTATTTTTTCTGTACCGGGCCAAGTAGCTCCGGTGTAGTCTGGCATTGCTCTGGCTGCTTGTGTGACGTGCACCAAATTGCACCATTTCAAGTATATAAATGCAAAATCTTCTCCGTGGGAGGGGGATACCCCCTCCCAAACCCTCCCTATTTGGCTCTGCCCCAGCCCTCGGTAGCTTAGCCCCTCGGGACTCACTCTTGGCTATAGGCTATGTTGTTGGCTCATAAATAATGTGGCATA
Source organism: Echinarachnius parma (assembly GCA_037951105.1). Taxonomy (NCBI): domain Eukaryota; kingdom Metazoa; phylum Echinodermata; class Echinoidea; order Clypeasteroida; family Echinarachniidae; genus Echinarachnius; species Echinarachnius parma. The sequence continues at coordinate 3,058 of JBAMJV010001358.1, read as the reverse complement.
TGGTTATGTTGGAACTGTGTATGACGTTAAATATATATACAATATGTGTGTGTGTGTTGGGGTGCATATTTATTAGTGTGGCAATTAATTGTTTTCTTGGTGAAAATATATTCAAGATTTCTGGTCGATCAAATCATAACACGCTTTCCCATATACAGTCAATGTTAAACCCGAATTTCCTTTCTAGGTAAGCACCAGATTGCACAATTTCAAGTCCAAAAATGCAAAAGCTCCCTAAGGCGAGAGGGGGGACACCCCCCTCCCACACCCTCCTCCCGCTCAGTCACTTTGCTCCCTCGGGCTTGGTCTATTCGCTCCCTTGCAATGTCTCACTCTCACATCTGGCTCAACGTTGGCAGCACTGTGCAGTCAGAGAGCAGTGCATGTTTTAATGAGGCTAAAACGCTCGTCTCTTTCAGATTCCACCGATTGTACTTTCTCTCCCGAGAATCACGCGGCTGTAGACACATCATTTTAAAAGTGTGATAACTTCAGTTTGCAATAACTTATTGTACAATGTGATATATGTAAAGTTGGAAGATGTGTCACTCTTTGCTTCCATATAATTATATTTTCAATTTGACAAAGACAAAAATATGAAAATCAAGTGTAATAACTTGACAAAATTCCTTTCAAATTTTTGTTTTCATTCTGCTTGAAAACTTAAAAAATATAGTTGCGTCTCCTTCATATTTATACCATATGAAAGGTAATTTAATACACTTTATAAATAATTTATGCCGATTTCGTAGCCGTTTATTTCGTAATCGCGTCAGGAGCCAAGAAAGACCAGCAAAGGACAGAATAAAATATCAAATTGCTGGCAATCAGCGGCAATCCAGCCCGTTGATTGGTTGAACCAGCATCGCGATTCCCCGCGATGAAAAGAGAGGGGGGGGGGGGGGGGGAGGGGGGGGGGGGGGAAGATTTTCTCTTTTCCGCACAGCGCGTTGTTCCGGGGGAGTCTGGTATTGCGTTATTTGAATTAGGCCAATCACTGGCCCGCTACAAACACACCCCTTCGTACCATCCAATGGGAATGCTCGTCCGCATTTTAGTTGTTCTTAATTTGTACTTGAGTGGTATTTTCTTGGCTCCTGACCCGATTATCCAACGTAGCAAAATAAAACCTACATAATCCTGAAAGAGTATGAAACATGCTTTACATTGATTATAAAATCAATGAGACGCAAGAAGTATAAACTGTTATTTTTAACCTCTGAACTTATTTTTTGTGGTAATATTTGACAACGAATTTCACTGGTAAAATTTGGTTTAATGTTTGATTTAATATTATAGACATCAAATGTGATTCTTCCTCTAACATTTTATACCACATTCATTCATTAAAGAATATGTTAAGGTTCCATAAAGCACTAAATGATACCCCTCTACATTGCTCATTGGTGCGTGCGCCCCGCAAATATATGAATACGATATGAATGAATAGAGCGGAATCGGGCTAAGTAGCATTCTGGCTGTGTGAGTGTTGTTGGGCATGAGCCCCTACACACACAAAATCGTGAGGTTTTTGCCTCCCTCCTCCCCCAATCCAAAACAGCTTCCGGCCCGCCTGGTCACGACCATCTTAATGACTGGAAAATTTGACAAGCCCCCCCCCCCCCCCCCCCCTCCCCTCCCCCACTGAGAGGACTTTCAGCCGATTGTCTTGGTCTCGAAATATTTCGGCAGGTGGTCTCGGCCACGAACAAATTGGTCTTGGTCCGGTGAACGGCAAATCAATCGTAACTTACAATCGATTGTATCTCTTTCTGCAACGGGGCCCAAGAGTAACTCCTCGTTATAACTGAGTGCAGGGGGATTACGTACCGTGCGTAAAAGTGCGCAATATTGATTCACGCGTCTGATATACCGGTCTGAATTGCCTTTAATATAAACACAGCGATCATTATCAATATTTGCAAAACAGAACAAAACAGGCCGTGAACACTCACTATATTTTCCGCATGGTGTTGATAGACCTGCACGCCTCCACCAAGCTGACGAGGCTCTCCACATCGATGCTCAGCCACTGCAGATATATCTCATGCAGTCTGGTGGTCTTGTTTCGCAACGCCTCGATCAGCCTTGACATGCACGGGGCTGATACTGTGCGTTGATCCGCGGCCTCATTACCCTCCAGCGAGATGTGCCTCACATCCCCTCCTCCGCTCCGTGCGAGACCGGTCGCTATCTGGTCGATGTCTCGCTCTGCGTCACCGTGTGTGACAATGAGCTTGTTCAAACCAGACAGCGACTCGACCAGGCCGCTGTAGCTATCTGATGTGTTACCCTCAGCCTTCAGTTCCCGGACGGACGGGAGGGGAGGCGGACTGGGAGGGAGAGGGAGTGATGACCGCCTGATGTCAAGACTGGTGAGCGAGGTGAACGATTGGAGGCAGGACCACAATCTCAGGGACAGGGGTTCGCCTAGCGTAGCGCCATTAATAACGAGTGTGTTTATCTAAATGCAAATAAAAGAAATATAAAAAACAAGACCAAAGCATTATCAATTTTGTAATGGATGCAAGCATGACTAACCAAAAGAAATTCGCTCAATTTCCCGGGTTGACATGACAATGATATATCAATCGAATATAATTTAAACAAACTGTAAACATGTTATGAAATATCGAAATAACAGGGGTATGTACCCAGTACCCCTACAATTGAATACACACTAACAAACATGCAGGAAACAAATAAAACAAACACACGCATGGGGCATATGTTGGTGTGATACCAACAGTATGTTCACGCCGCGCCACAAGACTGTGCAAGCATTGTAAACATTGTTAGGTCTACGCAGAGAAGTGGGAGGACCCACCTCTGGTCTACGTGAATGACTTGATATTTTGGACACCAGAAAGTAGGCAAACCGTGCAGTATAATTATATGCACACTGTGGCGTGGCGTGCTTTCCTCGCACATGGGGCGCGACGTGTGTAGGAGTTTTTATACATTTCCTAATTGTCCAATGCAGTTGCTGTGTTTTTGTCGCAATATCCGTGTCACCCGTACGTCTCTGGAGAAAGACCATCTCCGAGGGTGAGAATTG
>JBAMJV010001357.1:0-88526 GCA_037951105.1 Echinarachnius parma | reverse complement strand
GTCGATCGCCCAGACTGCGTTCTACAGCAAGCAGTTTTTAACTCCCTCTGCTCGAAACTGCGATTACCAGTTTTAACATTTTTGCGGGAACCTGTTGTCATGGTTGTGCTATGTAGGCTACAATGCTATGCATATTCAAAATCTCTAGGGATCGGTTCAAGGGCGTCGATTTCTTCTCGCCATTGGGGGAGGGGGGGGGGGGGGGGGTAATACGTAATTTTGACCTTTTCTGGAATGTCTGGCGAGGGAGCGAAGCGAAAACCCAGCAGCGTGCCCGAGTTTGTATGACTGGGGGGGGGGGGGGGGGGGGGGGGGAGGGGATCGGGGGCCCCAAGAGCTTTGAATTTAGCTGTTTAGAAATTGGAAGATTATTAAGTGCACATTGCAAGCATCATGTTTTGAGGTGGGCTTTGTCCAATATGCACTTTAGCCTGATAGATACAAAGATCGCAATCATCCTGATGGAACCCTGAATAAAATAAGTCAAGGGATACCCACATTGGGAAGCTTATTTGGGGTCCGGGGGCGGAGCCCTGGAAGCTTGGGGATTTGTTATATCCAGAAATAAAGATGTTGGCTATATGTTAATAGGAATTAAGTTAATCATTGAATAGTAAGCTCAATTTTAGTGAGCGAAGCGCCTACCCAGCTAGCCACCTGACGTTGGGCCGATGTCGGAATTTGGTTGCCGGATGTCGGCATATCGCCGTTGGCTCGAGGTTAAAATGTCCGCCAGCCCAACATCGTCACGACGTCATTTTTGTGATATATTGGCATAACGTCATTTTCCGACAATGGCCCAACATCATGTCATGAGATGATGTTGGGCCATTGTCGGAAAATGACGTTATGCCAATATATCACAAAAATGACGTCGTGACGATGTTGGGCTGGCGGACATTTTAACCTCGAGCCAACGGCGATATGCCGACATCCGGCAACCAAATTCCGACATCGGCCCAACGTCAGGTGGCTAGCTGGGTACGCACAGTGGGCCAGAATCGCCTGAAAGTGTGCCAAGAGAGAAGTCATGAATAAAACTATTAAATGAGTACAGGGCCCGGCCTGGGTGAAATAACCTTAATGTAGGTTCCAGGGGGCGCAGCCCCCGGAAGATTTTGATTTGGACAGTTTAGCACTATCAAAAGTGGTACTATAGTAATAACTTTCACAATTATGAATGAAAGGGAGCAATGCTTCTTTATTTCAATGTTATTATATATTTTTGAACGCCAAATATTGGAGGGGGGGGGGGGGGGGGGGTTATAATACAGGCCACCCCCCCCCCCCCCCTCCTGAAATATTGGGGGGATATATCCCCACCCCCTTCCACCCCCGTGATCGACGCCCATGGATCGGTTATCATAGCGTCCACAGTGTGGTGCAACCATGGTAAGCCCTTTTTTGCCTGGTGGGGTGGGGCGATGAGGTTTGCAGCCCGGGTTAAAATGTAGATCGTGTTACGATAATCATCATTTCAACCATATACGCAGAGTAGAGGAACAAATTCCAGTTCACCCGGAATAGGGACATAGCGGTTTTCACAGGGGATTTTCCAAAGAAGAGGGGGGGGGGGGGGGGGGTGAGTGGTTCTCTCATAATGTGTTGTATTTATGATACCAATAGAAGCATGGAGCAGGTTTTGCTTTTTCGAATTTCTCCTTTGTTTGAAATATTTCATTTATCATTTTCACACAATACTTAGAGGACATTTTACCTCATGAAACTAGACATATTACCAACCATCAATTTTACACATGTCAACATAGTTACTAGGTAGCCTCCCTACCCCCAGCTCCCCCCCCCCCCCCCCCCCAGCTCCCCCACCCCCCAAAAAAAGTATTCCTAATTTTCAAGTTTGTTTTATGCAATACAAAAACAAAAGGAATTTATTTGTTTTATTGTGTCTTTCTTTGTCTATTTTAACCTGAGAAAGCAAATAAATGGCATCAAGAACCCACAACCCTCAACGCAACAAAGACGGCAACAAGAACAACACTAATATCGCTCTCTTAGTCTGAACATTTGCATAACTGTTATTCTCCGGGAAGGGCGAGGGGGGGGGGGGGGGGGGTGTGGAGTGGTTGTATCCCCCCTTACTCCCCAACACACACACACACACACACACACACACACGCAAACCCACTCGCCTCATACGACTATACAGGTCGGCCCCCTCAACACGGTACGGGGTACTTGCCATAATAAAGACACATGATGACTAGGTTTACGGGCATCTTTTATGTCAACAAATGATACCAAGAACAGTAATTTTGATCGAGTAGTTTTTTATTGAGGATATATCAGGTTCCCATTTTCGTCAATTTTTACCAAGTCAGTGCCTGGTAAATCACACTTACTGCCCGTCATAGCATCGATTAATTATCAATGCGTGCGCCATTGTTAGTATCCCTTCTTCTCTCTACACAGCTTAGTGCGCACTAACAATGGCACACGCATTGCTCGTTGCTCGATTTTATGACGGGTAGTAGGGGGTTTATCAGGGAACCTGACATGGTCTCACTTAAGACGCCCTAAAAAATGAAATATTCGATCAAAATTACTGTTCTTGGTATAATTTTCTTTGTAAGAGATGCACTATCCTATGAACCAACTTATTATTATGTTTCTTTGTTATGGCAAGTACCCCGTTCCGTCTTTTTGGGCCACTCTGTATACGGCTGAAAGGCTACTTCCAATTTAAAGAATCAAATGCTGTATATTTGTTAACTTCGGAAAGAATAGTCATATTCTGTTTATTTGTCTATTTTATATAAATGTAGTTATATTCTGACCCACTCATCATCGTTGACATGTTTGAATCAGGATATCGACAATTGCACAAACGCAAAAGAAATCATGACTATGTGGTTTTGTTTTGTTGTGTTGAGTGTTTGATTTTCTGTTTAAAATAATACCTTTAAGAGGGTAAATTGTACTTTATAATGTATTCATAATCCTCTCCAAGACAGACATTGACATGGTTTCGATTGGTCAATTGTATATTGCTGCACTTATCTGATACTTTCATATCTTCTTATAATAAAATGTTGAATTGAACAATGACTTACACGAAACCAGAACATTGTGTGACCGCATCATTAAACTTAGTTTTGAAATTAACAATTCTACAACACGATATATTATCAGAGTACTTGTATGCTTTCTTTATCGTGAAAAGTTTCGAAAAGAACATTAGCAAAACACATAAATCAGTGTCATCAAGTTATATAGTTTATATAAAAGGATACTAACTTTGAACATTACGATTTGCAAACATTATGATCACATAGAACATAGTTATGATTGATGATGACATATTGTACTGTACCTTCTCTAAAACATACGAGTTACATAAGCACTTCGCCGGGTGAGAGTGGTATAAGGACGTAAATCAAAAATCAATTTATCACTAAATTGAGTTATACAGACCATCTTGTAGGTCGGAGCCTACACAACACGTTGTGTATTAGTTATGCCATATTTTTCAAAAATAATTATTTATACTTTAGGAATATTTATCCAAAATGAAAACGATTCTGTTTGTCTTACTACATGGTTCTCAAGCTGTAAACATGATTATTTCCGAAATATTAAAATAATGTCTTAGCGTCCTTCTCGTTCTCAACCAGCGACGTTATGGCAAATGAGAACAGAGACCATTCTAACATTTCTCACAAGGAGAAGAACGAGGGTAATAGCTGGGTCAGCGACTCCACTGCTTACGTCTTATCTGTATTCGGATAAAGCAATGATATATAATGTATATTATGATTTAAACCGGGGGTAATTGTGTGAGTAAATTGAACTGAGTCCATTTTGGTAACCCAAATGTGAATGGTTTAAATAGTTTATCATCGACGTTCCGGCAAATATGAAAATAATGTATGTTTGCATATGCTACATGAATTACAACTGATCATTAAACATATCAAAATCTTGTGATATGAATTTACATTAGCTTTTACGATATCTATATACACCGTTTATTACTAGATATTACATTAAAAATCAAACACATCGTGCGATACTATTCAAATCTGTATTCTAGGATATGATGTTACGCATTATAAAGCATTATGTAATATACTTGTGTAACATAATTGCTCTTACCTAGGCAATACCCCTTTTAACAAAGCAAACGTATTTTGATAAATAACGACATAACTTACGTTAAATACGTACATATTAACATTTATATATAATAAAAGCGTGATGTGCAAGTATACTCTATTAGTAACTTGACATGTGTGCATACTTCTTTAGCTACGTGTATCATTCAACATACTTGCGAGTTTTGTTTACATGTTTTCATTATTTCAGCTAAATCTTAATATTTGTATATAATATATTAAGCCTTCATAGTATCCCTTTCATAATGCAAGTATTCATGAAGACATTACTTAATACATATAACATCATTATTACAACGTACAAACATTATATATACAACATTAATATGATAGCGGAATGGTATCATTTTGTTGACGTGCAAATATTCTGTTCTTATCTCGATAAGAGTGTGTATTTTGGTGGTTCGTTAATTATAATTGCACTCATAACTATTTAATACATCAAATTATGTATAAGAACAGTTAAACAGTACATTCGTTCCACTATATTTCTTATCTTACAGTTTTGATACATATACATTGTATTGTTATTTCACACTTACCACTAAATGTTTTTTTTCTCAAAATGACATCATTAAGCAATACCATAATCAGTTTAATGTAAAAATCCCCAATGTTCACCTATATCTGGAAAGCAACATATTCCTCTAGAATATACTTACGTTATAGCCATTTATGAGTCACGAACTTATGTGATATAATCCTCTTAATTCCATAAATCCCAGAGCTTTATCATAATAAACAAATTTGGTATAATATTGATAGATTTGCAAACCATTCTTTGGCGATCATCATGCTCTAGGACTTCAATGACAGCCTATATTTAATACTTAATATGTGTTTTCTTTCATCTGAACTTCATAGGGGAACAGTATTTGGGGATTGACTCTTCAAACGTCTGTATCCGAAGACTCAGAAGAAGGGGCCTTGATTTCGTTACAGTCTAGTTCTACAAGAGGTCTTGGTGAAGTTATTGAAAATCAGGCACATTACCACTGTCAATTCTGATGTAGTTGTTGGATCAACATTAGTGATGTTGATTCTTTCATGATACCGTAAATGTTTATTCATAATGTAAACATAAGTACTGGTGTGACATATACATTTTAAATCAAATAATAGTACCTGAATGGCATCATGTTCTGAAGAAAATGTATAGCATTACATTTCAAGGTGTGCCATGTAACCATTGTTTTTACAGACAATATGTGATAAGCTGTATTTTTAGGTAATAAAGGAATCTCCAATTTACAGTATATACATTTACATGAGCTAGTATTGTGGTCCGTTAGGGAATTTTACTATTGGAAGTTGGGAAGACTGTTCAGTGGGAGATACAGATATGTACAAATCCTGAAGGCCTCGGGATACACTCGAATTCTTAACGTCTTTTCAATCTTATAGACGTGTTTCTTTCGGCTTAGCTATGAGTTAAGATGGATTATTCTTTAAAATCAAGATAGGTATGCTTGCGAATCAGACTCATCTTCATCGACGAGTATGTCTTGATCGTGCTTATGATCGTGGAATGATTCTTCCCGCATATCATGGTAGGTGTGCTGAAGCTCTAATCTATCAATAATGCCGACATCGTGCAAACCAACGGTGGATGTGTTGTTGTTCATGCTTCCGATACATTGATCTCGCATATCATGGTATATGTGCTGAAGGCCTTGTATGTCATCCATATCGCCATCGGGCAACTCGACAGCGTTGGTACTACTGATATCTGCATCTTGCAGATGGTAAGATGCTTGATCTCGCATATCATGGTACGTGTGTTGAAGGCCTTGTGTGTCATCCATATCGCCATCGGGCAACTCGACGGCGTTGGTACTACTGATATCTACATCGTGTCGATGGTTAGAGGTTTGTTCTCGCATATCGTGGTAAGTGTGCCGAAGCCCTTGTGAATAAGTCATATCGCAGTCGGACAACTCGATGGTGGGGGCGTTTGTTTTGGTGCTACTGACTCGTTGGCCTTGGTGTTGATTTTGAGGTGGGTGTTCATGATAGGTGTGACAAAGACTATCAGAAGGGATTTCTCCATCTTTGTTTCTTGGTGAAAAAGTATGGGTCTTTGATCTGATATCATCGTCTCTCTTTGGAACGAGATATTCTTCATCATCGATTCCACTTCCATTTGTGCCATCCTTCAAAGATTTACCTGATAGATCACCGGTGGTAAGGTATGTGTGCTGAAGAGGTTCAAATAAGGACAAGTCTTCTTCGGATGATATTTCTGTCAGGGTATTTCTGTCACGAATTTGTGTGGTGGTGGGTCTGGGAGTGGGGATAGAATCGTCATTTGCCTCGCATCCATGATATGTGTGCTGAAGCGGGTCACTTGCAAACTCGACTGTGCCCTCATAATCGAAAGAAGTAGTAGTGAACAAGGAAGCCTTACTTGCCATGGTCTCCATTTCATCTGGAGCTTCGTACGCATGGTATTCCGGGTTGTCGGGTTTATCAGGGAGTTGACTGCTTCTGTCGGGAATATTACAGGGGACGAGCTTCATGGATGGCTTTGAAGACCTCTTAACCATTTTCACAAACATTCTTTCTTCAGTTAGTGGAACGAAGTATCCTTCTTTATCAAGGACTCTTACCGAACTCAAATCCGAAACGGGTTTTTGAGGACTGCCCGTTTTCTCAATTGTTGGAGACAACCCTCCAGATAATCTGTCACGACCATGTCTGGTGGAAGGTCGGGGAATGGGAAGGGAATCATCATTTACTTCACATTCATGATATGTGTGCAGAAGCGAGTCAGTTTCAAAATCAACTGTACCCTCATGATTGAGAGTAGAAGTAGCGAATGAGGAAGAATTCCTTTTCAGTGTCTCCATTTCATCTGGAGCTTCGTACGCATGGTGTTCCGGGTGGTCACCTGGGTGTCGACTGCTTACGTCAGGAATTTTACAGGGGATGATATTCACGGCTGCCTTTGAAGTTTCTTGAACCGTTTTCATCAGCTTTCTCTCTTCTGTTATTGGAACGAGGTACCCTTCTTCGTCAAAGACTCTTACTGACCTCAAATCCGAAACTGGGTTTGGGGAATTTGGCTGTAGGTGTCTTAAACTCTCATTCGAGGGAGACAGCCCTCCTGACAAGAGCTTGTTCGTCTGTTCTGCCTTATCTTCTTCTTGGCGATTTATGTTAATTGCTTTAATTACTTTTCTTGTCATTGTATTGGCAAGAGGATCAGGGACTGGTACATAACCATCCTCTTTATTTGCTTCTTTTCCCAATGTAGATACATGAGATATGTTACCAAAGCTAGTGACTATCGATTCACCCTTTAACGACATTTCTGGTAGTCTGTCAAAATCAGGAATAGTTTCATAAATGTTGCAGGTTGATTTTGCGTAGTATGTGTGCTGGAGAGGTTCAGATAAGGTCAGGTCTTCTTCTGATGACTCATTGGAACCGGATGAGGATGATTCATCATCTATTACAGGTAATGAAGTAGAGCTGCCTTCGCCTGTATCTAGGGTCCGGTTTCTTGTATTCCTGTCACGACCATTCATGGTGGAAGGTCGGGGAGTGGGAAGAGAATCATCATTTGCCTCACATCCATGATATGTGTGCTGAAGCGAGACATTTTCCAACTCGACTGTACCCTCATGATTGATAGACGTATTAGTGAAGAAGGAAGACTTCCTTGTAAGGGCCTCCATTTCATCTGGAGCTTCGTAAGCATGTTGTTCCGGGTGGTCAGGTTCATCTGGGTGACGGCTGCTTACGTCAGGAATTGTACAGCGGATGATATTCACGGCTGCCTTTGAAGTTTCTTGAACCATGCTCATCAGCTTTCTTTCTTCTGTTAGTGTAACGAGGTACCCTTCTTCGTCAAAGACTCTTACTGACCTCGAATCCAAAACGGGGTTTGGGGGATCTGGCTGTACATGTCTTAAACTCTCATTTGTAGGAGACTGCAGCCCTCCAGACAGGAGCGTGTCTGTCTGTTGTGTGCCGCCTTCTTCTGGTTGATTTGTGTGCATTGCTTCTGTTACTTTTCTTTGCATTTTATTGGCAAGAGGATCAGGGACTGGTGCATAACCATCATCTTCATTTGCTTCTTTTCCGAACGTGGATACATTCGATATGTTACCAAAGCTAGTGCCTATCGATTCACCCTTCCAAGACATCTCCGGTAGTCTGTCAAAATCAGGAATAGTTTCATAAATGTTGCAGGTTGATTTTGCGTAGTAAGTAAAATCGGGATCTCTGTCGTTACCATGTGGATCAGTCTGGAGACCATCTCCAAAGGGACGAAGACCTACACCTTCTCCGGATGCTGATGGGGTATCTGGTAGAGCCCTCGTCACTTCGTAATACGTCTGCAAATAAGAAAATTTTTTTTTAATTCGTTTTTTTATTTAAGTAGGGTAGCTCTGTCAGTGATGAGAGCACTTTTTTTTGTAGAGGCCCTCCAACAGAATATACAAAGCATAGATACATAAACAAAGTTGTAATATAGATTTTCCCGCTCAATTTTGCGATTGTGTCACAATCCAATTGATAATAGGAGCAAACGAATTCGCGCGATTGCGATCGCCGTGTCAAAGCAGCATTCGGATTCGTAAATAGTCGTTCAAAATCACGTAGGAGCAAGTGAATTTGCACAAAGAGCATACCTTTTCATCAATGGTCATTCGAATTCGCAAAAGGGCGGTTGACAGTTGGCTGCACATTCGCGAATTCGAATGCCCATAAATGAACTTCTGTGTCTATTCACGAAAGCTCATGCGTTTGCATGAATTCGCTTGCACCTATTCGAAATTTGGAGGACCGATACCAACGATTCCTACGTGGTAATTCTCCTGAATTTGAATGACCCTTTATAAAATCGATTGAAAAAGTGTAAAATTGAGCGGGAAAACCTATGACATATATGTTTTTAAAATATAATTTAACCATTAAAATAAAAAATCATTCAAAAATAAGTATCAATATATCTTACATAATATATATGTAAGTTCGTGCAGCAGTGATGACAACTTAGATATCAGTTGTATTTTACCCCCCCCCCCCCCCCCCCGTAAGGCATTTTAAAGGAATAACACCAAGGAGACATATTGTCCATTGAGTCACGCATGAGTGAGCACACAAAGGGCCAATCTTTCATTTGATGTTTGCTCACTCATGCATGACTCGATGGACCAATTTCATTTTCACACATAAGTTATTCAATAAGTGTAGGAACAATCCTGCCGAGTTATTTTGCGCAAAATAACTCGGCAGGACTGTTCCTACATTTATTGAATAACTTCTGTGTGAAAATTAGATTGGTCCGTCGAGTCATGAATGAGTGACGACACATCAAAGGCAAAATTTTCACTTTTTGACTCTTGTGACTTTTGAAAAGTGAAATTTTTCCTTTTTCACAGAGACGTTAGCCAATACGTTTAGAAACATTCCTGCCAAGTTATGTTGCTCAAACCCTATTTGTTAAAAACTTAAGACATTTGGATTAGGGGGGGGGGGGGGAGTTACTTTTTTGTTGTGTTTATTTTTCTTGACCAATATTTTAATATGGAAACATCGATTATATCCCGTAGTATAATATTATGGTGCATTCTTTATATGTCACCCACCCTCTGAGTGATATTATGCCGATGTCTTCTCCGCTTCAGATGCGCCCATCGGATGAATATTAGTAGAAGAAATACAGTTGTCACGGAGAGAGATGGTATTGTAATGCGAGTAGTTAGTCCCATGTTGGTTCTGGCTGTTAAAATAATGTGCAATTTACAAGTAAACAATCTTCGATAAAGTTGTAGGCTGTAATTTCAACATACACGTGCTGAAAGGGATATCATCTTCGATAAAATGGAAATTATATGTTGTGTATGAGATGCTGTTTTCTTGTTTACAAAATCGGACATATCATTACAAAGTCACATAACATTTTGTCTTTGCATATCAACTCGAAAGTATGGAAATATCAGGTTTCCTAAAAATAGATGCATCTTTTGGTTATCTGGTCTTGTTTTCATTTTAGGTGATTATTTATTTATTTATTATTATTTTTTTTTTGGGGGGGGGGGTCAAAACAGTTGAATTATATTTATAAATAAAATAAAACAACAACAACAACAAGATGTAAAAGTAAAATAAACATAGAAATACATACGAAGTCATCAATTAAATAGAAAACATAATGATTAAAGGGAAAGAGTGTCAAATTTGATAATTAATTATTGTGGGGCCCCAACATTATTAAATTATTTTTAACCAATCATAAAGGGATAGTTGAGTTTTGGTAGAGAGGGCGCTAGACTACTTTTTGTTGTTGTGAGGTAATGAAAAACTGAGTATAAAATTTGAAGGAACATAATATTTAAATAATAAAATCATCTTTGTTTGATAAAAATCAGTTCAGAGACGGCTGAAAAATCCATAAATATAACAATTTGTAATAAAGCTTGGGCCCCAGGTTTATTAGAGAATTTTGAACCAGCCGTTAAAAATTCCAAAAAATGCTTCCTCTTTTAAAAAAGTTACAAAATAGGTATTGAAATAGTTGTTGGTTATTTTTCTATCTAATCACTATTTCAACAAAGCATCACATGCACAATATTTTATTCAAAATGGTTGAAACCGATGAGTGTTTAGAGAGCGCCCTCTTACGTTTTAACGACTCTTTTTGAATGATAACATGATCTTTACTACGTCATTTGTAATTTTGTGTTCCTCTCTAGTTATAACTATTAGTTTGTAATGTAATGATGCAGGTTTTGGTTACTAAAATTCAGTTTCACCAAAACTATACTCTCCTTACCAGAACTCAACTATCCCTTTAACAAAATGCTTACACTTATTTAACAATTTCGAAAGATTGTGCAAAATAGTTATTGATGATCCCTCTATAAACTGACTACAAATATTTTAAATGATTGACAATAAGCAAAGAAAAAGAAGAAAAAAAAGAACGATTGCTAGACCGGTGCTGAACCAATGAGTCACATGGACCATCAAATGGGGGACGTTCCCATGAAACCCTTTTCATTGCTCAATTAGTCAGAAGCTATATAAAATGGCACTAACCCAAGGATAATAACATCAACTTTTCTACAGAATGTGCGCGGGATCGCACAAAATGATGCACCTTTTTTAATTCAAAGATTTAGGAAATTGACTAGCTATATTTTAAATGATTGAAAATGAGCAAAGAAAAAAGGCTTCGCCAGGAATCGAACCAGAGACCTCCGGTTGCTAGACCAATGCTCAACCACAAAGAATGGGATACGTTCCCATGAAACCCTGTTCAACAAAACATCACATGTACATTTATAAAACTTACAAATGGTATAAACCAATGAGTTTTTAGAAAGCGCCCCCTTGAGTTTTATGTTTACTTAGTCGTTTGTAATTTTGCATACCTTTCGAGCATTGTTGAGTTATAACTATGAGTTTGCAATGTAATGGTGCAGGTTTTGGTTACTAAAATTCAGTTTGTCCAAAACTGTACTCTTTATTCCATAACTCATTCATGCCTTTAACCGGGCTCTTCTAAATGTTTATGTTGGATTATTATTTTAAATGGCTTAAAGTATAAATGCAGTGAAAACCAATGTGCAATTATGAAGAATAAGTTATCAATGGGTGAACGTATGAATTATATCAACTCATTTGCATAAATTACCATAAATCTGAAAAAAACTATTGAATAAAACAAAAATGAAATTGCCATAGTATCTATGCACTTCGCTTGACATGCGTGCAAACTTTCACGGCGATCGACTGTTTCACGACCGAAATCTTAGGGGGGGGGGGGGGGGCGTGATACCCCTGGCCATAGAAAGACTCAAATAGTCCTTTCTTTATAGGGTTAAGTCGACCCCATATTAATATATCTATGTCTCCGACAGGACTCGAACCCGGGCCTCCGACTTTGAACGCCAACGCCTTCGCCACTAGGCCACAGAAATTTTGTGAATGAAGACAGATCCATTGGCGAGCCAATTTTCCGCCCCTTCGTACTCAATTGATTAATTGGGAGGGAGTTACAAACAATGCAATCCGCCTTTACGTCAGCTGGATCACACTAGAGTGATTCAAGTATTATTTAATACATATAATATACAAGCGAAAGTGAACTAATACATACAGTTTTGGTTTCTTCCTTTATTTAAATAATTGCAAAGAATAATCATAAATGATTGAAAAGGAAGAATAGCAGGCGTAGCTTAATAAGCAATGTTCCTCCCTTAGCTCCTCCAAATGAAAACAGGCACGGGTAGAAAAACTGTCTCCGCCAGGATTCGAACTTCAATGACTTGGATTTGGATCTGCCTTCATTCACGAAGTCTCTGTGGCCTAGTGGTGAAGGCGTCGCGACGTATGGTATCTCTTGTGTTCTCTCGGCGTTCAAATGATCCACAAGAGATACCATACATTTTAATTCCAGTACTCGTGTTGGTGTAAAACATCAATTTGTACTTACCTACTACCGTGACATAAAACGAGCACGTTGCAATGTTTCCCGATGGATCAGTAGCGGAATAGGTCACTCTCGTTGTCCCGATGGCAAACGAGTCTCCAGGACTATAGTCTGAAGTTAGAGTAACATCCCTGGAGTTGTCGGTGGCAGTAGGCGGAGTCCATGTGATATTGACTGTGGTCCCAGAACCGGAACTCTCAGTTATATTCGTGGGACAGTCCGTTATGATCGGTGCTTGAGAATCTAGGGTTACAGAAAAAACATAATTAAGGGGTAAATTATGAACAAGA
Source organism: Echinarachnius parma (assembly GCA_037951105.1). Taxonomy (NCBI): domain Eukaryota; kingdom Metazoa; phylum Echinodermata; class Echinoidea; order Clypeasteroida; family Echinarachniidae; genus Echinarachnius; species Echinarachnius parma. The sequence continues at coordinate 75,654 of JBAMJV010001357.1, read as the reverse complement.
GTTTCGTAAATAAAGACAAGTAACGATTACTTCAAGAGAAAATAAATCATAAGCAACCAAACTTTTTAGGAATATGGGCTGCATCACAGAAATGTAGACATGACAGTCAATAAGCTGTTTTTTTGTTGTTGATGTATTTTATTATGCTGTTATTGTTTTGTTGTTGTTGATGTTTTTGTAGATTTAACACACGAATACTGACATTCGGTTTAAAGGGACATTCCCTCGTTTGCAAGCCAAATTTTAAAAGTTGCGAGGTTATTGTCTTATATGAAAGAAAATGTAATTTAACGTCATGCCTTAAAAAATTAGAGCTTGAAATCTCTTTTTCGTGGAGTTATAGCCCTCAAAGTAATAACACGACAGGTAGCGTTTAATTGTTCACTTAACGTGTATTCACCCGGTGGGAAAGTTCGCTCACGGATTCCACGGAGTGCTTTGCGTGACCCCTATGTGACCCGCGCTAGCTACGTGACCCGCACACAAATAACAATGGGTAAGCGGTTACTAAACAAAATAACCAAACCTCGCTTAAACTGACTACATGTCATTATATATTCTCCATTTTGTAGATCTTTTCCCTTGACATACCTTTACAAATGCCGGCTTCACAATACCTTTATTATTATGCTAAATTAGTTAAACTCCTCTATTGACCGATATATAGTTTGATGGACGGACGCATTCGTTTTTCATTCGTAGAATCCAAATTACAGGGCTGTTCGATCTGATTTATTTGGAGTGTGTTACATTCTTCCCCATTAGTCAACTGGAAACTGTTCAGATGTTTTGTAAAAGAGGACCTGTCCCTTTTAATAAAGACCTCATCCCCCTCCCCCCCCCCCCCCCCTCTAAACAAAATACAAAAATGCAAATATACAAAATACAAAATATAACATAACTAAATAAACCAATAAACGAAGAAATTTAAAACATCAACTCAATCAATCAATATCAAGTATAGTTTGCCTGTATCATTGTTGATCTTTTAACATGTGACATCTCTAATTTCGGGGAAAAGCACACACGTTGTAGAATTGTCAACATTTTGAAAAGTTTCACATATTCTCTTCGGGTACGTAAGGTTAACCAATGCAACACCCGGGCGGAATTAGATTTTCCTAACAAAGAGCTTGTACAAAACTCTACGTCAGAGCCAGCTCGTTTCAACCTCACCTAAACGCAATAATTGGCTATATATATGGTACGAACACTTCATGCTACGTCAGCCTATCCTCTCAACTGATGTAAAATGAAAATAGCCATGCATGTAATTGCAGGAATCCAGACAAGATAGTGCAGCATGTGGTAAATGACTGCCTTATATGATGTCCCCCCCCCCCCCCCCCCCCCCCCCCCCCCCCCCCCCCTCCCGATGGTTTTAAGATGATTCATCAAACAACGGATGCCGCTCTGACCTGGCTAACGAACTTAGACTTGACATTATAGATTGCGCATACGAAACAGACAACATAAAGGTATGAGCATATCTTCTGGAATTCTATGATCTACCATGTCTACGATAGATGTCACAACTTTTATTTCAAGTACTAGACAAGCGTTGATTTAAAACGTCTGATTGGACTTACCTTCTACCGTGACATTGAACGAACACGTTGCTGTGTTTCCCGATGCATCCGTAGCGGTATAGGTCACTGTCGATACCCCTATGGTAAACGAGTTTCCAGGACTATAGTCTGAAGTTAGAGTAACCATACTGAAGTTGTCGGTGGCAGTAGGCGGAGTCCATGTCATATTGACTGTAGTCCCAGAACTGGAATTCTCAGTTATATCCGTCGGACAGTCAGCTATGATCGGTGCTTGAGCATCTAGGGTTACAGACAAAACACAAATAATGAAGGGGTAAATTATGAACAAGCGTTTTCCGAATAAAGAAGAGTAACGGTTATATAAGTAAGCACCCAACATCATATCCATAGGGGCTGCATCACAAAGATGTCGAAATGACAGTCAAGATGATATTGTTTTTGTTAGTTGTTATTGTCGTTGTTGTTGTTGTTGTTGGTGTTGGTGGTGCAGGGGTTGCTCTTGTATTTTGACAGTACGATGGATGACATTCGGTCAAGATACCATAGACCCCCGTACCAAAATATAAAAATTCCAAATTAATAAATAAACGAATAAGCGAAAACATTTAAGACATCAAATTATACAAATCATTATCTCAATGAAATTCCTCAAAATGCATGATCGCTTGCGTAAGGCTGCTCGGCTAACGCCAAGGTAATAATGCTCCGAGCACTTTGAGACTTTACTGTAAGTAAGCGCTATGTACACATTGAGAGTTATTATTATTATTATTATCATATTAAGTATATTTTGCCGCCAGGACCATGGACAATCTTAAACACTATTGATTTGTTAAACATAGATATCTCCGATTACGGTAAAAAAAAAATTGTTGAAGATTTGTCAAATTTAGGAGAAGTTTAACAAAATAAATACTTAACCAGTGCAAAACCTGTCCGGAATCGGAACTTCTTAACCATGACCTTGTACAAGACTGTACGTCAGAGCCAGCTTGTTTAAACCTTCCCTTACATCAAGTATAGGCTTTGAATACGGTACGAACACTTCATGCAAGGCCAGCCTATCATCTCAACCGATCATGCCGATGGACAATTAAAATTGCCCTGCCTGTGATTGCAGAAATCCAGACTAGACAGTGCCACATGGGTTAAATTATTCACCCGATAGTTTAAGGGGATACATCAATCAAGATGACTGTTCCTCTCTAACCTGGCTAACTTACTTAGACTTGACATCATGGGGGTCGATTACCATGATTACGGGGGGGGGGGGGGGGGGAGGGGATGGGGGTGGGGTGGATATATCCCTCCAATATTTTAGGTGGGAGATGGCCTGTATTATTATCCCCCAATGTTTGGGATTCAAATATATATCAAATATCAACACTAAGGGACATTGCCCCCTATCATTCATAAGGTGAAAGTTTATAAGATCTTGAGAGTGCTAATCTGCCCAAATCAAAAAGTTTTCGGGGGTTTTGCCCCCTGGACCCCCATTATAGTAATTTGACGCGGTTCCCTGTACACGTATACTAGTTGTATTCAGGAATTCTCGCTTGGCCCACTCAATTATAGCTTACTATTTTATATCCAGTAGCTAACTATATTCCTATTTGAATCTGGACAACATCTTTAATTCTCTTAGCACAAAACCCTAAAGCTTCCGGGAGCTGCGCCCTCTGGACTCCCATTATTGTAATTTGACCATGTCCCCATTACACGTATAGTTTCATTCAGGAACTCTTGCTATGCCCACTAAAATTAAGCTAAGTATACATCTTACTTTAAATACGTAACTATTTAACCTATTTGAATATGGACATATTTAGTTCTGTTACGCAAAACCCGAAACCTCCCGGGGGCTCCACCCCCTGGCCCACATTGTAATTCCATTCAGGGTTCTATCAGGGGGCTTGCAACGTGCTCTTAATCCTCAAATGTCTAAACAGCTCAAGCCAAAAGCTTGTACCCTCTGTACCCTATTCCCCCCTCCGGTCATATAAGCCCGGCCACGCTGTTGGGTTAGTCGCTTCGATCCCTCGCCGAAGATGATCAAAATTACGTACCCTCTCCCCTTCTCGTAATGGCATGAATAGCGAGAAGAATTTGACGCATATGCTTGAAATAAACAATTGTGCATACAAAACCGTTATGAACTTCTGGAGTGCTGTGATGTATGAGAGATATCAAAACTTTTAGTTTGAGTACCGGTGCTGGTTTCAAGCGTCACTTTGAACTTACCTACTACCGTAACATTGAACGAACACGTAGCAGTGTTTCCTGATGCATCCGTAGCGATATAGGTTACTGTCGTTGTCCCGATGACAAACGAGTCTCCAGGACTACAGCCTGAAGTTAAAGTAACTACCTTGGAGTTGTCGGTGGCAGTAGGCGGAGTCCATGTGATATTGACTGTTGTCCCAGAATTGGAATTCTCAGTTATATCCATGGGACAGTCAATTATGATCGGTTCTCGAGAATCTAGGGTTACAGAAAAAACCAATAACACATAAGGGGGTACATTATGGAAAGGCATTTCGCAAATAAAGATGCGTGACGGTCACACCCGTAAGTGACTCAACCTTCTAAGCATAGGGGCTAAATCTCAAAGATGTCGACATTGCACTCAAGATGATGTTATGCAGTTGTTTTTAGTGTTTTTTCTTGTTGGTATTTTGATCTTTTTGATTGTGGAAGAGGTGGTAGGGTCGATCTTTTTAAAACACGATTAATGACATTCGGTCAAGATACCACAGGCCCCCCGCAGTAGGCGGAGTCCTAGTGATATTGACTGTGGTGCCAGAACAGATATTCTCAGTTAAATCCGTGGGACAGTCAGTTATGATAGGTGCTTGAGAATCTAGGGTTACACAATACAAACAAAATGTTAAAAGGGTAAAATATGAACACGAATTTCGTAAATAAAGATAAATATCGATTGCGTAACAAATATTCAATCATAAGTAACCCAACTTCACAGGCATAGGGGCATCATTACAGAGATGTCGACATGACAGTGGAGGTGCTGTTGCTGTTTTTGTTCATGTATTTTATTATGCTGCTATTTTTGGTGGTTGTTCTTGTTGTTGTTGGCGGTGGTAGTGCTTGGGATGTTATTGTAGATTGAAACCACGGTTAATGACATTCGGTCAAAAAAAACATCAGCCCCCGCCCCCCGTCCAACAAAAAAGAAAAGAAGAAAACAAGAATAACAAAGTGTAACATCTAGATAAGAAGACTTTAACAATGAAATCATTCAATCAATAACAATGACAATTTACCTGTAAACCAATGTATAAAGAAAACAAAATTAAAAAAATGGTATAAGCGTATCTGCGGAAATACTATAATCTACGAAAGAAAGCGGCGTGTTGGTTTAAAACGTCACTCTGTATTTACCTACTACCGTGGCATTGAACGAACACGTTGCAGTGTTTCCCGATGCATCCGTAGCGGTATAGGTCACTCTCGTTGTCCCGATGGCAAACGGGTCTCCAGGACTATAGTCTGAAGTAAGAGTAACCTCCCTAGAGTTGTCGGCGGCAGTAGGGGGAGTCCATGTGATATTGACTGTGGTCCCAGAATTAGAATTCTCAGTTACATCCGTGGAACAGTCAGTTATGATGGGTGCTTGCGAGTCTAGTATTACAGATAACAAATAATAATTTAGGGGGGAAAATTATGAACAATAGTTTCGTGAATAAAGATAATTTACGACTTCATCGAAATATATTCAATTGAAGGCAACCCTAGCCATAGGTGCTGCACAAAAGAGAGGTCGACATGACAGTGAAGATGTTGTTACTGTTTTTGTTGATGTATTTTTATTATGATGTTATTGCTTTTTGGTGGTTGTTCTTGATGCTGTTTTTGTTGGAAGTGGTGCTAGCTAAGGGCTGTTTTTGACATATAAAACACGTGTAATAACATTCGGTCTACAAGAAAAAACAATTGAATTTCAACATAAATAATATAAAAACAAAATAAACTAATAAACAAATGGATGAACAAAAAAATCAATCAATATCAAATACAAATTACCCGTAGGCCCTATCTACAACAGCATGTGGCTGACTTGACTTGATTTGCGGGTTCCACGGTAATTAAAGAAACATATGTTGCAGATTATGTAAGTTGGTTCTTATTTCCTTAAATGTCGTTTCACGATATTCAAGTATGACTTAAAAGACGTTTGAACTCTTCACCTTCCATTTATTGACAGTGATCTCTTTTAATGGATTTTTGTTAGGTGTTAGTTGTTAGGTAAAAATAAGGAACCAGCACCACACAAAGCCCTTAATGTTTTTTCTTGCCGGTTTCCCCATTCGTATGTTTTTGTTTATCTTTCATTATGTTGTTTGTATGTTTTGTACTTATATCGATGTTATAATCATATGTGTTTTATATATGTAGAGTGGAATAAAAAAGAAATAAAATGGAAAATAAAATGGTAAATGACTACCCTCTACAATGTTTTCCCCGATGATTTTAAAAGGATTCATTAAACATGTCGAACAACGGATGCCGCTGTGATCTGGCTAACTAACTGAGACTTGGCATTATAAATTGCGCATACGAAAAAAAAATGTCCTAGCATATCTCGGAGAATGCTATGATCTAAGAAAGATATCAAAAATGTTCGTTCAAGTACCGACGTGTTCTTTTCACGGGTTACTTTGTACTTACCTACTACCGTGACATTGAACGAACACGTAGCTGTGTTTCCCGATGCATCCGTAGCGGTATAGGTCACTGTCGTTGTCCCGATGGCAAACGAGTCTCTAGGACTATAGTCTGAAGCTAGAGTAACCACCCCGCAGTTGACGGTGGCAGTAGGCGGTGTCCATGTGATAATGACTGCGGCCCAAAACTTGGAATCCTTAGTTATATCCGTGGGACAGTCAGTTATGATCGGTGCTTGAAAAAAGTATGGTTACATAAAAAAATTATGTAAAAGGGTATAAAGACAGCAACAAGTAAAAGTTTACAAAAGCCTCTAATAACACAACATGCACACAAACATAATTGCACATGCATCATGTTCATATATGAATCGGTGAGGTTTTGACGTCTTGATGGCATCGTAGCGCATTTTTAACGAGTCTTGATGATTCGTGTTTGATTCTTGTTAGCTCTTGATTAAGTCGCGACGTTATCTTGGAAAAACGCCGCGTTTTTGTCACGGTATATTGGTGGTGTCGTAAGAGTTTCGTGGTGTGTCTTGTCTACAAGGTAGGCGGGGCCTATTTAGAGCCACTGGCCACGAACCGTACGGATATAAAGTTCGTGTCGACTTAAATCCGATCAAGAACCCGGATGCAGTGCCTTGGCGGTCTCTCATTAAGATAACAATGAGCATGATGAGAGACAAGCTGAATGATGTGAAATCCAAAGTTGTCTGTCCGTTGCCATAGTAACCGCGAATCTGCTTCCATCGCGTTGAGCTTATGATGCCTTGCCCTATATGGAGAACATCTGTTCCCGGATCTGTGTCGTATTTGAAGAACTGAATCCCGATGACGAAATTGTCAGGAGCTCGAAGGTGCCATATGCTGTAGGCATTGTTTGGACAACTAGTGTAATATTTTAAAGTATTACTATTAGATAAAATAATGTAGACGTGGAGAGGGTAGTACAAACTATAAGTATAACTTAACTGGTAAAAAAAAGTTCAAACATCAATCAATCATACAGCAACATCAAAGAACAAAAGAGTAGAACCAAGGGAGAACAGAGGATACGATTAAGTCTGGTAATGCACTGCTTTTATTAAGCCCAACTGGCAAACAAGAACACTCATAACAATAGATAATAATTAACATATAATATGCAAATGAACTAAGGGAGAAACTACTACAACCATTTACAAAATATACCTAACTGAAATGGAATGACCTTATTCTACAACCAATAAGGGATGAGATGAGGTGGCACGAGAGTGATCATGTGATGACGATGAGGAAAGGTGACAAAACACAATATAATAGGTATGTGGAGTCCACATGAAGAGAAAGTTAAATACATAGAGTGAGAGAGAGAGAGAGAGAGCGAGGGGGGGGGGGGGGGGGAGACACTTTAAAGTCAAGTGGCAAGTATGTTAGAGGGAAACAATAGACTAGAATAGTTACAGTGGACATGAATGAGATGAGTGAAATAACTGAGTAGAATGCAAACAGATGTTGATAGAGTTGAAGATGGAATGGGTTGACGGTGACAATGGAATGATCTGAACAAAATAACTATGTCAAAATAACGACCCTACTACTAGTGTAATAAAGTGATAGTCGTGAACCGAGGGTAGAACAGACTAAATATACTAAATTAACTGGTAAAATAATCAGCAGCAAATCAATCGTACGGAATCATCAAAGAACATACGGGTAGAATGAAGGGAGAACAGAATACTCGATGTTGAACGAGAAGTAGTCTGGTAATGCATTGATTTTATTGAGGCAAACTGGCGAAAAGGAAAACTCATAAGAATAACATAATATGCAAATGACTTGAAGGGAAAACAGCTACACAGCTTGAATGCACTCTCCGAGATAATGAGGCAGAATTGAACAAATTATAATTAATTGACCGACCTGTACGTGTCATTTTCCTACGTACTGAGCTAAAACACCGATGTTTGAAATCGAAATAACTAGGATAAATCGAATGTTCTATAGAAAGAAAAGTGTTCATTAAAGGACTAACATTCCAAAGTTCATATTATTATTTATTTCGTATCAACCTGTCACAGATAAAAGGGTGAATTTTAAGGCAGCAAAGAGGATACGAAAAGCAAAAATGTTCAACACAATTATATCGTAAAATAACTTATTATAAATGCTTGCGTCTCGGTAAATGTTACATCATCGGAAAGGGTAAAGACTCGTTTTTGATTAGAAATGATTCGCATATTCATTAATCTTTTAGAATAGTCAGGTGCTATCAAAATATCACACGGGATAAAAAAAAATAACTGTGACTTCTGAAATTCCAGCTCTGTGATTGGCTCATTCAACTACTGACCACTGTTGCTGAGGTAACGGGCCCATAGCAACATTCATTCGCACCTGACATTGCCCGATTTGTCACCATGCTGTCTTGGTTGAATAGCCCACAAGTCGCGCGTGATGTTGAATAAGCCAATCACAGAGCTGGAATTTGTAAATTCACAGTAATGTTTGAACATCTTGTGATATTTTGCTAGCTCCTGACTATTCTAAAAAATGAATTAATATATGAATGGTGTAGTATCTGAGCCAATACGTTTCTCTGTCCAATGATGTAAACATTACCGAGATGCAAGCACATTTGATATATTATTTTATAAGGTAAACATGAATCGTTCAATTCTTGTTTTATTATCATATTTTAACCTTAAATTTCACCCTTTTATCTACGTCAGATCGAAGCGAAACAAATAATTGCATATACTTGGAATATAAGGCGTTGTATCGACGCCTTCCTTTTCATGAAACACTTAATTTCTCTTAGTTTATGCGATTTGAAATATCGTTGTTCCTGCTCACTACTTTTTCATAGAAATCCAAGTCATGCATATTTTGTTTATAAATGGGAAGCCTTGATGCTCTGCGATCTCACACTACAACTAATTACAAAATAGACCTAACTGAAAAGGAATAACCTTATTCTACAAATAAACCAGTAAGGAATGAGATGAGGTAGCATGACAGTGATCATGTGATGTCGATGAGGAAAGGTGACTAAACACAATATAATAGGTAAGTGGTATCTACGTGTAGAAAGAGACAGATAGAGATAGAGAGAGGGAGAGAGAGAAACTAAAGAGCTAAGTGGTAGGAATGCCAGATAGGAAACACTAGAATAGATATGGCAGTGTACATGAATGGATGACAGAAATAACTGAGTGATCAACTGAATAGGATCCAACCAGATGTAGATGGAATGGGGTGATGATGACAAATAGGGAATGAGAATAATAGATGAGCTGAACTAAATAACTATGTCAAAATAACGACCCTACACTAGCAGGAATATTGGTTGAGCGTTTATACTCCTATTGTCCAAGGTTTAGGGCCTCTTTTGTATAAAGCAAGTAGTAACATATGTATTTTAAATCGTAGGCATGCTTAATCATGGATGGCCATTTTGAACTTGGCTAGTTTGTGCGCACTGAAAAAAAGGGAAGAAAACAGCCATGTAACCTTAAAGTTTATATGTTTTACAACCATTCAAGTATAAATGAATTATAACTGTTAGTTTTTTTAAGATAACTTTCAAGTTTTAGTTACTACAATTACCTTTGACCAAAACTGTACTATCCCTTCAACACGTGGTATTCAAGACTTTGATGATATGATTATAATCAATAAAGCATGTGTACCGGGAAGCGGATAATGATCCTTTCATACACGATTAAAAACAACGTTAGGTAACATACTTTTCTATTATTGATCTTATCTTGTTATAGCATTTATAAACAAGATATTACAATTGGGAGTGGTGCAGCCTTACCCGTTAAAACCATTGAAGTCACTTTAATCCGAACATGCAGAAGTATATCACTATTTGGAAAAAGAATCCTGACCCAGGCGGCGTTACTCACAGATTTTACTTCAGTGAGAACGGTGCTCCCGCTAAATATCGCCAGTCTGCAATCATTGTCCATGTCAGATTTATCACCGATCTCCACGACCTCGCTGTGGTCTTTGAAATTTAGGTATTCGAAGGAGAGGCTGATTCTGTGATCGCGCGACGTGTTGAATATAGGTGTAGTAAATGGGTACCTGGCAGGAATTTATTCCTTGAAATGTTTGATGCGCCTGCAAGGCAGCTCGGCTACAGCCAGGGTAATACTATACTGTACAGTATGATGCGCCTTGGAATTTCTAGATTGATGGCGCAATATAAATGCTGGTCTATTATTATTATTATTAATATCAGCGAAATCCATTCTGCGATTGTTTTGACAATATCATCGTTGAATTCATGGATTCGTCACTTCATGATGACCAGGCTAGATTTCTCAGGAACAGTGTCCGAGCCTTGGCCGCTTTTCTGTACAAAACGGCGGAGACGCTGCCTCTCGAAGGCGACGTTGCGTTTCAGCACGACGTACTTTGATAGTTGTCCAACCGCCGAGTTTACCGAACCACCATCAGGCGGAAAGAATTGTATAGTCGCTAGAAACCAAGGCAAAGTCAATGCAGGATAGTCGCCCGTTTAACGGCGACGTCCGTGATTCCGGCTGCAGTGACGTATATCTCAAAAGACGATTTCCAACGCAGCCACTCATGGGATGCCCGTACCGACACGACATCGAGGGGTGATAGCTGGAAGAGACCTATTTTGGACATCCTCGTAATTTTTGTATTTATACATTACGGTACTAAGATACTCTGGGAAAGAGATTAAACCACTATTTTCCTTGGAGTCTGAATCGCAAGTGAGCTTTATTTATTATTTATCCACTTTTTACTAAAACACATGATACACTAATTACAATTACAAGACGGGTATATGATGCTTCCTGGGATGGCGATGTTATGATACTGATGGGGTGGGTTTATAGTAGGTGGTGAAGATCTGACAAGGGGGTAAGGATGGAATGTAAGCCGTGAAATAAGCGTGGGAAACGAACATGATGATAGTATGCCTATGAAAGACAGATATTAAAATTGTTCTTTCATGTTATTTTGAGATACCAAATATACATAATTACACAACTCAACATGAATATACACAATTCATATATACAAACATATATATACAAAAAGCAGAAATGTGCAGTTGTACCTCGCTGTCAAATTAAGTATCATGTACAAGAGATATTGAAGATCAAGTTAATGATTATAAAGCATCCATCACAAGCAGGACAAGCCTAAAATACTACGTCAGCCATGCAAAATGTTAAACGAGATACTTACGACTGAATGCGCACATCCGTATGGAAAACCCGGCTCGTTGAGTGGCACCATTACTGCTGAAAACTAGTTTGAATGACGACGCCCTTGGAGTAAGCTCAGCTTCCAAGCTGTCTGGCTCTTGAACACCGCTGAACCTCTTCCACGTGTTACCGCTGATGGAAAACTTGTCTACACCGTCCCCAAAGAAGAGATAGTCACCACCATACGTGCTGAAGCGCTCTACGTTGACCAATACAGAGAGTCCATCGGGAACTCGCATTTCCCATAGCTGGAAGGCATTGTTAGGATAGTTGTTTGGGTAATTCGGCGTATTAATAGGAAAGTCAATGCCCTCCTCCAACAATGTAGCATCTGTAATTAAAGAAAGTGGAATTATTTTCCAATACTACACCATCCAACGAAGTAGGTCAATAGGCATTCATCTTAAATGTCAAATATTCCCCTAATGTACACATAATGCCATTAAAGAAGATCAATAAAAACGGAATGTGTGGAAAAAGAAACGCAATATATTAGACGTATATTATTATAATATTTCAATTATAGTACAGTTTAAGTTAAACATTATTGTTGTAACTTAAACTTGTATGTTATCATTAAAAAAATAACAGTTATAACAAAATGATGCCCTCCAGACAACTCAAGTTTCAACCATTTTTTTATTGAAAAATAATTATTCAATAGAGAGATGATCAAAAATACCAAAAATATTGGCTCAAATTGAAGAGCTTTCAACCAAAAGGCACTAAATCCACTTTTTCAACTTTCGACGAAAACAGGTTTCTTTGTCCCACTTTGTACACGTGCCTATGGGAATAATTATGAAGATTGAACTTTCTATATTTTGATTTTGAGTGAGTTATTTGTCGTAAAATGGATTCCTAGATAGCTACGTAGATTATACATGTATATATATCGTTAACTCAATTGTTACGGAAAGTGGATTTAGCGCCTTTTGGAAGTGAGCTCTTCAATTATTGACTAAAACGTGGTCCCAAAATGTATTTCAATCGAAATATTTATGTGTAGTTTAACTGGCAGGTTCTGAACCGCTTTTTATCAAACAAAGTGCATTCTGTCTTTAAGATTGTGTATTATTTCAAAGTCTACACCTAGATTTCTATTTCCTCAAAAAGGGTATTACTTGAAGCGCCCTCTAAGCCAAAACAGAACTTTCCCTTTAAAGGGACTTAGTAACATTGTCCAAATCCTCAAAATAAAATTGTAATTCTAGCGGTTCCTTTATACCTTGTTGTATTCGTATTAACAATACAATCATGGGACAGCTTTCGGTTTTTCAAATTTCCCTTTCATTACAAAGATATGTATGATTGAAGTATTTAGATAAGAAAATCTCCGGGCGAGATTTTCATCCCTGTACAAAGTGAATGCAGTGAGTTGGTGAATATCACCCAATATCACTTTGCATTTTCGCTCATTACTTGGCCATACATTGTCCATTTGACCTGAAATTTTCACACAATACCCTGAGGACATATGAGATAACAACAGTATACATTGCATCAACCATTCATCAGTTTTTGCACATCTCAACAAAGTTACTAGATCCCTTTAACATAATCATGCAGTTTATTCGTGTTTGTACTCTAAAGAACTGAATTCGTTTCTGCAATAGTAGTAATAGTGGGTTCATGCCAGTTGTATCGCAGAACATGCATAATAATATTCTGACATAAACATGTACTATATAAGACATATTCTTCTTAATCTAGGTAAAGCGCTATGATTAGGTGTAGCCAAATGATGCAGCTAATATAATTTTGATTATCTATTTATTCATTTATTTTTCATGTACTTATCCATTGCAGTTACTTTCAATATCAACTCATAATACAAATACTTACACGAATATTAGACAAATATATTCACAAAACATGCACAACTAATAAATCAGGAACACAATTGTAGAATATTAAATATTGATGAAAACAAATATCTTTACGAAACAGTAACATATATAATAAGTTTGGTAAATTACATTCACTGAAATTTTAAAAGATTATGAACAGATCAATAACCGTAAGCAGTGTTTTAGACATGAAAATTGCCCTGAAAAAAAGAAGAAATACATGGAACGAGATGTAACGTTGGGATATAAAGAATATGAAATTGAATGTATGAAGATTCAGCCGGTTGGAAAGCAAAAATATGTTATATCAAACATAAAATATTTGTATTATGACTTACCTGGCACAGGAGTAGAGGTGATATCGACTGTGAAATAATATCGTAGCAATACCACTATTCGGTCCCACCAGTATTCGATAAATGGGTAGATATTTAAAATATCAGATCAGTGGACGCATAACCAACACATATATTAACGATGGAAATATTACGATTTGACTTTATATACAAAATATGTCACATTTTACGACTTAAATTCGTTAATATTATTGTTCGAATTGTTTAGTGTGCGGTGCCGAATACTAGTTGATCTACGGTGTAGCGTATACCGTTTGTCATCCATTATCTGGTCGCCGTCGAACTGAACTACACGTGTCACATACTTCAGATTAGTTAGTACAATTAGTTAATACAAGTCAGGTAACACTGCTTCGTAGTAGAGTAGATGAAAGTTTATTTTACACAAATAAAAGAATGTTAAATTCCAAACGATAATTCGAAAGCATTGCCTTGTCGCAATGGTACTGTACAGTGTCGAATTATAGCAGAGCTACGGTCCAGTATGTACCATTGTTCAACCATTATCTGGTCGCCGTCGAACTGAGCTACACGCGTCACAAATTTTACATTGCTAAAATAATACAAATCAGGTAACAATGCTTCGTGGTAGAGTAGATACAATATTGTTTTACCTCAATTTATTATACAATTACAAACGAAAATTCGAAGGCATTGCCTTGTCACATTTTGACCGTACGGTGCCGAATACCAGCGGACCTACGGTCCACTGTACCGTTTGTCAACCATTATCTGGTCGCCGTCGAGCTGAACTACACGTGTCACATACTTCACATTACTAAAATAATACAAGCCAGGTAAGGCAGCGTCGTGGTAGAGTAGATTAACTTTGTTTTACCCCAATATTTGAATGTTTCATTCTAAACGAAAAGACAAGGGCGTCAATATTTTCAACATTTTATTGATGACCACTTATTGGCTCATTTAAGGGATCCCATAATAAACCTTAATCTTCCAAAAGTCGGTTTAAATCATGCTCGAACTATTTTTAACATAACATTAAATCACATTGATATATTTATGTATATCCGTTTTAGAACGTAGAGTGTGATTATTATTGCTGGCATTGCCATACGAATGTAAACTGCCCATATAGATGTTGTAATAAAAATCGAAAAAATGCACTCGACTTATTGAGACCATATATAGGAGTATTTGCGGTGGATCCTTTAACCACGCAGCATTAGATATGGAGAATACATCGCTTGGCTGATCGTCACCCCAGAAATAAACCAAGCGTGTGTTGTCTCCAGGTGACAGACCATCTCCAATTTGCAAATACCAATAAAATCTTCTAAAGTGGAATCTTATTCTTCTGCCCACGGATGTCTTGAAGGTCCACCATGGGTAGTCATCTCCAGCATCCCAAGCGTTCCGGGCGTCAGTGTCCGTCAGTGTTATGGTATCATCATTTCCAAGGATATAGTGTTCTGCAAGAAAATGATAGGAAGATTAACATAATTATTTATGAATATCCAATAACATTATTTATATGTAAATTTGTTATGAACATAATATCAGCATGATATTGTATTTCATGTCATTGTATCATATTGCTACATTGTTGTTAGAATAATTCGGAATTTACATTTATCTAATCTGTATCAAACTTTGCAAACATTCCCATTAGAAACAACCCGTCTTGTATCGTTTTAAATCAGATACATTCTGTCAAAGTAAAGAAGATAAATGTACGCTATGATAATCGAAATCGAGTTATTACATTTTGAATTAATTTTCTGGACTTTTGAAGAAAACAAAATTCCATCCCCCAACCCCCCAGAGAAAAATCTACGCTACATTCTTGTGAGAATAATTAGGCAATTTACATTTATCTTATCTTATCGTTTTCAATCATATACATTGTTTAAAGTATAAAATTGATAGTCGAAATAGATTTTTTTTAAATTTAAAATTAATTTTCATGTGTCTTGAATAAAACATTTATCCAGCCTAACAAACAAATATTAAACAAACAACATCAATGAAATGTTACATCATCTTTACTGTTATTCGTGAGATCACCGGCAACATCGAAGTAACAAACGAATATAATAATCCAGAATCATAAACTAAAAAGCAGAAACACTGACCCCGTTTCACTGTAATTTGTTTTACTGAAACATCATTAAAAACAATTTACTGCAATTTTCGGCAGAATACTAATTATATTTTAAGTAAATTAAATTCATGCTATGATTCAGATATTGGAAATGAAAATTAGTACTCGCCTTGAAATTGGCATGTTGATACGTTGACGAATGAGGCCAGGCACAGAACAAAAAGTGCAAGGAATTTCAAAATTGTCTTGGCCATCTTCACACTTTTCACTATTAGGAATCTCACAGGACGCCTGGGGTGGTTTGTTAAATTGTATACAAATACGGTTTACAGTCAACAATAAGGCACGATACAAATAAAACGGAAATAAAACAAGCAGATCAGTTTAACAGACATTTATACATTGCCCGATCGAGGATCCAGCAGCCTATGACGAGTTCAGAAAGGCCTCAGATACATGGCGACTTCTGCAAAGGGTGCTGAAGCACGCGCATATCTTGAACACGATTAAATCCAAAATGTCGTCGGTCGCCCAAACTGCGTTCTCCGGCAATCAATTTGTAATCGCTATGCGCATCACTCGAAACAGCGATCATTAGGTTTAACGTATTACGAGTACTTGGTTTACCAGGTACAAAGTCTATGAAAATGTCAGAATCTCGAAGGGAACGGTTAACGTAGCTGCGCCACAAGAGGGGTGAGGGCGACTCATGTGAGGTTTGCTGCCCTTGTTGAAATATAGATTGTGATACGATGTTCATTATTCCCCCAACAGGTCAAAGCAGAGGAACACAATCCAGATCACCCCTGAAAGACAGGTTTGAAAAAAGCATGCACACAACTTGTTATGGGTTGCGATATGAACAACGAATGGTTGAAAAAGACTAAACTTGTTTTGCGGCGCCTCTGGCATGTCTGTTCTAGGCGCTACATGCTAGTCGCTCTCTTGTTGTTATACGTTAGGTTTTGTCTAAAGTTAAAATGTTACTGAAACATAATGTTGAAAATATGTGGGTATATTTACCAAAACGTGAAGGAATTCGAAATATTGTATTAAATTAATGAATAAAATTAGGTCCCCAACATTTTATTTCGATCAGGTATATTTATAAATATTTCATCTTCTGACCTGATTTTGATCAAACAAAGTATATTCTGTCTATAACACTGTGTGTTTTTCCGACTAATTAAACACTTTGTTTTTCATTACCGCACAAAACAATTATTGCTTGAAGCGCCCCATTAACACAATCTGAACTTTCCCTTTGAAGTGATCTAGTTACATTGTCAAAATCAACAAAACTTACTTAGAAATGTAGCGGTTCTCTCATAACTTGTTGTATTCGTATTACCAATAGAAGCATGGGACATGTTTTGCTTTTTCGAATCTCCCCATCATTAGAAGGTTATTTACGACTGAACTGTTATGAAGTGATGAATGTGTTCGAAGTCAGTGCAATGTGTTAGCAAATATCACTTTACATTTTTGCTCATTACTCGGCCATATAACATCCATTCAACGTATCATTTTCACACAATACTCAGATGACATATCAGACCACAAAACTATACCAACCATTCATCACTTTTTGAACACGGCAATACAGTTATTATATGGGGGACACGGTGGGCATGTGACCCCACTACACCTTCCCAATAAAATGGCATAATTTGCTGTATGCAATACAAACGCAAAATGATTATATTTATTTTATTGTGTCCCCTTTTCTTAATTTTTACCTGACGAATGAAAGAAAGAGAAACCACATCAAAAATTGCACCAAGAAGAACAAATATAACAACGACCCTTACGGCAACAAAACGACAGCAACACAAAACACCTATACAAAGCCATTAAACAAACACACACATACATACACACACACACACACACACACACACACACACACACACGCACACACACACTCACACATACACACACAAACACACACAGAAACACACACACAGAAAGACGCACATAAAGAAACAAACAAACACACGTACACATTCACAAACTTGACATCACAGGCACAATATATACAACATACAACAAACAAACAAACCCACATGAAGGCCTATGGACACATACAAATGAACACACACACCAACATAATGTGACACACACACACACACACACCGATACACCTACTCACCTCACATGAATACACAGGTGAATGTTGTGGACTTGTGTACATTTCGAGAAAAAAAGAGCCATATTCTGACACACCCGTCTTTGTCATGTTTGAATCAGGACATCAAATATCACGCACACACGAATTTTGTAATTAAGTAATGACTATGTGGTTTGGTTTTGTAGATTTAATTTGTTAATTCATTGTTAACATCTTTACATTCAAAGGGTAAGTGATACTCTACATTTAAATGTATATCAATCTCAAAGACATAGTCTCGATTGGTCCGTAGGTTATTGCTGCACTTCACACTTCCCAATATTAGTTTAATATTCAGACATCAACTCATGTAATTATTAGTGATTTTGGGGAACTTAGTACTGACCCTATACAAATGTGATCTGGCCGTCGCGTATGAACACACAAACAAATGACTGTGTAGTGTGTGCTTCTAAATCAAGAGACATGCATAATATCCATGTGATTGTGTGAAGCAACACATGGGATAATGGAGTCTATGCCCGTCTTGCATGCTGAATGTCATGGTCCAAGCCTGGGAACAAGATTTGTATCTTTCTTTTATCTCTGTCCAAACTGTATATTGTGTTATCATTTAACTCATCCTACCAACCAACCTTGACACAACACTCTTTAATTTATTTATTTTCTCTTGCTTGATTAAACAAACAAACAAACAAACATCCACAGACACACACACACACACACACAGGTACAAACACACTAATACTCACTCGCCTCACACGACTCCATATTTAAATGGGAAGTCTCCATTCTTTTCTGGATAAAATAACACATATTCAGACACACCCGCTGTATGTTGGAATCAGAATACAGAAAATTGTCCACACACCAATTTGGCAAATAACTAATGACTATGTGGTTTGGTTTTGTATCGCTTTGTTTTTAAATTTATTGTTAAAATCTTAACACTCAAAAGGATAAATGAAACTCTACATTTGAATTTATATCCATCTCAAAGACATAGTCTCAATTGGTCAGTTGTTAATTGCTGCACTTATACCATTTTTTTCCTTCTTCATATACAAAAATATCCAGTAAACAATGGCTTAGGCGAAACTAGAACATTGTTATAATTGTGTGACCACATCGTTCAAACTAAGTTTTGAAGTTAATAATTCTACAATAAAATATATTATGAGAGTACTTGTAACCGTTCTTCATGGTGATAAGTTTACAAAAGAACATTAGCAAAACACATCAATCAGTGGCTTCATGTTATATAGTTTATATAAAAAAGATACTAACTTCGAACATTACGATTTGAAAACATTGTTATTACAAAGAACATAGTAATGATTGATGATAACATAATTATTATACACCAGCTACTATAAAACACACGAATTACATGAGCACTTCGCCGTATGAGAGTGGTATAAGGATGTAAAAGAAAAGTCAATTAATCGCTAAGTTCAGTTATACAGTTTTCGTTGCGCATTAGTTCTGTCAACATTTGCGACCATACTGATTTCTAAAAATGAAAACGATTGTTTTTGTCTTTCTACAGGGCTCTCAAACTGCCATTCTAATTATATATATATTAACACAATGATTATGTTCATCGTATAGAGTGTCTCTTCCAATTAAAAACGATACCCAGAACAGTAAATTTTAATGTGGCATTTTAAATGTGTATGTTTGTGATCCGATAGTTATGTCCACTGAGAGATGAGTGAACATTATTATGGTAATTGAATCTCACATGACCGAGTAATTAAGTGACAATTCGAAGTGATAATCGCTAAATAATTGCACTGATTTTGTACAGAGTAATACTTATCCAGTAGATAATGCTAAATCTAAACATTTCAATATAACATAAGATAATAACATGATACTATGTAGACTGTTTGAAGTCTCAAACCAAACCAATTCAGTCCTCTATGTTAAAATAAAGCTAAGGCCAAACCCCATTTCTAAACACCGTAGGCTAACGGTGTCCATTCCGTTAAGTACTTACTGCATCAGATGGTAATTTTTAGTTATTAAAGTGATACCTGTAAAGTGTCAGATATTGCACAAAATGACATTTGAGACTTCAATCCTACATCAATATCATTGTAAAATACAATTGAAAGATTTGTGAAAGTTTGAAAGAAAACGAACACTGTTTACCTAGTGAAAAAAAACGAATATTGAGTTCATATTTTATCACCGAATACTGATGGTCTGCCATACATTTGTCACAGTAATAATCGTCCGTTTGAGATATTCGCACCCGTGTATGTAGACGTAGTACAGAATTCATGGAATTTGCGCTCGCTGGGTTCAAAGTTCAATCTCCGGAATGTTCCCACGCGTGCTGGCTCGGACTTGTTTAGCTACAACAATTGTACTTTTTTTCAATTGCGTTAATCAACGCTTTTGAAATAATGATTTTCAATGATAATTATCTTCATACTAAAGGGACATTTGAAAAAAAATCCAACCCTATTTTATTCTTCTCTTACCATAAGCTTAACAACACGGTAGAATAGAAACGAGGAAGCTCCAAGTAATTTTTGTGGATTTGGACACTTTACAGGTATGACTTTAATCAACACAACGTTTTTAGCTCGAAAATAATCACTTTTCTCGCTCCGAAGGCAATATAGTTAGGATAACGTACACATTTAACGATCGTTGTTATGTCCTTCGTCTTTATCTATTTATTCGGAAACATCTGCAGCGGTCTCCTATCTAATTGTATTAATTACAGTAGTACGTGAACGGGAATTCCCGACATTTCGCAGACAAATCGAAAATATTTAGAAAAAGAAAGTTCCTGCGGGCAATGACTGTTGAGGTAACAATGTGATTGGGAAAATATGTCTCGGAGCAGACATGATCTATGACAAAGTTGCATGAGGCAGACAAAATCCTAGACGTTAGAGAAAAATAAAATTATTTACTAGATATTATGAAAATGTCCTATTCTTGACATCGTGTTAATTGTGCATGGTGTTGATGCTGATGCTGATAATTATGATAGACAGGGTGATGATGTTGATGGTGATGATGATGGTGATGATGATAATGATATGATGATATGATGATGATGATGATGATGATATAATGTTGATGATGATGATGATGATGATGTTGATGATGATGATGGTGATGATGGTGATGATGGTGATGATGGTGATGATAATGATGATGCGATGATGATGAGAGTATTAATTCAGATATTAAAATAGTTCATAATTTTTCATATACATTATACACATCTTTACAATATCCCTTGTAACAAAAAAAGCCGTAATTAGTTTTGGCATTCAAATGCCGGGGCATCAATCGGCATTAACTCCGGGTCTCTACACTTGATGTCTAGCGCCCACTCGATCGTACCACAGCACACATCGTCGGCTGTGGGTGAAAAGAGCGTTCAATCGAAATTGAGTGTCTAAAATGAGTTACATATTTGAAAAGCTTAGTTCCAAAAGGCGCTAAATCCACTTTCCATAAAAATTGAGTTAAAAAGATCGGTATATTAATAAGCTACGTAGCTTTCTAGAAATCCAAACTTGAGGACAAATTACACAATACAAATCAAAATATGGAACGTTTCAGTTTCATATTCCCATAGGCATGTGTGCAAAGATGGACACAGAAACCTGCCTTTCTCCAAAGCTGACAAAGTGGATTTAGCTCCTTTTTGAATTAAGCTCTTCAATTGTGATTAACCACCTTGTATAGGTCAGAGCCTCATCTATCATGTCTACGTGATGCGATATTTAAAATAATATATAATTTCAATGACAAATTTTGAGAATAATCATCAAATATGAAAGAGAACACGAGCTGGTAAGGAAGAATTGAGGTTTGGGTTAGGTTTAGGGTTCCAGTAAGGTTTCAATCTTTTAAATATCTCCGAAGTGCACGCAGTGAATTAGCGCCATTTTCGTTCTCAATCGTCGTTAAAGGGATAGTTCAGTGTTGCTATTAAGGGTGCTTCAAGAATTTTGTTTTTGTTAGGTAATAACAAACTGAGTACAAAGAATAAAAGAGGAAACAGTTTTAATGACAAAATCAACTTATTTTATCAACATTGGTTCAGAAAGAGCTAAAATATCCAGTATATCAGATTTAAATAAATGTGGCGGACCAACATTAATTCAATAATTAAAAACATATTTTAAAATGTTACACATTTTGTTTAAATCCAAATAAATGGTTTTGAAATTGTTTGTTGATGATGTCTCTATTGAATAATCATTTTAACCACAACATCACATTCACATGTGTTGATACAAACAAAATGGTTGAAAATTGAGGTGTCTGGGGTGAGACTTCTTTTGTTAACGGCTGGTTTTTAAATGAAAACAGCCCTGTAACTTAACCGCGTATTCGTTTTACTACCATTCAAGCATCATTGAACTATAACTGTTAACTGTAAATGTTGTAATGATAATTTGCAAGTTTTAATTACTAAAATTCTGTTTGACCAAAACTGTACTATCCCTTTAAGATCAGGGTGTCATTTCACTGACCCCTTACCACATGAGTTCAAGTTGCTGGTACATCTGTTGAAGCATTGGGCCAACAATTGATATCCGTGAAGTGGGTAACTCAAGCTAATTCCGAGGTTATACCGCTTGACTTGTACGATGAGAGCAGGATGAGAAACAAATGCCTACATGGTTTTATTATGACTAGCGCCCTCAACAGGTCGACGAAGATCGAACCCGTCGTGTAAAGGGCTAGTACAGTTACTTGTTCAAACTTAATTTTTTTTCATTTCATTTCTTTTATTTTATTCAACCATACACAATCAACCAATATTTACAATATTAAAACAAAATATTTGTTGTAATGGTTTGGATCCCCTGAAAGTCAGAAGCTTGTTATTGGAACCCCAGTTATAAAGCTAAATAAAAAATCTTACTTATAAACTAGAAAACGTGAACAGCTTGTTCACTACGTGAGGCACGGAGGTGGAAGGGGTGCAAGTGCCCCCAACGATAAACAAATTAATAACAAGAGATACAGCTGTGAAAAGGAGACGGAAATACATAAAGTATATGGCACCAATTATTCGCGTTCCCCAAAAATCAGTACGACCGCACTGTGCCAATGTTCCTTTTACCATTACAATAGTGCATTTTTCATACTGGTCATGTTGCTGGTTTTGGTTTTGTTTTGGTTTTTATAGGATGCTTCAAGATCTTTTTTTTCATGAGGTACTGAAAAACAAATAGTAAAATTTGAAAAAAGTTACACATTTTAATGACAGAATCAACTTTATCGGCATAGGATACAATCTGGTTTAGAAACGACTGAAACATCTAGATCTGATTGGAATGATTGACAAATTGAAGACAATAATTATCCATGCTACACATTCATGAATATTTACCAAGTTATCCAGATAAATGTATTATGCAGTGACACAATTTAATAGGTTCTCATACGCAGGTGGTCTTTATAAACAGGTACACAAGGGCCCCGTTACGATCAATTGTAAAGTTGCAATTACATGTATACTTGCAATTAAGAAAATATGAGCATTTGAACGAATGATATGCCTGGTGCATAATTGATTATAATAATTGATTATAATATAATGGAATACACTTTCAATGTTAATGAAAGTGTCTCTCCTTAGGACACATCGTTCGCTTAAATTCGTTTAAAACTACCATGGCTCCTACATAACTGGTCAAGCAGACAAGACAGGTTCGATAATGGCTGCCAAGGCACCTCGTCCCAGGGGACAGAGCAAAAGCACTATAAGCCTCCATGATGAATGTGATGTTAGTTAAAGTCCTCCCTGTACCACGTGGCACATAAGGCGGTGCCTATCTCCGATTCGTTAGCACTTGGCCACACGTATGCTATACATAGTGAACGATACTTCAGACCTTCAAACTCAAATGTAATTGGAAACCTAAACTAATTACGTCTATTCAAACGCTAGTGCATTTCAACACCGCGCTCGGGTTGCCAATTACATAGGCGTAATATTGTTTTTATTTAGAAAGGTTTTGTATATGTTAGCTTTATTTGGGGACCAGTTGCCAACTTAAACGTTGAATTTATCAGTAGGATACTGAATTCGATGATCTTTTTTACGATTATCTTGAGTAATATAAATATGATATCAAGCATTTATTTAGCGCCATGTATCTAGATTACCTACTTAGATTATCATTATAATTGATCATAACTTGATTATAAATGATCATACGGCACACATATTGCACAAATATCATGCGCACCATCTCAACTCCCGGGGGAGCATACTAGTCCAAGCTTCTCTACTATATAGGGCACGTTAGGCCTACTTTAACACCCGATCAAGTACATATGTATACTTCTTGGTAGAGAGCAGCAATTAGGATTACAATTTCCTTGCTGAAGGACATTAAATACCGGAACATCGATTGGTCTCGAACTCGATCGGGTTTCGTGATATGAATTCAAGCGCTTATCCGAACGTGCCACACCCCCATATGTCATCGTAAAGATTATTGTCCGATAACAAGCTTGCGAAATTATATCTTCCCCACGACTTCATGAGGCACATGAAAGTTCACATGAATACGCGATCCAAAAAAACGTGTTATTATTTAGATTCCCTTTCTCGGACACACACTCATTAGCATAAATTATAATGTCGCCGCATTGTAAATAAACCCACACATAATTATTCAAAAACAGACACACACTTTCGCGCACACTTTTTTTTTTTTTATGATTTTTTATTTCTCCAAATTATTAACATAACATTTACAATTGAATAACATTACATCTCAAGTGTACAAATCAAGTGTAATTCACAAACATTAAACACAATGGAGATTTAACAAACAATAAAAAGAAGTAAGACACGCTACTTCTCTCACCCCCCTCCCCCCCCCCCCCCCCCCCCCGCACCCTACCCCGGAAATCTGCTCACATCCTTTAAAAAAAAAAAAAATAATAATAATAATGCTTACAAAATACATATTTAAATCAATACTTTTAAAATACTTTTTAAAAATTTTTTTTTTTACAAGCTCACGGGGGAAACATCACATATGAAGAGTTTATTCTTTCAATCTTATTCTAATTTTACCGTTTCCCATTTTTGTAAATGTAGTCCTAATTTTCCCATTTTAATTGCTATTCCCTTTTCCTGGGCCTTATAATCCAATAACAGTTTCTGTATTTTATCAATATTAGGTAGAACACCCTCTTTTCTAAATACAAATAAAATATATTTTACCATAAAAATTATGGTATTGCAACATTTTATTCTATTTGAATTACCTAACAATCCAACAAATATATCCCGCCAATTTAAGTCCTTTATTTCATCTAACAAAAAACGTTGTATCAAAGCTTGCCATGTCAATTTTACATTTAAACAAAATAAAAATAAATGCGAATATGTTTCCCTTTCCCGTTTACAGTACGAACACAAGTTGTCTTCAACAAATCCAAATCTAAATAAATTATCTTTAGTGTAAATTGCCCCATGGAGTAACTTAAATTGAAACTCTCTCTGTTTCCCAATTATTAATGTTATTCTTGGTCTAAAAAAACAATCATACATTTCTTTATCTATAAAATTAAAATCATTTTGTCCATCTCTTATCTGTAAATCATATGTCTTTTGCAATTCTCTAATAAAATAATCATATATTTTTCTTGATGGTACATCCTTAAAACTTAATTTTGTATCCAAAAGATATAAATTAATATTATAATTTATTAAGTCTACCTCACAAAATTGTATCAAACCTAAATCAATTTTCCAATCCCTCGGAATCGCATGATATATATCAATTATTGTAAGTAAGTTGTCACCTCTCATACCAAGGTTCAAAAAGTATGCAACGGGTTTAACATGTCCATTATCCATAACATGGTTCAACATAACAATCCCTCGTTCAAATAATTCTTTATCAAATACCATCTTATTTTTTTTAATACATATATTCCTATTATTAAAAATAATTGGATTCATACAACCATTAAAATGCCTTAAATTATCAATCTCTTTCCAAGCTTTCAACATTTCCAAATAATAAGGTGGAATCTTGAACCTAAACTTCATCTTTTGCATTTCATAATCACATAAGAAAATTAGCCTTCCTCCTACTGAACTTAAGCAATAATCAAAAAATAACTTCCATCCCAAATTTCTTTCTCCATATAATAATCGTTTCACCCACATTATCCGCTGCGTTCTAACAAATATTTCAAAATTAATCATTTTTACTCCACCATAATTATAATTTTGATACATAATTTTTCTTTTTATACGATCCTTCCCTCCCCATATGAAATCAAACGATATTTTCTCCACTTCTATATAAACCCATAGGGGAACAACAAGGAGAGATGAAACATAATTCAACTTTATTAATGCATACGTTTTCAATAAATGTATATTTTACCCATAATAGTCAAATCCCGGTTTCCACCAACCTAGAAGCTTTTTAATTTTACTTAATATTTCTTTGTAATTTAAATCATCTTTTAATCTAAAATCGACCGAGAAATTAACACCTAAAATGTTTACTTCCTTAACAAATTGTCCAAATAAAGGCCCATCTGGTTTCCCATTTTCCTCACCCATATACATAAAATGTGTCTTTTCCTTATTAACTTTCAAACCACTTACTTTTCCAAATTCTTCAAATATATATTGCAACCTTCTTATGGAGTCTAAATCTTTCAAAAAAATCGTCATATCATCTGCATACAATACTTGTCTTATTTCATGCTCCCCAAAATGTATCCCTTTAATTATTTTGTCCCTCCTTACTTCATTTGCCAATAATTCTATTGCAACCAAAAACAAATAGGGCGACAATGGATCACCTTGTCTGACCCCCCTTTCTATATCAAAATAACCAGTGGAATAACCCCCATTCATAATACAACTACTTATATCATTATATAATATCTTCACCCAAGAACAAAACGGATCACCAAAACCAAACAATTTTAGCACTTTCAATAAATATTGATGGGATACAGAATCAAAAGCTTTTTCGAAATCTACCGCAATCAGAAACCCCTGTCCTTGCTCTAATGAATGTTTAGAATAAAATAATATACCCTCTATTAATCGAACCGCTTCCCCAATATTTCTGTCTTTTATATATCCCACCTGATCATAATGAATTATTTCATTTAAAACCTTTTTAATCCTAGTTGCTAAAACCTTCGATAATATTTTGTAGTCTACATTTAACAGTGTAATGGGTCTATAATTTTTAATATGCTTCGCATCTTTTCCCTCTTTTTCTATCAATGTTATAGTCCCTTGTTTTTGAGATACCGTCAATTCCCCCCTTACAAATGTTTCATTCAATACTTCTACCAACAAATCCCCTAATAAGGGCCAAAATGTATCATAAAATTCCACCGTGAACCCATCATATCCAGGGGATTTATTCCATTTAATTTCTTTCAAAACCTTAAAACACTCATCTTTCGTCATTTTACCTTCACATAATTCTTTATTCTGTTCACTTAACTTTAAAATATCATCAAAAAATAAACCATTATTTGGACCACTATCATTCCTCAAAGAATATAATTTTTCATAAAATGTCTTTATCTCTTTTAAAATGTCATTTTTATCCCTAGTAATTTCTCCATTTTCCTTATACATTTCTCTAATGAAACTTTTCCTCTTATTTACTTTCAACAATTGTTCAAAATACTGAGTATTATTCTCCCCTTCTTCAAACCAAGCTGCTCTAGAACGAACTTTAATGCCCTGTCGAGAAAAATCATACAATTTATTCAACTTATCTTTTTTCAATTTAATACTATCAATAACATACCTAGATGCCCCGTTGACTAACTGATTTTCTAAATCCTTAATTTCAGTCTCCAACGTCTCTATTTCAAGTTTCCTTAATTTCGCCTTTTCACGTGAATATTTCATGGCGTATTCCCTCATTTTCATTTTCAAAAAATCCCAAAATACTAATTTATTCAAAATCCTAGGTCCCCATTCATTTTTCAATTCAAATATTATATCATGCATCCCCTCAACAAAATTTTTATCCATACATAAACTATTATTAAATTTCCAATACGATTTTCCAAAAACAAACTTATCCACTAAATGCTGAAATTGTAATTTAATGCCCGAATGATCCGGTGTTATCGATACCAAAATTTCACACTTATTCACTAATTTTTCTAAACTACATGATATAAACCAATAATCTAAACGACTTTGGACTAAGGACGACCTTTGTCTAAAAGTAAACTGTCTAACATTAGGATTCCTTTTCCTCCATATATCTTCTAAATCATATTTATTCAAAAAACTTTTTAATACCTCAATAAACCTAGATTTTAATACAATATTTGGCCCTTCATAATCCATGCCCCTTTCCATTATAGTGTTAAAATCTCCCCCTAATATTACCGAATAATTCTTATCAAAAACTTCAGATATACTTTTATCTAACTTATTCAAAAAATCAACCTGTAATTGTACTTTATCTCTTGTAGGGAAATACACATTTCCCAACAAAAATTTAACCCCTTGTATTTCCCCTTTAAATATAATGTACCTCCCTTCTTCATCTATTACAACTGCATCCCGTTTAAAATCTAAAAGGGGCGAACATAAAATAAGAACACCTCTACTGTGGTTTGACCCATGGCTAAAGAACATTGGCCCGCCCCATTCCTTCTTCCACTGTTCTTCTACTTCTATAGTACTATATGTTTCCTGTAAAAAAGAAATATCAGATCCTTTACATTTACACCATTCAAAAATGCGTGTTCTTTTATCCTTATTCCGTAACCCTCTTACATTTAAAGTAATCCAAGAAAAATTCACCATTTTATTTTACAGGTATATAAAATCTGTATAATTACCGCGTGATCTGTATCCCCCGTGAGCATGTTTATACAACAAAAATAACTACCACGAAACCTACATGACGTATCAAAAAACATATTGACTGTGAGCAGACCCCAACCCGTACACAACACACACGCACCCTTCCCCACCCAACCCTGTCCACCATCGAGAACTAACATAAAAAACAAACAAAAATAAAAAAATCCGGAAGTAGGCCTACTCCGTCAAGCTCCCCCCTCACACTTCCTCATATCAAGACAATGTTCCCTCAATATTATCCTAGTATGACTCTACCTTAAAAAAAAAAAAACATTTACTCTTTGACTAATCTTTGCCTTTTTCTTTCAAATCAAGAGCTACCTTTTAAGCTCATTACATTTCAAAAGAAAGACAAAAAAAAAAATACCTTACCGATGATGTGCATAGGGAAATGCATGCACTTATCATCAATTAATAATAAACCTCCTCAGCAGTGCATGCAAACAATACGCGCACGTCTGTTCAAAGTAATGATGATGCACGCACCTGCTATACATCAGAGTAAACAACTACTACAATAGTCCACACATTCCTTTAACATGGCATATACCATGTATACCTTAAAGATCTCGAATCCTCTAAATAAAGCCACTAATTCACCTGGGCTTAACTCTTTCAGTGAAAAATGTCACCATTACCTAATGATGCCAGGCCTGTTCATATAAACATCAACTATACATTCTTCATACCAAAGCATTATTTTGCATATAAACAGATTAAACACCTTATCTACGTATATGCCGACCTAAATCTTTCCAATGAAAACAGCCCCTCCTTCAAAATACCACTCAATAACAATACTCAATGAAACAAAATAAACAAATTGACCATGGCTGTACAATTATTGGGACCAGATACCATTAATACCAGATACCACACACACACACACACACACGCACACACACACCCTTATTCACATACACACAAACACACATACACACACACACAAACACACACACACACACACACACACACACATACTTGTATACCATGCAATATGAGCCCGTAAGTCCAGTCCAGTTATTTGAGGAGCTACTCGAAATGTATGGTTTGTGTGATAGGTGTTCTTATTGTGTGTGTGTGTGTGTGTGTGTGAGTGTGTGTGTGTGAGTGCACTTGCTCAAATTGCATGGTGTTTAAGTTATAACGCACACACAACACACAGCGATCTCATACACCATACAATTTGAGCCAGCCTCGCTCAAATTGCATGGTGCTTAAGTTCTAACACACACACATCACACAGCGAACTCATACACCATACACTTTGAGCCAGCCTCGCTCAAATTGCATGGTGCTTAAGTTCTAACACACACACAACAATCAGCGATCTCATACACCATACAATTTGAGCCTGCCTCGCTCAATTTGCATGGTGCTTAAGTTCTAACACACACACAACACACAGCGATCTCATACACCATACAATTTGAGCCAGCCTCGCTCAAATTGCATGGTGCTTAAGTTCTAACACACACACATCACACAGCGAACTCATACACCATACACTTTGAGCCAGCCTCGCTCAAATTGCATGGTGCTTAAGTTCTAACACACACACAACACACAGCGATCTCATACACCATACAATTTGAGCCTGCCTCGCTCAAATTGCATGGTGCTTAAGTTCTAACACACACACAACACACAGCGATCTCATACACCATACAATTTGAGCCAGCCTCGCTCAAATTGCATGGTGCGTAAGTTCTAACACACACACATCACACAGCGAACTCATACACCATACATTTTGAGCCTGC
Source organism: Echinarachnius parma (assembly GCA_037951105.1). Classification (NCBI taxonomy): domain Eukaryota; kingdom Metazoa; phylum Echinodermata; class Echinoidea; order Clypeasteroida; family Echinarachniidae; genus Echinarachnius; species Echinarachnius parma. The sequence continues at coordinate 45,135 of JBAMJV010001357.1, read as the reverse complement.
CTCGCTCAAATTGCATGGTGCTTAAGTTCTAACACACACACAACACACAGCGATCTCATACACCATACAATTTGAGCCAGCCTCGCTCAAATTGCATGGTGCTTAAGTTCTAACACACACACAGCGAACTCATTCACCATACAATTTGAGCCAGCCTCGCTCAAATTGCATAGTGCTTTAGTTCTAACACACACACACACAACACACAGTGAACTCATACACCATACAATTTGAGCCAGCCTCGCTCAAATTGCATAGTGCTTTAGTTCTAAAACACACACACAACACACAGTGAACTCATACACCATACAATTTGAGCCAGCCTCGCTCAAATAGCATGGTGCTTAAGTTCTAACACACACACATAACACACAGCGAACTCATACAGCATACAATTTGAGCCAGCCTTTCTCAAATTGCATGTTGCCTTAGTTCTAACACACACAACACACAACGAACTCATACAACATACAACTTGAGCCACCCTTGCTGAAATTGCATGGTGTTTTAGTTCTAACACACACACATCACACAGCGAACTCATACACCATACATTTTGAGCCTGCCTCGCTCAAATTGCATGGTGCTTAAGTTCTAACACACACACAACACACAGCGATCTCATACACCATACAATTTGAGCCAGCCTCGCTCAAATTGCATGGTGCTTAAGTTCTAACACACACACAGCGAACTCATTCACCATACAATTTGAGCCAGCCTCGCTCAAATTGCATAGTGCTTTAGTTCTAACACACACACACACAACACACAGTGAACTCATACACCATACAATTTGAGCCAGCCTCGCTCAAATTGCATAGTGCTTTAGTTCTAAAACACACACACAACACACAGTGAACTCATACACCATACAATTTGAGCCAGCCTCGCTCAAATAGCATGGTGCTTAAGTTCTAACACACACACATAACACACAGCGAACTCATACAGCATACAATTTGAGCCAGCCTTTCTCAAATTGCATGTTGCCTTAGTTCTAACACACACAACACACAACGAACTCATACAACATACAACTTGAGCCACCCTTGCTGAAATTGCATGGTGTTTTAGTTCTAACACACACACACACAACACAGCAAACTCATACACCCAGTGGCGTTGACAGGTTCTAACACCGGGGGGGGGGGGGGGGGGGTGATTTGCCGTTCACCGGACCAAGACCAATTTTTTCGTGGCCGAGACCACCTGCCGAAAGTGGCTCAGTGGGGGGGGGGGGGGGGGGGGGGGGGGCAAAACCTATGGGGGCTCACGATTTTGTGTGTGTAGGGGCTCGATGCCCAACCACACTCGCAGTGCTGCCAACTTTGAGCCATATGTGAGAGTGAGACATTGCAAGGAGCGAAGCGACAGTTTTGGATTGCGAGGGTGGGGGGGGGGGGGTGGGGCAAAACCTATGGGGGCTCACGATTTTGTGTGTGTAGGGGCTCATGCCCAACCACACTCGCAGTGCTGCCAACTTTGAGCCATATGTGAGAGTGAGACATTGCAAGGAGCGAAGCGACCAAGCCTGAGGGAGCGAAGTGACTGAGCGAGGGGAGGGTACTTGTCGGAGGGGGGTATCCCCCTCTCACGGTAGAGAGCTTTTGCATTTTTAAAATTTAAATTGTGCAATCCGGTGGTTACCTAGATAGGAAATTCGGGCTTCAAATTGACTGTATCTGGGAAAGCGTGTTATGATTTGATCGACCATAAATTTTGAATATATTTTCACAAAGAAAACAAATAATTGACACACTAATAAATATGCACCCCAACACAGGGAGCGAAATTACTAAGCAGGGGAAGGGTGTGGGAGGCAGGCCCGGCGGAGCCGCTACGGATGGTACGGATTCATACGTACCACTTTTCAGCCTATACCAAAACCAAAACAAAAAAAAGAGAGGGAGAAGAAAAGAAGAGAGACTGTTTGAGGATGATAAATGTCATGCCATGTAGGCTGATCATCACCAGCTAATGAAAGAACACGAACATCGAAGTGACATTACCCTTTTTCCATAATTATGTAACGCATTATCATATAAACCGAAGTCTGTAACCAATCGCAACAACTATACGACTTGTAAATTAATATAAATGTGCAGTAATGAATAAATTCAGACAAAAATCATGGAAGCCGAAGAACAGCGTATGCCACAAAACTTGGTCATCCAATCGCAAATTTTAAAAATAATATCCTCAAGAAAGTGATAAATTAAGCTCACCACCTGACCGTAAAACCTCCTATGTATAGGTTAGGCCTGTATAGATTTTTCTGCCCATTTTCGCCACCTCTTCATTCTATTTAAAAAAATTGCTTTCAATTCCAACGTAGGCCTTTAGGTTACAGTCCGTTATTCCGAAGGTTCGTTATTCCGAAGGTTCAGTTATTCCGAAGGTTCGTTATTCCGAAGGTTCGTTATTCCGAAGGTTCGTTATTCCGAAGGTTCGTTATTCCGAAGGTTCGTTATTCCGAAGGTTCGTTGATCCGAAAATAAAATCGGGTTCGTTATTCCGAAGGTTCGTTATTCCGAAGGTTCGTTGATCCGAAAATAAAATCGGGTTCGTTATTCCGAAAATTAAATCGGGCTTGTTATAATACTATAGTTTGTGTTTTGTTTATTTAATTTACAGCCTGCATTAAGCATACCCCTCCCCCTTTCCCTCCCTTGGCCAGACCAATCAAACAATTAAGTTTATTTTATCTCTTTATATGAAATTATAGCATTATAACAAACCCAAATTCATTTTTGGATTAACGAACCCGATTTCATTTTAGGAATAGCGAACCTTCGGAATAACGAACCCTCGGAATAACGGACCTTCGGAATAACGAACCTTCGGAATAACGAACCAGATTTCATTTTAGGAATAGCGAACCTTCGGAATAACGAACCTTCGGAATAACGAACCTTCGGAATAACGAACCGCACCCGGCCTTTATATAGGACACGATCATTTGGACACCCTTCACTGGTAAGGGGGTCAGGGCGGATCCAGGGAGTGGGCCGGGGGAGGGGGCGGGGGGTGCGGGGGGGTGGGGGAGGATCAGCAAATAAACAAATCAATTCTGATGATTTTTTTTCTTCTGCATGGCTTGTCAGAACATTTTGAAGTAAAAGGGCACCCCAAATAGAGATCCATCAAAGCATCGGTAAGATAATTTTGAGAACCTTTTGCTCCCATCTTGAACACAATCCTTCTACATCAAGCGCATCATTTACAGATCCACCTAACTATACGAAAATACGCCAGAAACAACGGTCTATATTCACTTGGTCTAATACCACTTGGTCTAATCATCAGTTCGTCTAACTCCACTTCGGCTAAACCCATTTGGTCTAATAATCACTAGGTCTAATGCCCATTTAGGCAATTGCCGTTTTGTCTAATCACCAAATGGGCTAATTGTCAATTCGTCTACTTTTTTTTCTTCCTCGTTTCGTCTATTATCACTTCGTCTAATATCAGTTCGTCTAATTCCCAGTTAGGCTTCTCTTCACTTGGTCTATATGCAATTCGTCTAATTACCGTTTGGTCTATATCCATTTGGTCTATTACCATTTCGTCTAATACCAATAGGTCTATTTTCCACCTGGTCTAAAAGCAGTTCGTCTAATGCCATTTCGTCTACACACTATTTCAGCTAATGACCCTTTAGTCTAATTCTCATTTGGTCTAACGATCGCCCACACTGACCTCTGTGATGGCCACCGCCTGCATACCGTATGAAAGATTACATAGGGCTGTAATTTTAGCTCTATGGATATTTAGCCACAGCGGTTTCACTAGACGAAACCTGTATATAAGAGAAAACTAATTGGCCGCTTCAATCAGGTGACCTTCATAGACAAGTCCCAAAATATCGTTCGTACGCTCACCACCCAAGGGAAAATAGATATGTGGCCGCTATAAACAAGTGGACTTTATAGACGAATTTCATCAAACAGTGTATACATTGACCACCTAAAAGAAAGCAAGATAGTGGGCGTTATAATCAGGTACCTTCAAAAAAAGAACAGGTCCATAACATCGTATATCGTCAAACAGGGGCGTAGACAACGGGGGGATGAGGGGGATCCTCACAAGGTGGGGAGATGACATGTACAATTATCCTCACGCCCCCACCCCCCCCCCAGCTTTTATGGAAGCTTTTTGTGTGTGTGTGTGTGTGTATCTGTATACGAGTGGGAAAGAAAACAATCGTTGTATGAGCTAAGACTTGTTAATTCTAAGGTTAAAAACCTAATTTATACATCCACTTTTAATTGTAAAAAAAATACAAAATGTGTATATTCTGCATACAGAAAATATTTAAATTCTCTATGTTTTTATTGATATTTGTTTCATAAATAGTAACTTTTATAATCCTTTTAGAAGTTTTCATTTCATTGTTTAATTGAATTGTCATTTTGTCATCAGGGTCCAAACAAATGTTTTCTTTTCGTATTTTTGGGCAAAATAACCTAATAAATATTAATGTGGAATTGCAAGCTCGTACAACTTCAAGCAATCAATTATCTCGTATGTCAAAACAAAGCGGTATACCTCCCCCCCCCCCCCCCCCCCTCCCCTCCCCGCAAGTGGCACACGCGGCATTTCAAGGCATCAATAGTCTAACAAATATCTACAAAAAGAAAAGAAAATCCTCCAATCTTCCAATGTCAAAATTAAGCTTGCCACTGTTTAAAGGTGGTATCTCACCGGGCTGGAGACTTGTTGGCGACCTGTTGGCGACTCGAGTCTCCACAAGGTTGCCGCGACGTCGCCGCGACTTCTGCCTGTCTGTATACATCTAGATCTACAACTAGATGATAAAAACTTCAGTCACGTGGTCTCTAAAGTGGGTCAAGCACCGTCAAACAAAGTCGCGGAGACGTCGCCGCGACGTCTCCTCTCAGTCGCCTTGGTCTCCAGTAGATTTCGGAGACGTCGCAGAGACGTCGCGGAGACCTGCTGGAGACCTGCTGGAGATTTTTCCGCGACTCCCTGGTGACCCGGCTAGTCTCCATGAGACGTCGCGGAGACTGGAAAAAGTCAGACACGTTTGATTTCCCCGGCACAATGGGCGTAGATTTGTCATTGATACCTATTCAACTAGGGGGAATATCTATTCATTCATTCCCCCTGATGAATAGGTATTACGTAAGTATCTACGCCCACATTCCCCGTGACTCCCCGGCGACCCGGCTAGTCTCCAGGAGACGTCGCGGTGACGTCGCGGAGACGTCTCCGCGACTAGCAGAGACTGAGTCGCCAACTAGTCGCCAACTAGTCTCCAGCCCGGTGAGATACCACCTAAAGCTTTCAAACAAGTTTCATAAGCAACATTATTTTGGCACACACAACAAACGATGTCTGCTAGCATGGTTCATTTGACTACAGAGAGGAGCAAATATGACCGGAAACATGATTCACAGGTTAATATTAAGATATTTCACACACATTTATAAACTATAGGGTAACCTTATGCTTTCACAACATATACTTGTATTACACTGGTTATTTAGTGGTAATTTTGACTTGTCTAGTTTCGGACGGGTGCATAGGATATAACATGGGTTAAGACACTTCTTGAACAGGGCCCGGAATCGGGTGGGGGCTGGGGGTGGAGCCCCCACTTTTTTTGGCTAAAAAAAAAAAAATACATAAACATAATAATAACACACTATATAACAATTATTGAAATGTGGTCAGCAACTCAGCACACTTCTTTCAACACCTTTTCGCGGCCCCTGTTGAACTTAGTGGGCACTATTACTGATACTGAATTACAATTATCATATCAAACTTTACACTAACGTCCTTTAGACCAAATGGTCATTAGACTAAATGGGCATTAGACTATGTGGTCATTAGCCCAAGTGGGACATTAGCCCAAATGGGAGTAGCCCAACTGTCAATTAGACCAAACGGGAAGTTGAAGAAATTGTGATTAGACAAAGTGATGAACTGCCCATCTGGATATAGCCGAAGTGGGTGTAGCCCAAATAGATATTAGACGAAGTGATATTAGACGAATCGAATATTAAACAATCTGGTGATTAGACGAAATGGCATTAGACTAAGTGGGTTTGGACCAAGTGGATATTAGACAATAAGGGTATAGCCCAAATGGTTATTAGAAGAACCGGTTTGCGGCCTACCACAGTACAAGTGAATTAAAGCACTAGGTACACAGGTATTAAGAAATAAAATGAGAGTTTAATAACAAGTAATTGTTCAAATCATTGATCATATTTAAAGTATTCATTAGTTCAAGCTAACAGCTAATATTTATAGTTCATGTGATACCGAATCTCCAGCGGAAGAGCGCCCCACGCGAGGTAGTGCGGGTCGAACCCAGTTCGATGTCGACGTCCTGACGCGTGACCATACGCTGTGCGCGCGAAGCCCCTGCTCCCGAGTACCCGCGTAGTCATCTGGCGCGAAAGAACCGCCCACGTTCCCGTTGTCCACGGTGGCGACGTAGCCCTTGTCCGTCGGTGATCTCACGCAGTCCCGAAGAGTGCCCAACGCGAAGTAGTGCGGGTCGAACCCAGTTCGATGTCGACGTCCTAACGCGTGACCGTACGCTGTGCGCGAAGCCTCTGCTCCCGAAAACCACGTAGTCATCTGGCGCGAAAGAACCGCCCACGTACCCGCTGTCCTCGGTGGCGACGTAACCCTTGGCCGTCGGTGATCCCTCCGAGTCCCGATGCCCGGTGCCCGGAATCCAAATTCCGCCTAAGCGAATGCGGCTGCAAAGAAAAAGCATCCATAACACTTGCAAATATATATTAAAGCAGTATCTTCTTGCTGACATATTAATCGCATGTTATCATTTGATCACTTCTTGTATGCAGTTAGCACATACAAACATCTTTGCAACAGATTGTGTAACGCAAACAAGTTATCTTCGGTTACATATCATGTCTAATTTTACCGACTAATGTATATTCAATGAATCAATCGTTACCTTTCCATACGTAATATAATATTCATCGCATACTCTCAATGGTGATATTATAAAGATACCATTCATTTACTATAGTATACATTACTCTCTATAATTATCTACATTTTGCTTGCAGTACATATATCGTATCAGAATATATTTACTGGTTTGTCCAGAAATTACTACAGTTAAATAATACATTTTATAAAATTAATTAATCATAAACAAGTTCAGAACTCACAGCTATCCTTGGTATGAGAAGCCCGTGAGAAGCTGTGGACCGATGCTTGCCCTCCCGGAGGAATTCGGTCTCTTTCTACGGTCGTCTGCACAGTCTGCATATACAGCCCGACTACTTGGCAGCTATGAATACGGGGAAAACACTCGCTCTCAACAGCAAAGTACACATTCTCCCAGAACTCCGGCCGTGTCTCGAGACACGCCTCCTATTGGTGGCTCAAACAGGTCCGCTCTCAACCAGATCTTAATGGCTTCTGACGTCTCACCAAAGCGCCCCAAAACTCATTCACAGAATCACCACATCCAGCAGTGTACAATACCGTTCACCCAATCACCAACTGATAAGTGTAAATTCCTCTCTCACCAATCATTAATTTACCCACTCATCAATCACCATGCTATCATGTGACTTGACGCTCAACTACAATTGGCCCTACAAGTACGGCTACGAGCCTATCGTCCCGTTACTAGGTGAGGCAAACATTTATATGCAAAACACAGCCCCGAGTTACAGCTCGGCAAACCCAACCTGGGTGCGGTGTCCGATCGTGCGCACCAATCACGGTGTGGCACGCGATCGCGCTATCCCGTAAATCAACAAACAGCTTTGCTGCTATGCCGGGCAAACAAATGAGCAATAACAAATTAAACCAGCGCTGCCTACTGGAGCGACACATCGTAATAATACCCGATTCCATAACAAAGCATCATCGCGCCGTGCACGTGCTGGGGTCCTTGCCCAAACACACGTAAACAAACTAGGCTTAATTCAAATCTACTGTGACAATTCACCCCCTTCTTAAGTTTTTTTTTTCAAAAAAAAAAAAAAAACCCACTACTTCTCCAGCGCTCAATTTAACAACATTTTACAACTCTTCTAAATGCAAATTAAATTTTAGCCCTTCTTTTTTAATGCCGTCTACAAGCGTAATCAGCACCGACACTAACTTTTCCCTCGATCCTTTAACCCCGCACCGATGCTGACGTCAACATCATTATCCTCTCCTGACCACGGGTCAGGTTCATCCAGGCCGGCCCCCAGCTTCTCTGCCCGAGGTCGCTTGTTGCAGTCACGTGCCATATGCCCTGGCCTACCGAAAATAAAGCATGCACCCTTCTTTGGTGCCCCACCCCCTTTTGGCCCGCTGACCGGCTTGTTCTGATGACCACCCGTTTCAAGACTAGGACTATATTAAACATGTTCGGCATCAGGTTGCTCCTCACTACTGGGGTGCACATTCCACCCAGTACGTGATTCAATGTACCTATCGGCGGCATCGACCATGCGGTCAAGTCTCCTTGGCCGACTTTCCTTGATGAAAGTGGCCATTGAGGATGAACAACTCGAATAGAATTGTTCCATCAACATCAACTCAATCAAATTCTCATACCCGGGTTGCAACCCCGATCATCTCATCCAATTATTTAGATAGCTCCGCATTCTGCTCACAAACTGAGAAGCAGATTCTCCACTCTCCGGTTTCGCTGCACGCAGCTTCTTGCGAAACCCCTCACTAGTCAAAGAATATCGCTCCAATAGCGCTTGCTTAACTTTAGTGTAATCCCGTGAATCATCTTCATCGATTCTAGCGTAAGTTTCAAAGGCCTTGCCTGTAAGAAGCGCACTCAAATTTGATGCCCATTACTTGACAGGCCACTGTTGAGCCTTCGCATAGCGCTCAAACCTATTCAAATATGCATCCATTTGATCCTTCCCATCCTGGAAAGTTGGCAACTTAGGCGCCCTACCCGCAGCTGCAGCAGCATCATCCGACTGCCCTACATTGCCTACGCCAGCTAGATTACTACTTCTCAACTCCTCAAGCTCTCTTTAACTTTAACTCAACAATGCTTGCTCTTCCTTTAAGTTATCCCGTTCTACCCCTCTCTGATCTCTCTCATTGTCCTGTTCCGCCTTCTCTCTCGCATGCTCACCATCAACAAATTGCTTCAATGCACTCCCCTCCAACCCGAGTGTCCTCCCAATCGACACAAGGTTACCCAAATCCATCTTATTTGCACCTCAAAACAATCAGCACAAGGGGGGGGGGGTAAAAAGCACTCACCAATTGTCAGGCTGAGTCGAGCAGAGGTGAACAGACTTGACCGCAGAGACAGGGGCAGAGCAACGGTACAGCTAGTCACGTAGAAGCTCCTGTAGTAACAACAAAAGAACTCGGAACTTCTACGTTAGTACAGAGCAATGTTTAATGCGATATATATAATCACAATTGTACATAAAAATGCGAATCAATGATAAATATTTTCTCAAATTATTACATCAGCTACAAACCCTTTAAAGAAAGTCCCTTCGTGGTCGCCAAAAATTGGCAAAGGTTTTGCGGCCTACCACAGTACAAGTGAATTAAAGCACTAGGTACACAGGTATTAAGAAATAAAATGAGAGTTTAATAACAAGTAATTGTTCAAATCATTGATCATATTTAAAGTATTCATTAGTTCAAGCTAACAGCTAATATTTATAGTTCATGTGATACCGAATCTCCAGCGGAAGAGCGCCCCACGCGAGGTAGTGCGGGTCGAACCCAGTTCGATGTCGACGTCCTGACGCGTGACCATACGCTGTGCGCGCGAAGCCCCTGCTCCCGAGTACCCGCGTAGTCATCTGGCGCGAAAGAACCGCCCACGTTCCCGTTGTCCACGGTGGCGACGTAGCCCTTGTCCGTCGGTGATCTCACGCAGTCCCGAAGAGTGCCCAACGCGAAGTAGTGCGGGTCGAACCCAGTTCGATGTCGACGTCCTAACGCGTGACCGTACGCTGTGCGCGAAGCCTCTGCTCCCGAAAACCACGTTGTCATCTGGCGCGAAAGAACCGCCCACGTACCCGCTGTCCTCGGTGGCGACGTAACCCTTGGCCGTCGGTGATCCCTCCCGAGTCCCGATGCCCGGTGCCCGGAATCCAAATTCCGCCTAAGCGAATGCGGCTGCAAAGAAAAAGCATCCATAACACTTGCAAATATATATTAAAGCAGTATCTTCTTGCTGACATATTAATCGCATGTTATCATTTGATCACTTCTTGTATGCAGTTAGCACATACAAACATCTTTGCAACAGATTGTGTAACGCAAACAAGTTATCTTCGGTTACATATCATGTCTAATTTTACCGACTAATGTATATTCAATGAATCAATCGTTACCTTTCCATACGTAATATAATATTCATCGCATACTCTCAATGGTGATATTATAAAGATACCATTCATTTACTATAGTATACATTACTCTCTATAATTATCTACATTTTGCTTGCAGTACATATATCGTATCAGAATATATTTACTGGTTTGTCCAGAAATTACTACAGTTAAATAATACATTTTATAAAATTAATTAATCATAAACAAGTTCAGAACTCACAGCTATCCTTGGTATGAGAAGCCCGTGAGAAGCTGTGGACCGATGCTTGCCCTCCCGGAGGAATTCGGTCTCTTTCTACGGTCGTCTGCACAGTCTGCATATACAGCCCGACTACTTGGCAGCTATGAATACGGGGAAAACACTCGCTCTCAACAGCAAAGTACACATTCTCCCAGAACTCCGGCCGTGTCTCGAGACACGCCTCCTATTGGTGGCTCAAACAGGTCCGCTCTCAACCAGATCTTAATGGCTTCTGACGTCTCACCAAAGCGCCCCAAAACTCATTCACAGAATCACCACATCCAGCAGTGTACAATACCGTTCACCCAATCACCAACTGATAAGTGTAAATTCCTCTCTCACCAATCATTAATTTACCCACTCATCAATCACCATGCTATCATGTGACTTGACGCTCAACTACAATTGGCCCTACAAGTACGGCTACGAGCCTATCGTCCCGTTACTAGGTGAGGCAAACATTTATATGCAAAACACAGCCCCGAGTTACAGCTCGGCAAACCCAACCTGGGTGCGGTGTCCGATCGTGCGCACCAATCACGGTGTGGCACGCGATCGCGCTATCCCGTAAATCAACAAACAGCTTTGCTGCTATGCCGGGCAAACAAATGAGCAATAACAAATTAAACCAGCGCTGCCTACTGGAGCGACACATCGTAATAATACCCGATTCCATAACAAAGCATCATCGCGCCGTGCACGTGCTGGGGTCCTTGCCCAAACACACGTAAACAAACTAGGCTTAATTCAAATCTACTGTGACAATGGACTAAGTGGTTGTAGACGAAATGGGTTTAGACTATATAGGATTAGACGAAGTGGATATTAGACGAAGCGGGTTTAGACCAAGTGGGGGTTTACCGAGAAATAACAGTTCCACTATATGAGATACACATGGGATCAACAGCGTGTGCTTTAGTGTGTCCACGGGCGTATGATCTCGAAGTATAGGGGATACCCGGGGCGGGGGGGGGGGGGGGGGGGGAGGGGGGGGGGGGGTCCTCAAGTATTTAGTGGGTATACGGGGATGTGCCGCTGGGAAGGGTGAATTTTTCAAGAAAGGTCCTTAGACATTTGTGCCTTTTTTATTTATTCCTTTTCCCTCTTTTCTCCCTCATTTTCTCCGGGATGTTGGAATTTGCCGATGTGAAATTGCTAAAATGTTCAAGCTCGCTCCGCTCGCTAGCATACATAATATTTCACAACCTCGGGTGTTTATATTGCCAAAGTTCCCTGGTGTGGGAGGGGGGACACCCTCCCCCCCCCCCCCCCCGCTAGGTGGCTTCGCTCCCTCAAAGTATAAACTTTCGCCCTCCCTAAGAAATACCCTGGCGCCGCCCCTGTAGTATGGTACAGTTTACTAATGAAGAATTTCATCAAAAACTGCAAAATGATTGGCCATTGTTTTATATTACAGATTTGAAATCCTTAGACATACAGTAGGTAAATTGTTCACAAAAAAATCCTTAGACATGGGTACCTATTACAGCAAAAGGACCCTTTAATGTGGGTATGGGTTCGGAGGCATAGGCGCCGGAAGTGGGGGGCAGCCGCCCCCCCCCCCCCCCAATCCAAAAAGTGTGGGGGGGGGGGGGGGGCAAAACAGAATGTGCCCCCCCCTCCAAAAAAAAATTCCCCCCTCCCAAAAATAAAAAAAAGAGTGAGAAAGACAAAATCAAATGTATTAGCTAACGTTCAAAGACTAGTTTATACACCCATTTTCGAACAGATTATCTCAGTTTGTTGTAAACATTCTGATGAGAGTTTCTAAATTTCCTTCACAGGTATGGCATGAAGTGCACCAAATTGCGCCATTTCAAGTACATAAATGCAAAATATTCCCCGTGGGAGGGGGATACCCCCTCCCAAACCCTCCCCCTCTGGCTCTGCCCAAGCCCTCGGTCGCTTTGCTCCCTCGGGATTCATTATTGGATGTAGGCCATGTTGTTAGATCATACACGGGGAAGATTTTGCATTTATATACTTGAAATGGTGCAATTTGGTGCATAAAAACATGATCCAACAACATAGCTTACAACCAAAAATGAGTCCCGAGGGAGCGAAGCGACCGAGGGCTGGGGCAGAGCCAGAGGGGAAGGTTTGGGAGGGGGTATCCCCTCCCACGGGGAAGATTTTTCATCTATATACTTGAAATGGTGCATTCTGGTGCATAACAACATAAACCATATGCCACATTATGTATGATCCAACAACATAGCTTACAGCCAAAAATGAGTCCCGAGGGAGCGAAGCGACCGAGAGCTGGGGCAGAGCCAGAGGGGGAGGGTTTGGGAAGGGGTATCCCCCTCCCACGGGGAAGATTTTGCATTTCATACTTGAAATGGTGCGATTTGGTGCATAAAAACATAAACCATATGCCACATTACGTATGATCCAACAACATAGCTTACAGCCAAAAATTAGTCCCGATGGAGCGAAACGACTGAGGGCTGGGGCAGAGCCAGAGGGGGAGGGTTTGGGAGGGGGTATCCCCCTCCCACGGGGAAGATTTTGCATTGATATACTTGAAATGGTGCAATTTGGTGCACGTCACACAAACAGCCACAAACAGCCTACACAGGAACTACGTGGACCGGTACATAAAAATCCACCCCAGACGTACCATACGCAAGTTACACAACAAACTGAGATAATTTGTTTACGCGCGAAGCGCGCAGCGAAAACGTTAAATGGATGATTGTATAACTTAGTTTTTAAACGTTAGAATTAACAAGTATTGGCTGATACATTCTTTTCCCTTTTCTTTCTTTCTTTCTTTCTTTTCTTTTCTTTTTCTTTTTTTTGAGGGGGGGGGGGGGCTTTTTGGGGGGGCAAAAACGCGTTTTGCCCCCCACTTTTTGGATTGGGGGGGCAGCCGCCCCCTGCCCCCCCCCCCCCCCCCACTTCCGGCGCCTATGCACGCTTTCCCAAATACAGCCAAATTTCCTTATCTAGGTATGCACAATTTCAAGTCCAAAAACGCTTCGCTCCCACGCAATTTCTCACTCTCACATCTAGCTCAAAGTTGGCAATCCAGAGTGTGGTTGGGCATATGAGCCCCTACACACAAAAATTGTGAGCCCCCTTGCGGTTTTGCTCCCCCCCCCCCCCAATCCAAAACTACTTCCGGCTCGCCTGTTCAGAGGTCTCAGCCGCACACGCCGTCCGACAATTATCTGATTACCCCCCCCCCCCCCCCACCCCCAACCCGGGAGGGGGGATATATCCCGCACTTTTTGATTTGGGGGTGGCCTGTACAAGACAAACAATCCCCACTTTTTTTAGAAGTTAAATCTTCTAAAAATCTTACAAAATGCATAATAATAATACTAATAATATATAACTGCAACGATTATGACCATACCTACACAGTGATGTTTTAAACACCAATTTCCAAAATGTCTCCACGTGGGAGGGGGCACACCCCCTCCCCCAAGTATCTATAGACATACACGGATGGCAGACGGACGATGTAAGTGTATTTCTGGTGTGTGTGTGTGTGTAGGGGAGATGGTGATGATTTCTGTAATTAAGTATATCAAATTTTCTTGCATTATTTCGAGTCCAAATTTGCAACTGAGCTCCCTACCGTGGGAGTGGGGGAAACCCCTTCCCACCCCCCCCCCCCCCCCTTAGCTCATACAACTAATGTTTTCTATCCCACTCGTTTACAAATACATACAGAACAAAAATATCCTTCCCTAAAACCTGGGGGGGGGGGGGGATGATTGTACATGTCTTCCCCCACCCTCCCCCCCTCCCCACCTTGTGAGGTGAGGGGGATGCATCCCCCTCACCGCTGTCTACGCCCCTGCATACACCATACAACTTGAGCCACCCTTGCTCAAATTGCATGGTGTGTTAGTATAACACACACACAACGCACAGCGAACTCATACACCATACAACTTGAGCCAGCCTCGCTCAAATTGCATGAAGGCTGGCTCAAATTGCATCGTGTTTTAGTTCTAACACACACACAACACATAGCGAACTCATACACCATACAACTTGAGCCAGCCTCGCTCAAATTGCATGGAGGCTGGCTCAAATTGCATGGTGTTTTAGTTCTAACACACACACAACACACAGCGAACTCATAGACCATACAACTTGAGCCAGCCTTGCTCAAATTGCATGGTGCTTTAGTTATAACACACACACAACACACATAAAGAAATTATACACCATCCAACTTGAGCCAGCCTTGCTCAAATTGCATGGTGCTTTAGTTCTAACACACACACAACACACACAAAGAAATTATACACCATCCAACTTGAGCCAGCCTTGCTCAAATTGCATGGTGCTTTAGTTCTAACACATCACAAACAAATAGCTCAAATGCCAGACAACTTGAGCCACATGACTCTGGACATTGTAATTAGCAATAGAGACACGACTCATGAACCTTGGAATAAAGCAATTAAATTAAAAATTTTAGATACCAGATCAATGTTTCATATTTTTAATGTTCTCAGACAATTCAAAAATGCTGATTTCTTATAAAAGGTAAAATGTAACAAGTGTGTCAGGGTCAGCCAATGAACTTGTCAGCCCAACCTTATTAAAGGGATAGTTGAGTTCTGGTAAAGAGAGTACAGTTTTGGTCAAACTGAATTTAAGTAACCAAAACCTGAACCATTACATTACAAACTAATAGTTATAACTCTACCATGCGCTCTCTAAAAACTTATTGGTTTAAACCATTTTAAATTAAATATTGTGCATGTGAAGGTTCGTAAATATAGTGATTAGAAAGAGAGAAAATCAACAACTATCAAAAAACTTTGTTTGAACATTTTTGAATAGAGGAAGCATTTTTTTAAAATTTGTAACGGTTGGTTCAAAATTATCTAATATTTGGGGGGCCCCACATTTATTACAAATGGTCACGTTTAAAGGGATCTAGTAACTTTGTTGAAATGTGCAAAAAGTGATGAATGGTTGATGCAATGTATACCGTTATCTCATATGTACACAGGGTATTGTGTGAACATTTCAAGTCAAATGGACATTGCATGGCCAAGTTATGAGCGAAAATGCAAAGTGATATTTACTAACTCACTGCAATCACTTTGTAAGCGATAAGAAAAACTCCCCCGGAGTTTTTCTTATCTGAATACTACGATCGTACATATCTTTGTAACGAAAGGGAAATTTGAAAAACCGAAACCTGTCCCATGATTTTATTGTTAATACGAATACAACAAGGTATGAGGGAACCGCTAGAATTAAAATTTTATTTTGAGGATTTGGACAATGTTACTAAGTCCCTTTAAGGATATTTCAGCCACTTCTAAACCGATTTTGATCAAATAAAGTTTATTCTGTCACTAAAATATTATGCTCATTCAAATTTTACACTCAGTTTTTCATTATCTCACAAAAAAATATTATTTATAGCGCCCTCTCTACCAAAACTAAACTATCCCTAAGTAAAAACTTTTTTTTTAATGATCAGAAATTCAAATTTCAACATTGTCAGAAAATTCTGAAATTGTAAATTCAAAAATTACAAATAGATCATTGTAAGTACATTCAGTAAAAATTCAACATTGTCGGAAAATTATCAAATTGTAAATTCTTAAATTACAAATAGATCATTGTAAGTACATTCAATAAGAATTCAACATTGTCGGAAAATTATCAAATTGTAAATTCTAAATACATTGTGAGTTTATTGTGAGTTTACCAACCAAGGAAAGAATCAGCACCAAATTGAAGACGGTAATTGATGGGATGATGAGTGATAAATGCACTCTCATTTGTAAGAATGACCCATTAATTCTAAAATTAGGAGAACATTATGTAAGCAAATCAGGACACACTAACAACAGCCACCACTACATTGGGCAGAAAATGAGAGAAGTGGCTCGATTATTAGATGAGACGCGCTCAGTTTGCTCATGTTTTCAGACAGCAAAAGACCTAATAGATACAGTCAATTTTGACTCCCTTGTACAAGCGACTCGCCTATGTGCTTCCTATGACGAAGGAACATCAACATACGTGTGTCCATCACTCACTAGAAAGCTTGGTCACTCGCTAAACAGGATGGCAGATATTCTCTATGCTGAAGACCTCAAAATAGGACTGCATAACAAGAATGCAGAAAGCTTTCAAAAACTGTATCAGCTCACAAATGGGAGCATCCTGTCCAACTGCCTCTCTCACAAGATATCACAGCGCTTCATAAGTATCTAAACAAGCTAGAAGAGACCTTAAAAACAACCATGAAGAATAGTGGTATTACAGTAGAAAACTTTGCAGAGCTTGCTTAATGTGCGCTTACACAAGTTGTGTTATACAATAGGAGAAGACCAGGAGAAACACAGTTTTTTAAGGCTGGTGCTTACAGGAAAAGGCTAATGCATGGAAGACAAGCACAGCCAGAAGTACTAAATGCGTTGTCCTTGTCAGAAAGAGTGTCTATTGATAGACTGTCCTTAATTTACATTAGGGGCAAAAGAGACAGAGGTGTGTCTGTCGTTCTGACTAATAATATGACAGAATCTATAACGATTCTGTGCAATGAGAGCAACAGAAAAGTGGCAAGCGTCAATCCTCAAAATTTGTACATATTTGCCACAAATAACTTTGATGGTCAAGGACCACAAAGGTCACATGATTGCTTGCGCCGTTTTGCAAAAGAATGTAATGCACAATATCCACAAACACTCACTGCCACATCCTTGCGTAAGCAAATAGCTACAATGTGCCAACTACTGAATTTGAAGAATCATGAGCTTGAACAGCTCACTCACCACCTGGGTCATGATATCTCTGTACACAGACAGTACTACAGACTGCCAAATGAAGCCATAGTCTTAGCCAAAGTCAGCAAACTGCTCAACTTGTTTGAAAATGGTAAAGTTCAAGAGTACAAAGACATGTCATTAGATAATATCCCTTTAGATGACATCCCTATAGATGACATTATATCCCTCATAAGATCGTTTTACCATTGCATTTGACAAATGATAGTTTTGGACAACACGCGCAATCCCCGCGCAATCATGTGACCGGGCTGTTAGCAAAAAATTAACACTAAAAGTTCGTTACGCGTTCGTCCCATAGATCATGTGTTTAAGCAAAATGCACACGCGATCAAATTTGTGCAGTACTCTATGGCGCACACGTTCTAGTCACGTGATTGACATTGCTGGTAAAAACTAACACCCTGGGAAGAAGAACGCCAAGACAGCCAATAAGCACATCCATGGGAATGAAATGAAAATGAAATGAAATGAAATGAAATGAAATGAAATGAAATGAAATTTATTAATATCCTTTCACCCTTAACAAGGGTATTGAGGATAACAATATAAGAAATGTCTCATTGAATAATGTCACATAGTTATATACAATATGTACAAAGTATAATCATATAATATTTACAAAGTATAATGAAAACATCTAATATTTACAAAGTAATGTTCTCTAATTGTAAGTTTGTTATAAATGTATATGCAGGTGATGTAGTAATCAATAAATTAATTAAAGGCACTAAATGAATTAGTTACAAATTATTTCAGTTTCAGATTTATCACTGTGAAAATCTAAAATTTTAGATTTTACACTTAATGTTTGATTTTCAATATTGAAATACAAGCAGTGATAATTCTTTGTCGTATGTACAATAATATACAAAAATATACACAATATTTATTTAAATCTGTCCATAATGATGCTGCAGAATTTGGATAGCTTCAACAAAGCACGCTAGCACGCATTCATCGCGTATGTGCGCAACTGCCAGCGCGTTGGTGCGCACTCAGTTTTGCGTCTTTGTGATTGTGTGCGCAAAATAACAATAACTTTAAGCGTATTAGATGCGCCGTGGTTCTGGAGGCTCATACTGGCTTCATTAATGTCGATTGATTTTTATATCAAAATTTACAAGCGATTTTATGAAATATTCAGAGATTATCACTTATTTTGCTATAAGCTGAACACAATCACTGATATTGATGAGTGATATAAAACAACTAACGAATGTGCTTGATTGTGATAGGCAATCTATTACCTCGGTGGGCTCAAAATGACTATTACCCTCAGCTACGCTTCGGGTAATAATCATTTTGAGCCCACCTCGGTAATAGATTTGACTATCACAAGAAGCCCATTCGTTAGTTGTATATCACTATAGATGACAACACAATGCTCTCTGAAGAACCCGACCCAAACCCAGCTTTACAAAAGCCTGGATCAAGCAAAGTGCCAGTTGAGATGTGCAGCAGCAATGACCAGAAAAAAAGTGCTTTCTGAAATTCATGCTGGAAGAAAGAAGAAGCCATTCAAGAGAGAAGCATGGTCGAAAAAGGAGTTGGCAGCTATAAAAGCTGATAAATCCTTAAAGGTATGCCTGGCACTAGGGAAAGTTCCTGCAGTTTCTGCATGTAAAGATGCGATTGATAGTTGTCCCATTTTGCAAAAGAGAAGCGTTGTGCAAGTGAAAAGTAAAGTGTGGACAATGATACAACAAATGAAAAGAATGGAAAGGTCTTGAGAAATCAGAATAGTAAACAAATATACCATGCACCGAGAGCCTCTAGTTGAAATTATGGATTCCGAGGTGACAGGAAAAGCACTATTTTCTGAGAGGCGCTGCCCCAAGTATAAACTGCTTTTTCTTTCACCCAGGAATCCATCATTTCCATTTCCCCGAGTTAATGTTGACAGCAGTCTATGTTAAGAATTAACTAACTATCAAACCTATCCTGTTTCGTATGTTGCATGTATGCAGTCATTAAATCAATGAACATAATGAACAAGTGCATTCAACTTAACACATATCCTAAGGCAGAGTATAATTCAACCTGTCTAAGTCATCAAATTGATGTAATACGATACAATGTTGTCCATAAACAAATATTGTATTGGCTTATCAAACCAATAAAAAACAACATATCAACATTCAGTAACTCTTCGTGTCTCGAACCTTTAACATTATAAACATAATAAAGGCACTAATTATCAACCTGAACAGTTCACCTGGAACTGATATATCTCATCAATTATAAATTAGATGACGTTATCTCATGGAATAATGATAGTTACATTGTATACAATTGTCTAAAGAACCTTTGTGGTGAACCTGTCACGTGTATAGATCGTTCACTAAATATCTTCCTAACTAGGTCGTCTGTTACCCTATACTGTCCTATGTTCCACCATAATTGTACTTGTCTGGTTGCTTTCTCACATGTCTTGTCAAACGAAGTCAAGATTTGTAGTTGCCCTGCTTTAAATCGACCTCTGTGCAGGGTCATAAGCCTGTCAGTGGGGGCAGACAAAAGGAGCTCAGTGGTCGACAAAGGCATCAAACTCACATCCCTTTAAAAGATGTTTAAAGGCAGTGACGTTGATTAACAATCCAAATAATTCTAACTCGGTGACGCTATAGCGTTGACATGCTACGGGGAGCAATTTGGAATAATATCCAATAATTCTCTCTTTTCAATTTATAATTTGAGTTAAATGACAATGACAATGAATGACAATGAATTTTATTCTCAATAACGGCCCCTCACGGGGGCATGGGAGAAATACAATTACAAGTGTACAAGTATATATGCATATAATATGCACAAGTATAAACATGATAATAAAACAAACACAATCTTTGGCAACACTTCTTTGGCACTAAGAGAACTTAAATAGCAACCAGTAGCAATTCGTGAGGTGTCACTATAAAGTGAGAATTGTCCATTACTGTTAGGCATGTGAAGAACAGGGGGTCTAGTCATGAGGTTTATATGAAAAGCATGAAAGTGAGCCTGAAGTGTGTGAAAGCCTGTCCTCATTGAAAGGATCACCTAAGAGACAATCTTAAATTGTGAAGCTTCGTAAGGCCGGCGAATATGAGCATGACCGAAAGGTTATACTAGGTGAAGCACGGGGTCCATTAGTAGTTCACAAAAGACCTAATTTCAGTAAAGGGAAGAGCGATCTTAACAGTTACATGTTCTGTAGTGGATGCAAGGGTATGTATAAAGAGGCTTTGTATCGCCACGCAAACAAATGCAAAAGAAAGGCAGGGAGACGTGAACAGCATCAGCGGGCTGGTGCTGCCCTATTTCCAACCAAGGAAAGAATCAGCACCAAATTGAAGACGATAATTGATGGGATGATGAGTGATAAATGCACTCTCATTTGTAAGAATGACCCATTAATTCTAAAATTAGGAGAACATTATGTAAGCAAATCAGGACACACTAACAACAGCCACCACTACATTGGGCAGAAAATGGGAGAAGTGGCTCGATTATTAGATGAGGCGCGCTCAGTTTGCTCATGTTCCTGTTTCTTCCCCTCTTTCTGCAAAGACATCGGAGAGACCAGGCAATACGTCACCTATCTCAGTATCATCTTCATCATCTTCATCATCTTCTGAATCAGGCAACCACTCACTCCCCGATGAATCCACTGTCTGTGCTGCCCTGTGCCAAGTCATGCCCTGAACCTGTAAAATAAGATATGCTTGTTAACATCCAAAAGTAAATGATTTCATTGAAGCAATTCTTTCAAATTGTGTACACAAATACAACAACATGAATCACTGGGTCGACAACTAAACTGGAGCAATTTACATCCTTAATACAATGGAGACATTCCGCAGTTTCATGTAGCCCGCAATATGTACTACGACTAGATGTAGGCTAACCCTTCAAAACGCTTTTCACTTCAAATTTGTTTCTCTTTTTTACTACACTTTGTGTTCCTGTCATAAGTTTCAATGATGGCAATTTTCAAGTAAAAGTGGAAAAAATCTGGTGAAACGTGCAACCTACTGTTTGCATTATGTACGCAAGTCAATGAAGAAAAAACAAAAAAATTGCTTATAAATAACAATTTGCCCCACAAACATCTTGAAATCAAGAACGGGCTGGAAGCAGAAAATGTTGCTGAATGTAGAGCGGAATACTGTGCTTTGATATTTAATTGAAAACTCACTATCAAAATTTTGACTTTAAATTTACATATTTGAAAATTCTAAAATTCTTGAAAGAGCATTTTATACTATACATCTGTACAGGTTAACTCGTGTCAATCAATCTGAGGTCACTAGAATGTATGTATGAGTTCGCTGTGTGTTGTGTGTGTGTGTGTTAGAACTAAAACACCATGCAATTTGAGCAAGGCTGGCTCAAGTTGTATGGTGTATGAGTTCGCTGTGTGTTGTGTGTGTGTGTAAGAACTTAAGTATCATGCAATTTGAGCAAGGGTGGCTCAAGTTGTATTAGCTCATAATAGCCTACAACATCAACAAACATATTATGGGGTAAATTGTCCTGTATAGTCTAAAGTGCAAGAGGCCCATGGAAAGAGCCTGATAACATCATTTTCTCAAGATATTGCAATAGTGAATAATTGCGTGAAGTAAAGACTATTTCATTGGTACAGACAGAAACCTGAACATCTTATTTCTAGATCACACATATATCAAATGATCCATCATCAAAACAAATGATGTGTGGTTATCATTACTAATGTACCATGCAATCTGAGCCAGAGAAAATGTTTTAGTGTGTAATCTATCTGATGCAACATGCAATTTGAGCTTCACTTAATTTGTGTATCATGTTACTTATGTACCATGCAAATCGAGCCTGTGTTTATATGTGTGTGTGTGTTTGTCTGCATATTTGGTCATGCATCATGAGGTCGCCTCCTTTTGCGTTACATGCCGATTTGGGATTCTGCAAGACAATGTTACAGTTGAGAGCAAATATTTTCTGAAGAACTCCCCCTATCCTATCAAAAATATACATTTTCTAAAAGGGAATTTCACAAAGAATCCAAATATGTACTCAGAAATAATACTAGGGGTATACTTATTTTTGTATATTGACCAAAATGTGAAATTTTGTTTCCCGTTATCGAGGTCAATATTTTCCATGATAATTTTTTCTGAGGTAGCTCTAGACAACTAATGATAATGTTTTCATGCAGAGCACACTTATACCTTTACACCAATATAATATTGTATGAGGTTCATGATTATTTTGTGGGAGATATTTTCATTCATACTTATTGGAAAAAATACAAAAAATAATTAATCATTTTCACTATGTAATAGTCACTATAGGAATGGAATATAAAGGGCAGGCCAAAAATGAATTGAGAAATAATAAAGTTTCATAAGTAAGCTTTGTAGTCTTGCACCTTTTCTTTGTGAAGATATTAACGTTTTTGCAAGAAAATGCACAAATGTTTCAGTCCCCAAGAGTTTGTACAGGTAACGCCCAATTGTCTATGTTTGTGTTGATTTAGTTTGAAAATAAACAAGGAGAAACACTTTTCAATGATTAAACATTATAGTTCAATATTTAAGCTTTCATTTGATACCAACATTGTAGTTGTACATCTAGTTTTCACAAAGTTATTGACGTTTTAGGGAAAATTGCACTTTGAGAGGCATTTTCCCATAGGCTTTGTACACGGGCGCCGCTTCCTGTGCCACCCTCTTGCTCCAACCTTCAAATAGCTGTATCTCCACTTTGAAACTTTGCATACAGATAGCTTTCTGGTAGTTCTTTAAAATGATACCAAATTTGTTAAGAAAGGTTTAGCAGTTGTTAAAGAAATTAAGAAAATGGTTGCAAAAAATCCCAAAATGTAACGGTGCCACCCTATTTGGGAGGTGAGTTCATGACACATGACACATGACCATATATATTACTATATCCGATGCAATTGAGCCAGACTCCAGATATAAGGCTTGTATTTGCAAATACTGTAAAATATTACATGAAAATATTCAACATTTTGAAAGGCAATGCTTTACCTTCTGGTTTTGAAAGTCAGTGTTGGTGGTAGTCTGCCCAAAGATTTGCTTGTTGCCACCATCAAAAATAACACTAGTCCTCTGTTGTTGTTGTTGGCTTGTGTTGCTGGAAAATAAACCTCCAGGTTCCCCTGTGACAAATGAAATTTAAACTGAATAAAAGTGTTGCTTAAGAATGGGGAAAATATTATAAATTTGCTGAAAACACCCAATAAACGGCCAATCTGTTGTAAGTAATAACTTGTGAATGTTAGGGGCAACACAACTCTGAATGTCGGGGGAAATTCAACAGTCCAACAGATCACTAAATTGGCTAAATTGAGAGAGAAAAGGAAGAGTATTTAAGCAAAGTTACACAATTCAATTAAAAGAAAAAAACATACTTATAATTCAATCAGTGCAATAAGTCTGCAATAACTTTGCATTTTTACTTCAACCATTCATCATTTATTGCGCATGTCAATTTTTTTTTACTAGATCCTAAGGCTGTAACCGATCATCGGATCGGCATGCCGATCCCGATCCGATCATGGTTGATCGGAGCGTTTTTGCCGATTTCCGATCATGCAGAACAAATCGGAAGATCGGATCGGGGAAAAACAAAAAATCATATTTTGGGAAAATAAATTAATACCAAAGCAACATATATCCATATGAATAAGCCCAAGGTAATCTTGTATGGGCATGCTTTCATTTCAAACTGATTACCTCTCCTTTTACAAAATTACTCAGGAGCGGGGATTAAAATATATATATATATATATATATGTGAATATCAACAACATACCAAATGATTGCTAAAAGTAATATTTCAGCAAGCAGCAACTTCAAACTCAAGGGAAGCCATTATGATGAAAATGTGTCCGCCTCCAACACTTTCGGTTAATTGTCGGAAATATCAAAATTGAGATTGTTAATGTTTTGAATTCTCTAGGATTTCAGCTTTAAAATGATGTATAACTTGATACATATAAGTTTGAAGAAGGCCAGAAAATGCAATTTGATAACGTGGACACGTTAAACAACAGAGAAAATCGCTTCTAAAGTTTTGCATCATACAGAAAAGCATTCTCACACATCGAGCGAAATCATAATTACCTGCAATATTCAGAGAATGTAGATGAAATATGTAAGAATAAAATCCCATAAAGTTGACATTTTTACCCAGAGACAATTTTGTATGATTTCGAGGCTCTATGTACTAAAGATCCACAGCGACTTATGACCGAAAGTGTGGTGCTTGGGCTCAAAAATGATGAGAGGAAAGATGGAGTAGATGGATCTTTGACTGCGCACAGTCGAAAATGATGCCTCCGCCATTTTATTTATATCAAGCAATCAAGACAGACTGAAATATGTAAAGCCTCAGACCACATCATTGGGGATCACACAACCATTTTATTTGAGTTCCATGTTCTGTATTTCTAAATTTGAATAATTATACTGGGCCAATGAAGTGTAGTCCCATATGATCGGAGCATCAAATACACATAATCACACAAACCTTGTATATCTCATGTTGCTGTTGTTGCTTTTGTTGTCCCTGCTGCTGTTGTTGCTTTTGTTGTGGCTGGTTGTTGTGGTTGCCAGACGGTTGTGGAGAGCGGCTGAGATTCCTCGGTGATGGGTTAGGAGGGGATGGATGTACACCACCACTCTCACGCAGATGCTTAGAGCTTGGAGGTCCGAATTCTGGACATGGAGGCCTCAAAGCTGGAGGAAAAAAGAAGAGAAGTCTGGAATATCACTTTTGGACAAATTCTTATTGAGATCAATTTATCCCCTTGCATATGGGAACCGAGTGGGCTATTTACAAAGTCTATGGGGATTTCAGAATCTCAAAGGGAACAGGTTAATGGTGTTATTGGTCGTGTTGGCTACATGAATAGTTACGTTGGCCTTGGATGGCTGAGATTCTGGAGCTATGGGTTATGAGGGGATGGATATAATATAAAAAGTGCATTAAACTCACCAAGATATATTGAGTTTAGCCCTCAATAGGTTAATATAAAAAGTGCATTAAAACTCACCAAACTCAGGCTCTGGGTGAGGAGCACTGGGCAATCTGACAGGAGCCGATGGCTGGACATGGGCAACATAGGACGACACTGTTGAACCATCATTGCTGCACGCCCCAGCACTCCTCTTCCTTTTCTTCTTCTTCTTCTCTTTCTCCTTCGATGATGATGACAAGTGTGACGATGATGTAGGTGCAAGAGGCCCCACCCCCACATGGCCTGCTTCAGGGTGGGGTGCTGGGAGGGGCTGCTGAGACTGGGAAGAGGGGGGTATGTCTCGCAGGGGCAGGAGGCATCGAGGGGAGGCGGGGGTTAGCTCAGACTGAGAGTTCTGTGATCGTCCTGATGAATGTAGGGGTGCCTTGGTGAAAGTAGTTATCTGGATAAGCAAGGTGCATGTGTATGACATACAATTAACACCACATTCCCAGATATATCCCATCTCCAAATATCAACCCATTCAGAAATAGCCAATAGAATACTTAAGTTGGGTAAATAAAAAGTATATTCACATTTTAGGTTTCTACAAAGATACCACTTATCGATGGATCTAAAAGGACTCACATACATTGTAATCGATAAATGTTTGTGTGATATGAATAACTTGTTCTTGAAAAGAAAGGGCAATTCTGCTTCAATTTGTTACACACTGTATGCATGGGAACTTGTCATTTGAGAGATACCTGACCTAAGCATCCTGCACAGCTTCATAATGACCACCTTTCCCTCAGAGGCTGGGTGGCCTAATCTCTCCTGAGGATGGTTACCAGATGTGCCAAACTTTACAGAATTTGTAATTTTATATAGTTTTATGAAGTTAATTCGCAAAAGTTGAAAAAAAACTTCCACTCTCAGTCCATCATTTCACTTATCCTCTAAACTTGTTATCAATTATTCGAACTATATTTTTAAAAGTGAAACAAGTATTTGATCACTGCCAAAATATGTATCACTTTCTAAATCAGATGATACCTACCTCTCGTTGCTGCTGCTGTTGCTGCTGGTGAGGCAGGGGGTCTGTATGGGGGTCAGTAATTGGCACGGGGGCATCTCCTTTGGCCTGCTCAGGTGTGCTCTGTATTGTTTCTGCTCATCCAAAAGACAACAAAAGTAATGTAAAGCCAGAGTTCCCCATATTTACCTTTTTAAAGTAATCAGACATTGAAAATGCAGAAACCTTTCCATGTAATTTTATTGATCAAACATTGCTAAATCGCAATGGAAATAGTGATTTTTTGTTTCCAGTCGTGAAATTATTGCCAATTTATTTTACCAACTGTTTTCAAAGTCCTATGAGAAGTCTTTCTTTAGAATTGCATTGCATCAAAATATGGCACAAATTATGCACATGTATAGTTTTCTTTTCCTTTTTACCTCTCTTCTACTTTTTTTCTAGGATCTCTATATTGATTTATTACAAGAATATTTATCAATCCGCTCCACAGTTTTGGTTACCCCTGGCAAGCACATGTACGCTTTGATCCCTGGAATACAGCACAAGATGCAAACGCACTGGCCAGAATTTACAAAGGAGTTGAATCATGAATCATGCAGATTTTAATCTTGTAAATATATCTATGCAATTTATGGCCTGTATTTATAATTAATGCTTCAATAAAGAATGTACGCAAGAGCAGTGTGGACTAAACTAAAATGCTGTTTTATCATAGTTTATGAAGGTGTATTGAAACTTCGCGCACGAAAATTTCGAACTTTTTCAAAGTGTCGTACACTGTAGGAGCAACAAAATTATTGTAATCTCAATGAAACAAGCATTAAAATACTCCCTCTATTCTGAGGATTCGATGTATGTAAAACATTTTCGATTTAAACTCACAATTCATGTGTTATTGGCCCGATTCCGTAACCATGTCATATCAACAAGAGATTCTCCACCGAGTACGGTAGTCTTGAAACTTCGCGCTCCATACACTTTGATACACTGCCATTGACTTAACACGCAATCCTGTGTAGCAAACTTTAACACGCATGTCAATGGGTGTGTGAAGATGCAAACTTTTGCGCGTATTATCATCTTGGCACGCGCGCGTTGTCAAGCTTTCTACGGAGATTGCGCGATCCGAAAGTAAATTTGAAAGGAAGGACGAATAAAGGAGCATTTTACGCAGCATTTCGATAACAACAAGTCTGTTCTACGGGAAGGATTTCGATTTAATTTGATGATTTTCTATTGTCCATAATTTATACACGAAAAAACACACAAAAAGTAAGTTTTTTCTCAAGAAATATCGATCTTTGTTTGCTAATTTTTTGGTTGATTAGTAAGTAATGTGTGCTCTTTGAGAGTCTTTCATTTGGCGTCAGAAAATTCCGTCGCCGTGTCCGTGTTGTAATGTTTGCGTACCGCTTATATGATGCGCGAAGTTTCAATACGCGCGAAGTTATAATACTTGTCCATACCACAAAAAGCATCAAGGTGATTCCTTATTAGAGAAAACAAAATTGTTTTTTGCATCTTTTAAGTAGTAATATCAACAAGGATTAGCTACCAAACTACCAATTGGAGATTACAACACTCTATCTATTATAGTTTATAGCAGTCATCATCCAGGCCGACTGCAGCAGGCTGAACATTAGATCGACAAATCTATCGCTTTCATGGCCTTTTTGACATTATTATTGTTATATTTCACTGTCGGCATTCTATCTCCGACAGTGAAATATAACAATAATAATGTCAAAAAGGCCATGAAAGCGATAGATTTGTCGATCTAGCTGAACATGTATGATTGAGTGACCCCCGCAACGGCACCCTAAAACATTTCCGACAGTTTAAGACTTAAAAATCATTCAAATTTCTTGAAATTGTACTCACATATTGAGAAAATAGTGCAGATTCCGATGCGATGATCAGATTTGCGATATATTAATTATATTTCGAGATATCGCCTTCGAACGCGCGCGTTGTTTTTTGGCTTCACGAGTTCGAAGTGTTTTTAATACCGGCACCCCTCAACCCTCATTGACAATGCACGCAACTGAACATTTCTTGTGCGATGTTGGTATTATTTATCGTATTTACTTGGTATTACTCGTAGCGGACGATCTACGCATTATTTCTCCTCAATATTTCGACCAGTTCAGTTTCTAAGGGTAGCGCGCATCATCTCATGCGCGATTTTTTACAACACGCGCAAAAACAAATATTACGCGGGGTGCCGATATTAAAAACAGTGCCGATGTGTAGTACACCTATCATACAGGTCTACTACAATCAATTAAGGTCAGACTCAGAGTCCGTTTACAATTTCATACCTCCAGCTACCAGTTCTTAGTTGTTCTCTATATCTCCAGAATGATGAAAATCTGGGTTCCAAAATCTGTCACTAGCTGAGCTGCCGCACATCACATCCATTTTCCAGGACTGAGTACGAGAGACAGTAGATCACCGTATAGCTAGCTAGCATAGCTAGAGTAGCGATAGCAAAGATCCTACATACACAAGATGCTCAACTCTCCCGATTTTACACGGCCGCTGGTGAAACGGAAGCGGAAGCGGTATTTGAGCGCATGGAGTCTGCCGCCCGCTAGCGTTGAGCGGGTAAACTCGAACAAGCGTCAGAAGACTTCTGGCGGGTGGCGTACGCTGGCGGGTGTCAACCTGGGAATTTTTGAAATTATATTCAGCGCTTTTACTTTCAAACTATTCTTAATGTGAATAAAAGTATACATTTTTGGAATGGAAAGTATAGTCAAAGAATCCATTTTTTTAAATATTATATTTCACTCAAAATGCTAGCTTTTCTTCTTTTTTTAAAAGAAAATGGCAAGAAATATTGGTCAACTTCACTTGTTCGTTGAAATTTTTGATTTTTGAGTTTAAAATGCTAAACTCGCTTGAAAATCGTGATACAACTCTTGAAAGGTTTGTTATATTTTGAATTTAAGCAATTTAAATTCTGAATTGATGAAAAAGGTAATAACTTAATTTTTTGCCTCTTTCCGGTAAAAAAATAAAGCCCAACTCAATCCTTTTGGAAAAAACAAACAAGCCTGATTTTCTAGCAATTTGAGCATTTTAACTCAAATTATTTAAGTTTCTTAGCCACAAAAATTTTCATTTTTAGCTCATCCGGCCCGAAGGGCCCGATGAGCTTATGCCATGGCGTGGCGTCCGTCGTCCGTCCGTCCGTCCGTCCTTCCGTCCGTCCGTCCTTCCGTCCGTCCGTCCGTCCGTCCACAGTTTTCAAAATGCTTCTTCTTCTTTATTTTTCAACCGATTTTGATTCTGATTGTTTCATAAGATAGGGCTAGGAGGGGGATTTAAAACTTCTACACAGAATCGTGAAATTCATTATAATTATATGCTAATTTATGCAAATTTATTCGAAATCACAAAAAATGCTTCTTCTCCTTCATTTCTTGACCGATTTTGATTTGGTTTGCTTTATCTGGTAGAGCTAACTTTGGTACACTAAACATCTACACAGAATTTTGAATTTTTTCTCCATTAATTAATTATGGTAATTTATGCAAATTTATTCAAAAAATCACAAAAAATGCTTCTTCTCCTTCATTTCTCGACCGATTTTGATTTGGTTTGCTTTATCTGGTAGAGCTAACTTTGGTACACTAAACTTCTACACAGAATTTTGAAATTTTTCTCCATTAATTAATTATGGTAATTTTTTAATTATTTATTTATTTATTTATTTATTTATTTATTTATTTTTATTATTTATTTATTTATTTATTTATTTATTTATTTTATTATTTTTTTTTTAATTAATTTTTTTTTTTAATTTATTTATTTATTTATTTTTTTTTTTTTTTTTTTTTTTTTCCATGTCCCTTCTGGGGCATCAAATTTATATTTGTTCACTCTAATTTTTTTTAAATTAATGTTTATGTCCCTTCCAGGGCATCACATTTTTATTTTTTGACCAGTTGAAAAGTGTACCACATGAAATTTGCGATATTTGATGTTGCGAGATGCCGGATGAGCGCTACGTCATTGACGTTCTGGTTTGTTTTGTTTTTGCCATTTTCTTTAAAAGAAAAATATCTATTTTTAGGAACAAAATAAACGGGCCTTTAGCTGCAGCTTAATATCACAGCTTATCATTATGAATATCTCAAGATTTCATTTCAATCTGAGAATTTCATCTGCTCTTTTTTTTCAATGGGATGGGTTCAGTTATGTGAGTATACATTTGACCATGCATGGCCAACGTCACCAAATATAATGAGCTCATTAAATGACAATGGTTTCTTTAATTTATTCAGCGGTTTCTTCAATTTAATCCATAGTTCTCAATAGAGTTTTCACACCTTCCCGGGATCCTTCAGGCTACACAACAGGGGGTGTCAGTTCAAACTTCTAACTCAACATGGTATTTACAGAAATAGAGACGGCTTAGATATAAACTGGACCTCTATTTATTTGGATTTTCATGATTGAAACAACTACAATAAAAATTATGACAATACACAATACTAATTAAGAGTTACACTTACGTTACTTATTCAGCTTTCTGGATTTGAGTAAAGCTTTTGACTCTATCAATCACAATATTATTTTACATAAAGAAAAATCTTACGAATTAAGAAGTATAGTACTTTCATGGTTTGAAAATTATCTTAAGCACCGCTATCAAATCGCAGTATATAACAATGTTTGTTCTGAACTGTTACAAGTTACATGTGGAGTACCCCAAGGATCAATTCTAGAACCACTTCTATTCTTACTATTCATAAATAATTCAGTTAATTGTCCCCATACTCTTAACTTTGTGCTTTTTGCTGCTGATACCAATATTCTTTTTTCTCACAATGATATTAATACCTTATGTCAAATTATAAATAATGAAATGAAACATGTATCACTATATGGTTCAATTGTAATAAATTGTCTCTTAATACTTCTAAATATAATTTCATTTACTACCATCATAAGCAAAGTGCTATTTCAAATGATTCAATAAATTCCTTAATAATTAAAATTAATGATATTCTAATTCAGCGTGTTCAATCAACTTATTTCTTAGGTGTAATTATTGACCAACATTTAGCCTGGAAAGATTATATACTTGCCATTTCAAACAAAATATCAAAGAGTATTGGTGTCATCAGTAAATTAAGTCATATCTTTCCCCAAAATATATTGATTTTTATAATTTTGTAAGTGATCCTGCCAATGTTAATGTACTGTAATCAGCGCTCACCTGGAAACTTTACCCGCTCACCGCTAGTTGGCGCACTCCTTCAAACTCCCACAATTCCGCGCGTTAGCGTTTCACTTTTTGACCGAGAGTTGAGCATCTTGTGTATGTAGGATCTTTGGCGATAGCTAGCGCGGCGCTCTCGATATCTCGAATTCGCAGCGCTGCCTGCCATATATTATACAGCTAGCTAGCAGCAGCATACCGGTACGGTACGGTCGTAGTACTAGTATGTACATGTACGGTCATACAATTTGGGCAGGAAAATACTACAATTTGAGCAGGACAATTTGAGCAGGCGACGTAAGTGGCGCCTTCCAACATTTTCACACATGAATTTGATGTGCTCTCATGTGAACCCACAATTTGATCTTCACTGCGCTCATGAATGGTAAATTGGGGAGATTTCCCCAGGACACTGTACATGACTAATTATGCCATATGAAAGACTTTGCAATAATATGTTCTTTTGAGGAGCTCCTCAAATTGCTGTTCACACAGCGGAATCTCCTCAAACTGTGGGTGTGCTATACAAGAACACACACACACACACACACGCATACGCACCAAGGGTGAATTTCAGGGACCGGTCGCGCGCACAATTTAGACCGTACTTTCAGGGACCGGAAATGTTCTATACGTGCATTATGCGGACCGGGCGCGACAGTTAGGAATGTGTGTATTATGCAATGCATGGACCTATAGTAGGCCCGGAAATGTTCCAGGTGCATTATGTGGACCATATTATGTGTACGTAAGTGTACCATACATCGCATCCGGAGGGTGTTTCACAAAGAAATTATTTGTCATCATGACAAATTTGTCATCATGACAAATTTCAATTGTCATCATGACAAGTTGTCATCGTCCATAAAAATGCGTTTCACGAAGCTCATGACAACTTGTCATCGAAAATAATTGTTTTAATCTAATTATGGACGAGCCTGAAATCTGCCAATACAGCAAGAAGCCTGCAAGAACCAAATGATGGCCGTAAGTTTTTATCTTATTTTGTGTTTAATGTGTGATTGTGAGTTTGCATGCTATGTTATTCAGCTATTATATGTCATTGTTATCAACCTTACATATTATTTGTTGACAAACTATGTAGAAAATTGTTATATTTCAATGAAACCCTTCGATTTGTTTCACGAGAATTATTGCGTGAATTGCACTAGAGCGGTTATCGAGATCGCACCCCGCCGAAACTCTGCGGTGGCTACTATGTCCAAAACCCCGTCTCCCTGGCTATAAACGCGAAATAACATTAAACCTCCTTCACTCCTTGACCTTGTCCTTGCCCTTGATCTTACTCGAGTAAGACTAAACTCTAAAATTTAACACCTTTCTTTGTCATAACTTGCAGCCATGATATGGTAGACTGTCTCTGGTCTACAATTACAAGCCTTGCCCTTGTCAAAGACTTTGACCTTTGTGTCGCTGTCGTGAGTTTGCAGAACGCCAGCCTAAATTATGCTAATAATTAATCATTTTAATATTATTATAAATTGATGTGCCACGAGTATAGCCACTAAATAAGGGTTAGGTTTATATGTTATAATGGTATAGCATGCAGTGGTGGGGCCTAATACACAATGTTAATTGTTATGTGATGTAAAGTGTAACTTGGCGCTAGATAAAAATGACAATTTTTCGCTCCATTCCAAATCAAAATACGTGATTTCTGCACCACCTCGACTTCTCTCCAAGTCGTATCGCGACTTGTGACGTTGTGTTAATTAGCCTTTGCACTATCATATCAGTGGCAGCACGCGCACGGCTAGTATGCTCCCCAGGTAGTTGAGATTATATACCAGTGACAGTTTGTCACTTTAAAAAAACGGCGAGTGCATGTGCACTCCCATGCAGGATAGTCATACACAACTAGCTTGATGCGTTGACTGAAGTAAGCGAACAAAACTAATTCAATACACTAAATCCTAAAATAACGTACAAGTTGAAGTAGTACTAGTAGTAGACGGAAGTACTAGTACACATTTAATTCCTATTTGAGAATTTTAACAGATATGATCATTAGACAACATACAATGCTAGTTTTATTTCAGTCATAAATTATTGAAATTCTGATGTGTATTTTTATTGTTCTATTATCTCATTCAATTTACAGGAATCAAGCCGAAAATCAAATCTTTCTACAGAAGATATCAAGATTCTTGCTAATTTTGTCAGCGAAAATTATGATGACATATTTGGGAGAGCAGATCGGCCACAGGTAAGCAGGGAAAACAATGATATGTATATCAGGGACTACTTTTTAAGCTTGCCTGCACAAAAATTGATTTAAGTTAAAGGAAGTTTATTGGGCATGGAATGTCTTCTACAACATCTGTACATTGGACATTAGATATTTAACTTGTTTAACTTTTTCTTTGTAGATCTGTCCATCCATTCTTACAGAACTATGCTACTTGGAACTAAATCAAATTATAACATTAATCATTGCACTTGACATGCAGAACATAACTTGTATTTTGTTTGATTCATCTGATTGTGTATAGATTTATCTATTTATGTATTACAGATATTGATATTGACTGAAAATATACGTAACTGCCCATTTTTAGCTCATCCGGCCCGAAGGGCCCGATGAGCTTATGCCATGGCGTGGCGTCCGTCGTCCGTCCGTCCGTCCGTCCGTCCGTCCACAGTTTTCAAAATGCTTCTTCTTCGTTATTTTTCAACCGATTTTGATTCTGATTGTTTCATAAGATAGGACTAGGAGGGGGATTTAAAACTTCTACACAGAATCGTGAACTTCATTATATATGCTAATTTATGCAAATTTATTCGAAATCACAAAAAATGCTTCTTCTCCTTCATTTCTTGACCGATTTTGATTTGGTTTGCTTTATCTGGTAGAGCTAACTTTGGTACACTAAACTTCTACACAGAATTTTGAAATTTTTCTCCATTAATTAATTATGGTAATTTATGCAAATTTATTCCAAAAAATCACAAAAAATGCTTCTTCTCCTTCATTTCTCGACCGATTTTGATTTGGTTTGCTTTATCTGGTAGAGCTAACTTTGGTACACTAAACTTCTACACAGAATTTTGAAATTTGTCTCCATTAATTAATTATGGTAATTTTTTATTTATTTATTTATTTATTTATTTATTTATTTATTTATTTATTTATTTATTTATTTATTTTTATTATTTATTTATTTATTTATTTTTTTTTAATTTATTTTATTTTATTTTTTTTATTTTATTTTTTTTATGTCCCTTCTGGGGCATCAAATTTATATTTTTTTCACTCTATTTTTTTTTTTATTAATTTTTATGTCCCTTCCAGGGCATCATATTTTTATTTTTTGACCAGTTGAAAAGTGTACCACATGACATTTGCGATATTTGATGTTGCGAGATGCCGGATGAGCGCTACGTCATTGACGTTCTGGTTATTAATGTTGACATTGTAAGTGTAACATTTGTATTTTTTTCTTGACAGAAATACAAGCTTGATAGTGGCTGAATTGCTGGCCATTGGAAGTTCTGATCCAAGATCATACATCATGTACCTCTCTCTGTTCATCAGGCCCAACTTCCCAGCCCACTTTCTTGGCCCCAATCTTTGGTAAGAATTAAAAATTAAATGTTTTACATTTACATCACAGTCATACATTTAAATGATAACATACATGGATATTTCCATATATTAGATGATGGTACAAACAGCAGAGATTACCTGTGAACAGTCATTGTTGGATATTTCATAATTCATTTTTTGTGTTATGTATCTAAGTCAGACCATTTACATTTATTTGCCAAGGGTTACTTTTCAAGCAAGCCTTCATGAAGAGAGCATGCTAGAATTGTTTTCCAAAATTATGTAAATTTATAAGGGCTCTTTTTGGTATTTGGGGGAGCTAAAGAGCCCTTTGTTCCCCTCTCCTCTCCCATATTTCTTCCTGCATTATGCATATTGAATATAATTATGATACCGCATTGGCTTTTGATTTAAATATAATATCTCCTTTTTTAATTTCTTTTTAAAATTAGAAATGCTGAGATTCTGGGCACATCACGTTGATCTGTCATAAAGACCAGTCATCGCAACTTGCAGGTCCATCCAGGCACGCATGTATGTTGAACTTCAGAAGGACAGTCTTCGAAAAGGTGTAGAGGTACATTATTAGAGAGACATTTGACACTTTTGTTATTCTAAACTTTTGTATTTTAGTTAATACAATACACGATTTTATTCTATAAGCTCACAATTTGTGTCAGATAACAGGATTAAAAAGCTATGCTGAACATGTACAAATACATGTTCTCTATTGCCTAGTCCCAGACGTTCATTTAAATGTTTGTTATTAATTTGGCCGTTTATAACCAGGTAAATTTGAAAGTCCCGACTACCCGACTAACAGGGTTTCCCTGTACAGAGAAATGTGAATGCCTCAGCCCCCAAGTAATGTTGGTTAAATCCAGGGGCGTCGATCCTGGGGGTGCAGGGGGGGCGGTCGCCCCCCCAATGAAAATATTGGGGGGGGGCGAACATATCATTTTGCCCCCCCAATAATTCCGAAAATGAGGAAGAAAAAAATCAAGTGCTATAATGCCAAAGAGGGGTAAGACACATTTATCAATAATTTATCTTAAAAATAGCCGTTTTCTAGTTTGAAAAGGACTGTAAATCTCGTTTTTGCGGCGCGCTTCGCGCGCATACAGTTTCATTTGGGTTGCGGGAACTCATATTTCGAAATGTGTTGGGCAGTGTAATTTTTTTCTCAAACGCACACCTCAAACAAAGTTATTTAAACCCTCATCTATACACGTATTCGGTTACGGAAACTTAGCCCACCTTCACAGAAGATAAAATAATCTGAAATATAACTTTCAGTCAATTCGGTCCATACGCGCTGAACGTAAATCATATTGGAATAATTATCATGTCCCCCAACATTTGAAAGTGGTGAAGATTGTCCACCTCCCTTTGTCATAATGTATGTTTGGTTCCATACTTATATACTTCATATTACGTAAAATTTCTGTCTCAGGTGTGCACCAAATTGCACAATTTCACGCCCCAAAATACAAAAGCTCCCAAGGTGGGAGGGGGTCTCCCCCTCCCACACCCTCCCCCGCTCGGTCTCAGTGGTCACTCTGGATTTTTCTTCTTCAAATTTCGCCCCCCCAATATCAAAAACGGATCGACGCCCCTGGTTAAATCATAGTTGAATTTAACAAAGATTATCATTCACTTTATACAACCCTGTTCCTTATTTGCTTTTTCTGTTGTTAAATTTTTTATTTTGTAGCTTGTTTGTTATTTTGTTTAATAATAATTATTTTTAGTTAAACCAATCATTGACAAGTGTCCACAAATTATTTGCCTATATTTAATTACAGTGTTTAAAGTAATTTTTCATAATTTATTCTATGAAAAAAATATTGTGAACTGTAGGAGATTATGATAATGAGCAATTTCTTGGATAATATCCAAGGTCATTAGCAGTTTACTTGATCATTCCATACAGTCTTCCAAGATATGCTAGACTAAAATTAATAAAGCGGCAGGGTGATATCTTTATGAATTGCATAGTTAACATGCAAAATGTTGAGCTCGCTCTTTCCTTTGTCTGCTGATTGCATTTAATGGGCACTATTTTGTTTATTTTTTCTTCATCTGCAGATACTGGCCACTGCTGTGCAACCTCAGGACATAACTGGATGGGATGAGCTTATAGGGACTCGCTTCACAGTCTGAACATCAGACTAGCCATACATGTACAACAAACCATCGATACCAGCTTGGTAAAAGCTAGACCGATGTTAACAAAACAACTTGGAACCACTACCTTACTCTGGCCTAGCGTTTACTTTCGCCCAGATAACTGTCTCTTTGTTCCAAGCTCTCTTCATGTCAGGAACATTGACTTTTGGCAAAACATCACTACTCTCTTTCTACCGCTCATCCAAAGAACACCTTTGCCTTCTACCTCCTCTTTGACATCACCATGTGCAGTTACCATCTGACTCACATGGGCATCGACAACCATGGATTGTAAACGGGGCTACAATCCATGCCTCACTCACACACCTATAATAGGGGAGAGTCCGCCGACCAACATGGGGCGTTAAGCCATCACCTTTTCATCAACCTCTTCATCCACCGAGCTATTCGGACCTTTTATAAATCTTTCTCCTCTCGCAGAGATGACACTTTTCTGCATGCAAAACTTCCTACAATTCTTTTGATCGCCATTTTCGTTTTTGTCTACATGGACACGTGTAAGCACCACACCTTCAGACTTCCAGGCCTCGCTCATCTCTCCACGGCACACGTCGGAGTCATCGCCACGCCTTCGCTCCACATCGTGTGTGCTGGTTCATCCATGGGACTGAAATGATATATCGGCCTTCTCTTCACGCGTCTTCGCGTTCATCACCTTCATCATCATCGAACTCTCGTTCTCATCTCTTCCGCGGACACACATTTCATTCAGGCCAACTGAATGCTCAAATTAATTACCATGGACTTTAATTATTCACGTGCAATACATCTTTTGGACATTTGTTTTATACACTTTAATAATGACGTCAACCAAATTCTATATCACTTGTGCGGACATTCCTTTTATTCAATCGTTGTACTGTATTATTTCTATTAGTGAACCTCGTATTGGGTGCTGGTGACCACCGTATGTGTTCGCATCGGTTACAGTCCGTTATTCCGAAGGTTCGTTATTCCGAAGGTTCAGTTATTCCGAAGGTTCGTTATTCCGAAGGTTCGTTATTCCGAAGGTTCGTTATTCCGAAGGTTCGTTATTCCGAAGGTTCGTTGATCCGAAAATAAAATCGGGTTCGTTATTCCGAAGGTTCGTTATTCCGAAGGTTCGTTATTCCGAAGGTTCGTTGATCCGAAAATAAAATCGGGTTCGTTATTCCGAAAATTAAATATAATACTATAGTTTGTGTTTTGTTTATTTAATTTACAGCCTGCATTAAGCATACCCCTCCCCCTTTCCCTCCAATCAAACATTTAAGTTTATTTTATCTCTTTATATGAAATTATAGCATTATAACAAACCCAAATTCATTTTCGGATTAACGAACCCGATTTCATATTAGGAATAGCGAACCTTCGGAATAACGAACCCTCGGAATAACGGACCTTCGGAATAACGAACCTTCGGAATAACGAACCCAATTTCATTTTAGGAATAACGAACCTTCGGAATAACGAACCTTCGGAATAATGCAACAAATGTTCGGATTAACGAACCCTATTTCATTTTCGGATTAACGAACACTCAGGTATAGGAAATTTACGTGTTCGGAATAACGAACCTTCGGAATAACGAACCGCACCCGTTTGCATCAACAACACATACAACCTATCACACACCACATTTCCCCGATATTTGGCCTCACTAAAAGCTGACCACATCAAAGAGGATAAAGAATCGTCTTGTATACTATAATTGTCAGCCTACCTCAAATGAATAGTTATAGGACAATGAAACCCAAGCAAAACATTGCTTTCATAAGCTCTAAGAGATTAGGAGGAAAAATCTCTAAAAATTAGAGCATTATCTGGCAAGATACAATGAAACTGGCTCTTGGAAGGTATATGGTGAACTCAAATTTGCAACGAACTCTGATAAAATATTTTCTTCATATGCACACTTTTCCATTCCCAAAATCATGATATGTTGTGTATCAATGTATTCTACATAACATAGGTTTGAGATCAACCTATATTTAGAGAAAATTAGATGCCTATTTCCAAAGAGCCATAGTTTTTTTTTTGTATTTCTTGACCGATCCTGCTCACTAACAACATCATGTGTGCAGCCATTTTCAGATGTCATAGCTTTTTTGGATTTGTCGTAGGGTATAGGGCTATGGCCCCGTTGCAGAAAGAATATCGGTCGTAACTTTACAGTCGATTTATTGAGTCGTTAGTTTATATCAATTTCAAATGTCCGTTGCAGAAAGGAGGTTAAATTCAACCGTAAGTGCATTTGACTTGCGCTCGATTTCTTTAGAAAATGCCATTTAAAACATAATTCAACACGGCTGGGATAAAGACAACGACCCATTACCGCGAAATTCAGCGTATTTCCCGCGGAATTTGGCTTGTTATTATGATATGAGACGCGGCAGACAAATCTATCCAGTCCTAGCCTGCTTCGAGTGGTGAGCGGTAAGTACACATTTTACACCTTTTACAAAGATAAATTAATCGGCATTGATATGTAGTGTAAACTTACCTTATTATGTTGCTATGTAATGATCTTAACTGTTGCTCATTTTGTATAGAATCGTCATTATGCTAGCATAATGGTATCTCGAATGCAGATTCGCAACGTATATTATTACAATGTTACCCCATGTGTTGAAATCCATGTTAGTACATAGTATCCATATACCATTTCCAAACTCGAAACTGTTTCTGTGATTTGTGAACTCATTTTTATATGGGAATAGGAAAAATTGTACCTGAACATTAGAGACATCTATGAAACCTGTTTTAATTAATTATTTGTAGATGTTGTATTTGATATATGGTCTATCTTTCAAATATTTGCCAAATACATGTATGACAAATTGTCTTATGAATATGTGTAAAAAATAAGTTAAACTTTTAAAGCAAAACTGAAATACAAAATTTTAAAAAAGGTATACATGCCATGGCCATCAAGGGCAATGCAAAGATGAAATTTGGGCGCTTATGTGGTTTCGTACTCCTTTTTTGGGTTTTTTCCAACGCTTCATTCGTCTTTAAACTCAACTAAATTAGTTTGTATTATATTATATTACTCACTGCACTTTGACCTTATCCCTCGATGGTCTGTTGTAATATTTTGGTCAACATTTAAGCCCTCTTTTGGGCGACTTTAATCAATGGGTTTTTGCTGCAACGGCACTAGCTTTGCGGTAGCAAAAATTGAAATAGCGGGACTTCGCGAGCAGCTATGCCGTTAGCTACCGGTGACCACATCTACACTGTAAGATGGTTCTGTATACATACAGTAACCATTTACCTTACACTAGTGCTTATCGTGGTCGAAGCTACCTTTCCGATTTTTCTCTCTCACATACCTTCTCTTTCTCACTTCTTTTGCGCTCCAGCTATATATAAATTGATAGTCCAACATTTTATCATTTTTTATTATACAAATTTTAATAAAAATACGTTCTGCTATGCTCACCAAATCTGCATTTTCAGCGGGTAATTTTTTGTGAGTCCGCCTTCCTTCGGGAATTGGCAGGAAAAGGCCGACTGTACACGCGCCAGCTATGGCTGGCTATGGCATAACATACGGGAAGGTAGCAGATATCGATATAACATCTAAACATGAAAGTTCGTTCAACTAGTCTTTTACAAGGCGTAATCATTTAGTCACATGAATGTATGTTGGTAGCAGAGCGTGATGACATTGGTTCACATAATTACGGCGTTAGTAGTCAACGTCTTGATGGAAGATCAACATCCGATCTCGAATGGTCGACACTCGAAGAGAGTGCACAGTAGCAGCGTCACGTAACTAAACATCGCTATGCAATGCATTGTGTCGCATGTACGTAATTGCAGCGTAGAGAGCGCACTCGGACACGAACCAGAAAAAAACCGAGTCGCCATTACAACACAGTCAGCATGCTAGAAACGGGCATTAACGTCGACGTTAACGCGAAATGTGCTAAATTTACACATTTTGGACAAGAATTTTCATTTTGAAAGTTCCATCTGGAGTGAAATGGTGAGTTAATGCATAAAACA
Organism: Echinarachnius parma; assembly: GCA_037951105.1. NCBI lineage: Eukaryota > Metazoa > Echinodermata > Echinoidea > Clypeasteroida > Echinarachniidae > Echinarachnius > Echinarachnius parma. Next base: position 3,801 of record JBAMJV010001357.1, on the reverse strand, counting down.
AATATATTAGCGCCTGATTGTGATCGATAATGGTGATGATGCTGCTTACTGAAGTAGCATGATTTTGTGTAAGATGTGGTGCATGTCAACAGCACGTTCGAACACGTAAGTGAATGGCGATGAGTGTATGTGTGCCGGTGACATGAACGTGGAGAGAGTACTACTCCTGCGCCCGTGAAGTCCTGCTATTTCGATTTTTGCGACCGCGAAGCTGGTGCCGCGACGCTTTCAAAGCCATCGATTAAAGTTGCCAAAAAAGGGCTTAAATGTTGACCAAAATATTACAACAGACCATTGAGGGATAAGGACAAAGCGCAGTGAGTAAAACTAATTTAGTTGAGTTTAAAGACAAATAAGGCATTGGAAAAGAAAGAAAAAACAAAGGGTACGCAACCACATTAGCGCCAAAATGTGTATGTTCTCAATGCATGAGAATTTACTGGCAGGTAATATCGTATAACATTAAATATTATGGAGGACCAAATTACAAAATTAGCCTCCTAGCTCCTGTGAGTCCATGCACTGATGCAGTCTCAGTCATGTGTTCAAATTTATGTGGTAATATGCACTCTTTTACTGTACAATTCCACAGTGGTATACAGCCATATAGTCATAACAACAAGTGGGAGAGAGGCAGAATAATCACAGAAGAAATCACCAGAATGGACAGGCTGATGAAAGGAGGAAAGCGAAAGAGAGAGGAGGACATGCTGGAGCCATTTGCCTTGGAGTAAGCTGTCGAGCCACTGGTGTTGCCCCCAGGCCAAGCCACAGCAATGGGATAGGTGAGAACTTGACGATCTTACACAAAATGCTTTTTTAAACAAATATTGAAGCTTTTATTTTTCTTTGATACTTATGACGTTAGTTTGTAGTTCAGTTAGCATGAAATAATTATGGGTTAAGTAGGTCACTTGCTAAAAGATAATTTAAAAAATGATTTTGTTGCTCAAAATTAAAATGTTTTATTAGTATGGCATTCTTTACAAAGTCAACGGGCTAACATGTACATGACTTAATTCGTCTCTTTGGGCTCATTTAAAATAGAATGCTGGTTTATAAAATGTAATTGATTACTTATCTCTTGAACATTCCAGTTTGCAGGTGAGCATGGATTGGATAGCCTGTGATGTGACCAAAACAAATGGTTTTAATTAGTATTATTTTTATCTAGAGCTGTGACAGCTTGTACTGTGACATTTCAAGGTGATAGGTATGTCCAAGACATTGACTGTGGGAACAAAATTATTAATCTGAATGATGAAACTGTGTGTCATTGAATATAGTTTAGGTAACAAGACTAAGTATACTCTATTTTTTATTTTCATGTTATGTATTATATTTCAGCTCATCAAGCAGCCTGGATTTGCGGAGCTAGCTAGCAGATAGAAGACGACGACAGACGGGATCCGCCCAAGCTGGAGAAGGATGACAGAGCAAGACGGTGTGGCAAGATTGGTAGAGCGTGTGCCTTCCAATGTGAGGTCCAAAATTCGAGCCCAAGGTATGTCACCCGGAAGGATGGAAAGGAGTTACGTAGCCATGTCTGCACCTTGGAGGTTGCCTAGCTGGAATCGTCCCCAGGAAGTGGACAATGTGCACTTTTTGAGCTGACTGGGGTGATGCAACGGGAGCGCCGTGGGGGGGGGGGGGGATAGCCAGGAAGTCGTAGACAATTTTCAATGCGGAGATCAACCATTTTCGAAGCTGAGACTACGCTTTTTTGCAGTTTTCGAGGCCAAGACCACTCGACCGCTTAAATTTTGTCTCGAGACCATTTAAAATTTGAAGAAAAAAAAAACCAGTCATTTTCGGTCAAAGGGGGGGGGGGTTAAACCCCCTAACCCCCCCCCCCCCCCCCCCTCTGGGTACGCCTATGCGTGCGCTACATTTAAGTAGCCACAATTATTATTAATTGGGGGAAAAGGAGTAAAGGACTGGCATAGTCACTAGAGAATGTATTCATTTCACTACAAAATAATAACATTCTATTTGATGGAATGAATCGAAAGTCATGTGTTGTGTACTCTTTTTGGATTAAAAATTTTAAGAATAAAAATACATGCACTTTGTTGGCCTTTTTTATTCTCAGTCAAGTAAAGCATTACCCTTTGTTTCAATACAGGCCTTTACGATTTAATATAGTAAAACCTTAGTACTGTATAATGACCATTGCAGAGTAACAAGAAAAGTTACCACTGTAATTAGTTTGCTGGTATAGAAAAGTGGCTTCTGAGAAAAGTTTGACTGGATGTTTGTGTGTGTCTGTGTGTGTGTGTGTTTATGTATGTATATATGTGTATAGTCTGTATTGTATCCATGTATGTATGAAATTATGAATCAGTGTGTAACACTGTATGATTATCTGTTTTATGAGGATGAGTTTTATCTGTATTTATGTGCTTGAATGAGTGTGTATGTTGGTATGTTTGCCCATGTTTGTGCCTTGTGAATAATTAATCGTAAGTTACGCCAAAGAAAAATCACCTGTTAAAGTTACGATCAATTTTAAAACTTACGACCAATAGTTACGGTCAATATCGATCGTAACTTCTTTCTGCAACAGGATTGATCGTAAATCTTGGATTGGTCGTAAGTAAGGCCATTTACGATCAATTTTGGGACTTACGATCGATCGTAACTCTTTCTGCAACGGGGCCTATGACAGATAACTATGACAAATTTGTCGTGACGACAAATTTGTCGTGACGACAAGTCCTTTAAAAGCTTTCTGAAATGGATATTTGTCATCGATGACAAATTTGTCATAGAAATGGAAATTTGTCATAGAAATGGAAATTTGTCATAGAAATGGCATTTGTCGTGACGACAGGTGCTTTGTGAAACACCCTCGTACATCCTTTCTGATTACGTGTAATACTCATAATGAAGTCAGTAAACTAACGATCACGACTGAAATATAGCTAGTTAATTGTGTAGTAATACTGAAATCGTTGTTATATCGTCGGAAGAGTATCAATGTTATTTTTTCGCTGCTCGCGAAGATGTTTGTGCGTCCATATGATAATTAATCATATATTTTCTCCGTATATAATGATAATTTCCGCGTCATCTTGGTCAATTTAAAGGATATTGACTCTTGAATCAGATATCGACTATGTTAATTTATGTATTTATATTTAAGCGGTAGTTCTACACAGTTTTTTATATAGCGCATATCACAAATATGATAGCGCCTAATATTATTGATTGTTAATCATCTATAAGCGCTTTAATGCAATTACATGTATATAATTACCCCTGTAATGATACTTATTGTTATAATATATAGTAAGAGTAATTTGAATTTGAATTAACGTAAATAATAAACACGTTTATACACAACATACACCGTATAATGTGCAATGTAGAGGTCAGTGATAATGTGTAAACACCGACTTGCCGAGACCGGATTCTTGTGCGGCCTATATCAATTCTGTTATGTAATGAAATTGTATTTTCTCCGTAAATAATGATAATTTTTGCGTCATTCTTGGTCAATTTATAAGTCATTGACTCGTGAATAATATATCTACTATCTTTATGTATTTGTCTGTCTTTACGCGGCAGTTATCTGCGTCACACATGACCCAAATATGTATACGACACACACACTCCGGCTGCTCCGCCTATAAAATGTGTACAAACCGACTTGCAGAGACCGGATTCTTGTGCTGCCCAGATGCACACACTCGGTCCCATTAAATATATTATGTAATGATGTTTTTTCTCCGTAAATAATCATAATCTTTGCGTTATTCTTGGTCACTTTATATAAAAGACATTGACTATTTAATCATA